>OZ024909.1:45745079-46345079 GCA_964017125.1 Flabesymbios commensalis | reverse complement strand
GGCTTATAGCCTACCAGGCCCTAGCCTATTACTTAAAGTCTATGTACGCGAGATTGCAGGGTTTCCACAGGGGGCCGGGGGAAGGAGTCGGTTCAGACGCCCCCCCCCCCCCCAGGACGTGCAGGGGGAGGGTCAGAGGGGTCCTGCCCCCCCCCCCCATTGAGCTTCAGATTTTCAACAAATTCTGTGGATTTCTGGGGGCGAGCCCCCGGACCCCCGTATTTTTCTAAATGTTGTACCTCTTAACCCCCCCCCCTCTATCGGAAAGCTGCGGACGTCTCTGCCCCCCCCCAGCGTTCGAAATAAGGCCCTTCCGGTTGTCCGAGACAACCAAAATTTGTGGCGGACAATCAATAGTTACCATGAGGTTGTCCGCTCGGACAACCAACTTTTGTGAAGGGTATTTTCACATTACATTATTATTTAAAGGCATTTATAAGTCAAGTGAGTGTCAGGGTTGAAAATTTTGATTACAGTGGTGAGCTTCCACTTGTTGGTTAACTAATGTTTTCAGAAAGTTGTGGCAACAGGCTGGGTCGTAGCTATATATTAGATCTACTTGCGGACAATCTGAAATTTCAGCGGACAACTTGAAAATATGACCTGATACAACCTCATTTTTAACCCTTATTTCGAAAGCTGCCCCCCCCCCCCCCCTTAGCACAAAAGCTGTTAGAAAATAAAGTGTTAGAAAATATATAGTGACCTATTCCCTATTTTGTTCTAATTTCAGTCAATTTAAAATAGGGGAGTCTAGGCCATTCTATGCAAATCTGTAGATTTTTGTCTCAGGCTGTCACTGTGTGAGAGTGTGTCTGTGGAATCACCTTCCTCCCCACCCTTTTGGAGCCCTCTCACACTCAAAACATTCCTGGCGGAAATCATGAATGGTCGTAGACATACATAGTCATAGAATAGACACTATCTGTTAGTGTAGGCCTAACACTCAAATAATAGGCCCTTAGCCTAGGGGTCTATTAGTATTAGTGTTAGAAAATCATTTGAAATAGCACAGCCACAGGCCACAGTGTAGGCTAGAGTTGATCCGAAATCACGTGAATGGGAAATAGCACACAACATGACAAGGTGAGTAGATTTCGGTCGGCGGTAACATTTTTGGCCAAAATTGTCACCTTCCACGAATGTTATCAACTCTTAGTGAATGTAATAATGCACCACCCAGTTAAATTGCTAAGACCGCCGGTTACCCGTTTTTATAACAGAAGTCACTGAACAGCAACAACAATCTGTCACAACATCGGCCTCTGACCAAAAGTACGACATTACAGAATATTAAGGCGATAATAATTATACTTTTGTCCTGTTGAACTAGCCCATTCTGGAAATATGACCGAAGATTTCTGTTCTCCATTGTTCCATTGAACAAGTTGTATTATTTCTAAGACGGCCTAATTATATTGACAGAGAAATTAAATCATTTGTAACGTTAGCGTTGAAATCCGTGGCACATTTGCAAGCCGTTTCATGACGTCGTCTTGACGACACTCGGAATAAATTGCCGATTTCGCAAACCGGTTTATACCATTGAAATAGAAGCGTTCATCACACGCTGCGGACTGACTGAAAAGACGGCAGCCAGACATACTGGCACTGTAGAGTGCGGGTACCCGACAAGATTTAGTGTTTACTAACGTTGGTCCATTGTCAACCACGCTTGCTCAGAATTAGCCCAATATTGTTTCAACGTCTAGTGTTTGCTGGTTTTAATGAAGGGAGATATCACAACATGTGTATACTTCATGGCGACGACGTTGGTCAAACATTAGAACAACATAGGGTCAACGTTTGTTCAATCAGCCACTTTCCAGAAATCACAATAGTGTAAAAGGAATCATAATGCTGAGAGTCATGTAGTTTCGCAATTGGGGATGATTAGGCAGGCCTACAACTCAAGATCTAGCATATTTTATGCAGAAGAATTCATCTCTTACTTGTAGTTTCTTAGATTTAAAAAAAATACCAAAACACTTCACAAAGGACACAGAACAATAATGTTTTGTGTTTACTGAATTGAACGCAGCCCAGCAAAGACAAGGCGATGAACTAGTGCTGGTTTACTATTGGTCCAGCATCGCCGATTGTGGGTCAGCATTGGACCAGCATTGGGTCAACGTCGTGTTTGCTGGGAGTGTTGACAAGTGTTTCGCACCAAAACGGAATAATAAATCCCGCTTAATACATAGCCTAATCTCTACTGTCCACAGATAGTGCAGGTATTAGGTCTAAAAACATGCTGACTTGGAAAAAAAATGTAGAAAGCTGATTTTTTCAGAAAAGTTGCCCAGACATCCCCTGAGCACCCTGATAAAAAGTCCCAAAAAATTCCCGCTGAGCAAAATTTTTTATTCAAGATTTTCAAAATGGCCGCCATTCCAATTCGCGAAAACCATTAAATGATCATAGTATTGCTAATATTCAACGTACAATAACAAATAAAGTGTCTAAACATAATAGCATTAATTTTTTCCCATCACATGGGACACATACCAGACCATTTTTAGTATTTTGTTGCGGACAGTTACTGTTTTAACCCACTATTTTGTTAATAGGATGCCAGAAATTTGATCAAAGAAACCCACTTGCTAATTTTGAATAATGAACCTTTAGAAATCTTTATTCTTGCATTAATCATCATTCTTTTTGTATATGACAATTGATATTCCATATGGTAAGTATTGGAGGCGGAGTTGCGATACCATTATTTGCTTCTGGATAGACAACCACCTGTGTGATTTTACGAAGCAGCTAATCATGATCTTTTTCGAAATGGAAGTTGTTCGATCTACCGAAATTAGATCATCCGTTCAGGTTGGAAAAATTGCTCAGATCCCAATCAAAGCCTACAAAAACCACAAGTTTCTGATTTGAATGAGTTTCGGATGGAACTTTACGGACCAGACAATTGAACAGTTTATCATGAGAATGTTAAAGGCTCCTGGCGGCTTAGCCCATGGTCGGGGAATTCCAGACAGCACTCAAACCAAATGTGTGCATATCATGCCCCGTTGCATCCCAATCTGCAGTTATCTAGAGAGCTTTTGTGGTGTCCACACTCAGACTTCGGACCAGCATAATGATATGCGGGCTTGTAGCACATCACAAGGTGTAAAAGACTACACGTCAGTCCTTGGCTGGCTTCAGGAGCATTCCCCGCTGTTATACACTGCTCATGATGCCAAGGTATTAGTCTCTACAAGAGTGGTGGCAGAAAAAAGTGTCAATGCTGGCAAAGTGTACATAATAGGAATAGGCTTAGCTGCCAATGAAAATAGCAGTGTTCAGGGTCATAGCGTTGAGGTAAAGAGTGAGCTACTCTTCCTACGTGTGACCTGTGTGATCAAAGATCAAAATGAGATGAAGGAACACCTCAAACACGAGTTTGGGAACAAATCATCACCTCTTTCTGATAAAGGTGTCATGCGCAAAAACACTAAGATCACATGTCCTTGCTGATGCATTGTAGTCAAATGTCACTCCATTGTCTGTGCCTCTTCAAAACCCATAGGCCTACTATGTCATATATAGTGGACAGTTGTTATATCAAATAGTCTACATGTTATACATATGATAACGTATGGGATATGTATGTAAGACATGTCTTAGACAATTTTTGAACCGAGGTTACAGTGATATTTGATGGATACAGGGAAGCCATGTCCACCAAAGTCGATGAGCAGCAGCGATGGGCCACACAGATGTGATGACCAAATTGGAAAATGTTGGGGTAGTATGTCCCGCAGATGCCGCCCATATGAGCAGCAATACGGCATTGGCAACAGCAAAACTTCTTGACAAACCAGTTGTCCTCGTTGGTAATGATACTGATTTACTTGATGCTGATTGACAAACCAATTTTTTTGAGGGATATATACATGCAATTTAACCCCCACCACCCCCTACAATATTTTGCATTCATAAGACACAGGATGCTTTGCATGACAACGTCAGGAATCACATATCTTTTGCTCACACACGGGCGGGGGCCCTAGGGTAGTGGTTAGCACTGTTGCCCTTCACGCCAGAGTTCGGGGTTCGGTTCCCGGTCTCGGCGGTTTCAAAGAAACAAAAATGTTTCTTCCCCATCCACGTGTGAAAGTTAGTATTGTGGGGAGCCTCCGTGACCGAGAGGTAGCGTGCTCGGCCTCTGACCGCCAGTGCTCGAATTTCGAATCCTGTGTCTGGAGGACAGTGTCATCTCAATCATCTCACCATCCTCAGGAGGTTCTCCATCTATCGCTTCCCCAAGGGTGACGAGAATTAATGCTGGCCCACAATCTGGGTCGCCTCGAGTCTCGTGTTTGTGGGGATTTGTTTTTACTCTTGTGTGTTTAACCCTTAACCCTTTAACCGCCAAATTATTCAATTTGAATATTCACCCACTTGAAGTTGTGTCTCGCTGACGCGATCCACAACTTTAAGTGAGTGAAAATTATTCAGATTTGGCAGAATGGAGGTCAACTGTTTTCAAATATTGCTGATTGATGTCACATTTTATCTTTGTCACATGTTTAAAAGTTGGTACCTAATGTGCTAATAAAAAAGGAAAACCCGAATATATGCGACACCGGCAGTTAAAGGGTTAAACCGCTGATCACAACTATGGTCGGTTTAATATGTTTTATTAGCCGACCACTGCTATTGGGAACAATTGAGTGACCGTCTAAACAGCTATTGAGTGACAGTCTAAACATAAAGATTAGTAAATTCTTAAATTAAAAAATATGAGTAATTTTCACCCACTTGAAATTAAATAAAAATGTGGAATTTAAAACTTAGGGGATGATGAGATGAATGAAATGACACTGTCCTCCAGACACAGGATTCGAAATTCGAGCCCTGGCGGTCTGAGGCCGAGCACGCTACCTCTCGGTCACGGAGGCTCCCCACAATACTAACTGTATGTATTTATTTTCCTGTTGAAACTGTATGGACCAACCCACTGTACGTATCTTGATGAGCACATGTACTAACTATATATGGAGCAATTCTCCAGAAAGTCTTTATCGTCGAGTGGTTTCAAGCTGGAGACCCTGCCCTCATCATCCGATTCTGCTAAATATCATCAGTGGCGGATCCAGGAATTGACAGACTTGGGGGGCGCCGATTTTTTTAAGAATTCATACTAACCACTGATGACAAAGCCATCCTCTTATATGCTCTAGAGGGGTCCGGGGGTATGCCCACCCCCCACCCCCCCGAAAAAAATTGAAATTTAAGGCCTCAAATGACGCATAGGCCTACTGGTGCATATTTTGGCCGAAATATGGTCGTTTTTTTAAGATCCTGAACGCAGCCGGCGCGCGCCACCCCCCCTCTGGATCCGTCACTGATCATTTATTTAGAACATACCATACCATTCAACAATGGTTAGGAAATAACGAAGTAAATCCTACCGATTAAGGATGGGAGCTTAAACCTATACGTTCGCGTAAAAAAATTGAATTCAATATTTCACTTGAAGATATAATGTCATAATATTGAGAGCTTGATAAACCCTCTCATCACTTGTAATTTATACAATATGATTTAAAAAGTTGTGTTAATGATCTTTCATAATAAAATAACGCCACCTGTTTTATTCCAGCCGACTGATTTTTTGTAAATACACCTATTATCGTCCACCTTTTAACAATCTTCTTTATGGATTTACAGGCCTATGCACAGGACAGATGTATTTATTGTGAGTGGTGCTGATGTAGAATATATATACTAAGAAAAATACTTCTACAATTTCATGGTGAATGATGCTGTATTGGAGTATTATATGAAAAATAACAGAAATTAAAGACACATGAAAGACACATGAAAATATAAACTATTTTCTTAATGGAATTATTCAAATTATTATTCATGTTTATCTATTTTTTATGTAGAAAATCTTGTAAATTTAGTGTTCTTCTAGCTCCCAATATTATGATAGGTTTCACTACACATGCTATTAGGTGAAATATTGAATCCAAGCATTTTACACTAATATAGGCCTACCTTTAAGACCGGCATGTACCCGATCGGTAGGCCTACAGATCGGCTAGTAGCACCAGAAAGTGTTTTGGAGATTATTTCATGTGGTTGTAAAGTAGGTTGCACCAGGAGGTGCATATGTCGTAAGGCAGGCTTATTTTGTTCAGCAATGTGTTCAGCATGCACTGAAAAAGCATGTGGTAATATATATATATGTACAGCGCTCTGAACAGCCGCCGGCTGGATACATGCGCTATATAAGATTTCATTCATTCATCAGTCTGGGGCAGACGATGACCGGTAAACCGTTTACCGACCGGGTATTATGATCATATGATCTTGTGAAATAAATCTTTCTGTATTTTCTAGCCATATACATGTTTTTGCATTCATGTCAGTAAAGCAAATGCTATATTTTTTGGTTTTTATTAGATAGCATTTGAATATTGGTTTATAGCTATCACAGAAATTAAATGAATGTCACTTCATTGTGAGCATGTTCCTTTATTGCAAAAAATCTGCACGAAAACTCTAAAAACCTACAAATGATGTGCTTAAAAAATTAAAATAAATTTTACATACATTTAATGATCATTAAAGGGACCCCTTGGGATGAGACATTATCAATTTTGCCAATTTTGAAAAATTAATTTATCTGAAGCTATATAGCCTACTGATCTTAACTAAAAATACCAAAAAGTCAAAAAAACAATTTTAAAGCACCGGAAAAGAGTGAAATAGTTATATTTCCAGGTTGTATACTGCCATGTAAACAAGACAAGTCAGCAATAAACTGCACTTTTCACCACATATTCCCACGTCTTGGACGGTAAGATCAAAGCAATCGCCGCTAATTAGTGTCTTCTAGTCAGGACATGTGGGGGATACACCTGCAGCACTGATTGTCTGCCCAACGCTGGGCCGACGGCATCAGCATGTGGCCCAATGCTGTAGGAACATTCAACCGACCTTTAACAAGTATTTAAGCATACAAAGAGTTTGTTTAGGTTTCAAGCGGCTTCATAGAAATGTTGACAAAAAATATTTTTTCAAATCTAAAAAATCTGAAAAAATAAAATCATGAGCTGGGGGATACACTACTTCATTACAAAACAAAAAACGAAAATTGATTTCATCCCAAGGAGCTGCTTTAAACTATTATTTATGTTATATTCAAACACTTTGTTTGTTGTTCTATGTTGACTATCGATAAATTATAACATTTTTGGGGTTTTCACGACTCAGGATGGCGGCCATTTTGAAAATTTTGCTCAACCAGGATTTTTGGGGCCTTTCCTTTATAGTTGTAAGTGGGTATCTTGACAACTTTCTTGAAAAATTCAGCTTTCTACATTTTTTTCCAAGTGAAAATCTAATGCTCCTGCACTAAGAAGGCATTTAATAACACTAATTACAAAGGCCATTGACACTACATCTATTAGCTATCAACCTTTATGGTTATGCTGCTGGAGGGGGGACATCTCCATTTTTTTGTGCACAAAAAAACTAGACCCTTCCAGTTAATTTAGGTGCACGAAATCAATTCAGTTAGACGCAAATCAAGCTACACAAAAATTATTCAGCAACACACAACTCAACTCAGCTACACACAAATGAATTAAGTTACACATAATCATTTCAGCTTCACAAAAATAAATTCAGCTACACACTAATAACTTCATGTAGATACGAATCAATTTAGCTACACAAAATAAATTAAGTTAGATGCGAATCAATTCAGCTACACACACATTATTTCAGCTACACACAACTCAACTCAGATACTCACAAATGAGTTAAATTACACATACATCTATGCAGATTCACACATACACTTCAGCTATACACAATTAAATTCAGTTAGACACGAAACAATTTAGCTACACACAAATCAATTCAGTTACATACAAATTATTTCAGCTAGACACACATCAACTCAGCTACACAAATTAAATTACACATAAATCAATTCAGCTTCACACAAATAAATTCAGCTAAGCAACACACAAATTAAGTCAGCTACACAAAAATCAATTCAGCTACACACAAATCAACTCAGCTACACAGAGATCTATTCAGCTACACATACATCGGCCACACATAGGTGGAATATAGCAAAAAATACAGAATACTGAAATATTATGACCTTTTATTTCGTTCTAGATATCATGTATATACAAAACATCATATTCACGATATAGATATCCAGTCAATGCTATAATATGATACATTCATATAATATAATATATAGGCCTATGTGTAATAAAATATTAAAACAAACACGTTCTTAATTACATATATAATTTTAAAAAAAGTACTCAAATATGAATAGAGTTATACGGATGATTAACATTGATAAACGTGTTTGTATATTAACCCTTTAACCGCCAAATTATTCAATTTGAATTTTCAAGTGAGTGAAAATTATACAGATTGGACAAAATGGAGGTAACATTTTATCTCTGACATATTTAAAATGTGGTGCTAATAAAAAATGAAAACCCGAATATATGCGGCACCGGCGGTTAAAGGGTTAAACAACTATTCCGTTCGGTTGGCTTGACAAATAATGAGATGAAAAGAGAGGGATATTTTATTCAAATAAAGCAATTCAAGCTTCAAATAAATGAAAAATGACAGCATAAACAACAGTAGAACAAGGGTTAGCATATATCAACAAATACATATCACAACCACGATAACTGCAATATCATTAGCGCCACGAAAACAACCACTGAAGCCTTTGTAAATGAAAATGAGATAAATAGAAAGAAAGATGTGGCTTCATTCTAGTAAATGAGCGTTGATTAGTGGACCATTATGATCTTGTCAATACTAACTGTAGATTATCATCTTACAGTCTCATTGCTGATTATCAATGTGTACATCATTGCTTACAATGTGGAATGATTGTCATACTGTTACATCATCAGTTAACTTCGATATTTTTGTGTTTTTTGCTGTAGCATGCAACATTATTATGACAAATTGTAAACATTAGTCGTGATGGTAATCAAGTATTATTAAACATCAATAAGTATTGAGGTCATTCGCTATATTTTATGTAAACAAATCACAACAGGTTCCGGCCTTGTTGTTAACCTGACATCCAATTAAATGAGCATGCATTTTACTAATCAGATAGTTTAGTCAATTGCGTCTCCCCTCACATTGTGTGGCGAACTCTATATTAATATGTTTTTATCAAATGTGTCTGCGCGATTTTACTTTTCCAATACGACTGCATAATACAATACACCATTTTTCGTATGACCACTGTCACGCTGGAGCCGCTACACAAGCATGATGGAGAAAATCCGTTCACATCCCACTAAAATATCAGCAACGATACTAGGGAATTCGTGTCATTGGCCTTATGCAAAATGCATAAGTCACCAGAGTTTAGCCATTCCTTCACAGGTCAATTACACAAATTAGCTACAAACAAAAGTGGAGAACGTTTTGTAAATTTTAACACATACAATTAGCCTTGTTAACACACAGTACACACAATAATAGTTGATCAAATGATCCATATTTAAGAAGGAAAGAATAACATAGCATTGTCAGACATAAAAGCATACAAATGATAAATAAATTGCAGCGTCTGATACTTTTTAAAATGGTATAGGGTCATCCAGTGCTTTTAATGCTGGTATGAATGAGTAGGGAGTAGCATGAATACACTGTGATTAAACCTGCGCAATTCAGCAGAATTTACACTACTGTAAACCATATTAACGAAAAATACTATAATATGTCACTGTGTTTAAATGTGTTTAACGCAAACAAATCAAACTTAAAGTATTTTTTATTTGATTCTGATACAGCGGTACAAACAGTTCTAAAATATTTTTCATTGTTGGCAAGGTTGGGTATATAACTGTATTTAATGTAATGTGAAGCAATATATGATTTTGTCCAATTGAAGTACAGTAACATGAGTATTATTTACTCTTAGTCACAGAAACACTAATAATAAATGCACTATTTCTGCACAGGGGTAGCATATTAATGAGATAATAATTATACATAATTTACATCAAAACATTATTGTAATTTCAAGAGAGCATTCTAATAATCAGAAGCTAATGACAATACATGAAACGACATATCATTAAACAATTCCATATGTTTATTGTCAACTGTTACTAGTGCATACCTCGTATGTCAAAACAGAATCACCCAATGACTGTACATTTCAAAATGTAAAAAGAAATGAATTGAATGAGGTTTTAGGCTACCTGTGTGCCAGGAGAACCTTCTGAGGATGGTGACATAAATGAGATGATACCGCCCTCCAGACACAAGGGTCGAAACTCCTGCCCTGGCGGTCTGAGGCCGAGCACGCTACCTCTCGGTCACGGAGACTGCCCGAATATTTAATATTTACAGTGAGCGGGATAGAACATTTTGTCTCTTTAAAACTTGAATGCCACAGCGGGGTTCTAACCCTCGATCTCCGACTTTCCAAGCAGGTAGCTTTAGCCTATAGGCGCTATGTCAAAATGACACGTTTAATAATTTATTTTCCGTGTTTTGTTTGAGATCGGCACATACACATACATTTGATAACTTTCAGTCCATCTTTTTATTGTAAGAGAAACAGTTCTTATTTACTTAGTATCGTTGCCCACACAATTTCCTTTAAACATAATTATATCGTTAGCGAAATAAGGACACATTATTGCATTTGTATATATGATCAAGGAAGATACAACGATTCTATTTTCTTTGATATGAAAAACGTAATATTTTTAGTCCATGGTTAAACTCATTGATGTGTTTACCTTTATTGAGAATGCTATTCTCATTAATTCAGCTAAATTAGTCGATAATGTTAGTAATCCAGTGATTATGAAGAAAAATATCCTTATATGTATAATTCGGTTATACAAATAAGCCTATACTAGCAAAATAAGAGTATTATTTTCTCAGCATCAATATCCCAATGCAAATTATCCAATGCAAATGCCGTCTAAACTATTATTCTGGTTTTAGTTGTTACCGTGAAAAAAGTGAAAAAAGTGCTTCACTTGCCACTTCACAACATTACAAATACGTCCCTATAATCTCTGAGATATAACATAATAATTGTTGGCATGATTCCGTATTTTCATTGCATTTTTTTCTGTACACACTGTATAGACGTCATTTTTACATCACTTATGGCTATACTACATTTTATTTTTATACTACTTCAGCTATACGTGCAGATACACACAACCGTATTAGTGCTTAAAGCAGTTACTACTGTTTACCTTCTCATTGCAGAATAGTGTGTATCATCTCAGCAAACACCAGACGTTGACCCAATGATGGCTCAATGATGGGACACCGTCCACGACGTCGGCCTGATATTAGACCATCATTGGATCAACGTCTCGGATTTGCTGGTAGAAGAGTGTTCGGCGTCAACAGGTCAAGATGGAAGTTCTTCAGACAAACGTCTCTGTTTCGGGCTCCCTCTCGGAGGTACTCCGACGATGACTGTTCTTTGCCGAAGGACAATGACACAGTGTTTCTCTTACGATCTGCCGGAAATGACAATTCACTATACAATACATTAGAAAGTTAGAGGCAAAGTTTAGCGCTTGTAAGAGATTGGCCACACGAGCTACAACATGGCCGGCAACTCCCCAGGACTCGTAGGGATTTATGTACTTGAGTATCTCAGCTGGACTACCCAGGATGAGGAACATGAGGACAAGCGTCACCAGGGTCAAGGTCACTTTGTGACTGTGGTCTTTCACGGTTTGACCTCGACAGACCACCTCTCTTTGCCGGCTGGCTCGGCGTAGTTCTCTAATGAGGCGAGCATTACAAGCCATCAGAATGACGACAGGGATGAACTGTGCCAGCACGGGCCACACCCAGCCACTGTAGATGTGAACAGCCTTGGACAATCCATCAGGCCAGCGCGGCTCAAGGCTCGTCATCAAAACACCGTCTACTGTCCAGCATTGTACCAGCTTTATGTGCAGGAAACTAGGTGCACTACATATGACGGAGAACAAGAAAGCCAGTAGAAGCATGACGGCAGTACGGCGGCTCCCTAAGATCTTACGGGCGTGGAGTGGCTGAGCGACCACCAGGTAGCGGCTGGTGGTAATCACTACTATGTTCCATGTACTGCACATGAGTAGCAGGTTGATGGTGGCCGTCCCGTACAGGCTGTACACCATGGTAGCACTTTGAGATACGGGTACTGGTAGAGGTCCACGGTCCCCTACTCCATCTTGAGGAGGTAGCAATGCATAAGGGAATACAGCACAGCAGAACAAGAGATCTGAGCCAGCAAGAGCCAGGAGACCATGGGTAGCAGAGCGTTCTAGACTGTCCAATGCACTCAGTAGGCGGCGCCTGCTAAGAACGGCTAGGATGAGCAGGTTACCCACAATGCCAAGTAGACAAATCATTCCTAGACACGCACGGTAGAACCAGGGACTGTCTGAGCTCTCTTCTATTATCAGACTATCTTCTCTGTATGTCAGGTTACTCTCTGACAAGCTGTAATTACCTCCCAGGTGTCTGGAGTTATCCTGTGAGAATAGAAGGCGATCCCAGCACAGACCTGTTCCATCCTCAACATCAGGCTCACTGGTCAAAAATGACATTTTGTCTCACTATTATGACTATAAATAATAATTATCAGTGGTTGAGTCAATAAGACCAGCAGCTGCTGCTTCCGTTTACAACTGATGAGCTCTAATGTTATGCTAGCTTACACACGTAGTTTTGATGTCACGTTATCCAGTGAGCAGTTAGATTACCAACGTCAAAGACTTGATGATTAACACGCCACAAGACAAACGAGAGACACGTATGAGCTGGTTTATAATTGGATTCTTGCTGAGGTTCTTCCTTTCATCAGACGCTCTAACATAGCCCTCATGAATATGATATTGCGCTGTCAGTAATATTCACAGCTGGCCCGCGGTGTGAGTGAGGACGAACATGTCACACCTATCTCCCGAAGGGATACTTCCACGTCCACGAAAGCCTAATTGGCAAACTTGGTAAAGCAGACAGTAAAATATGTATCCGGGGGCCGCCACAGCCAAATAAAACCTTGATACTTCACGACAAAAAGCGTCACGTTTACTTATAAATGTGGATTAATAAAATAACGACGATAGCGCGATGCCTATCGTTAGCTCCATCCTTATAATTGGTTTGTTTTGAATAATCTTTAGGTATTCGTTTCTGGCGCAATGTTTTACACTTTCAACATGAAAGTATGGACATTCGGATGTAGTCAGGTCTCTCTCAGAGAGCTAGTGGCAGATATCTGTATCTTGTGGTATCTGTATCTTGTTGTATGGTCTGGTGTAGACACATGGTCAATGTTTTTTCCTGCAAACATAATTAACACGTTTATATTAAATACAGCCACAGAATTACATATAAAATACTGTCCGATACGTGATTGCAAATGAAAACAGACGTCAATGTTCAATCAATTTCACATGATAGATACCAACATATTGGCAAAAATATATATATTCTTTCCATATAATCATTGGTAAAACTATAGCGAAGACAAAAAGGCAATCAATACTATGAATGACACTTTACCGATGACTAACAAAATCAGAATGCATATCATAATTAATAATACATAATCCACATGTCATCTATGGACAATAAATAGAGATAAAATGCAACTGAAAATGCATGACGATAAATATGACATTTGTACAAAGATTTCCGAATTCTTATTACTTATTTTATTACTTTTTGTGTGTGTTTTTTTTTAATAAAAATAATATTTAGACAAGTATGTACTGAGCCAATGCGGGACATGGTCAATAATTCGTCGGTGTGCAGAGAATAAACATTTTTGCCCTTTGATACTTAAATGCCAGAGCGGGCGATGAGCTTTAGCCACTGCACAAGTAGACTGGGCACCTGTCTGGCACTCCGTTTCCAGACGGGGAGCTGGATGTTGTTTATAGACTCCAGAAGTTCAAACAAAATGACCGCCTTTTATACTGTTCATACCAGCTCGATTCGAATTTTCAATTGTTTATATTTTCTGACGTGACCTTAAAAACCTACTAACGGTGGCGGCCATACACTTTTTCGGCGTCACAAATTGATTGCCAGATGAGGGTGTGCAGACATCACACTGGTGCCTCGCCTGTTTTTTCAATAGGGAGCTTGTCAACCGGGGGCGGGACCGGTTGACAATGTTGACTACTACACAAGGGGATGAGGGGATGAGTGGAGTAAGTGTGATTTATATCTCAATCCGTGGAGGTCGTGATGCAATTTGAATCATAGATATTTTCTCTATATCTATGATTTGAATTACGTCCGGATCCTGTATTTAGGATTCTATTGATGAGAAGATAATTCACTCAGAACATTTAATTCAAAGATCGTGTATCGAGTCACATGCCCTCTCAACCATCATTATCCTTTAACCGCCAATTTGAATTTTCACTCACTTGAAGTTGTGTCTCGCTGACGCGATCCACAACTTCAAGTGAGTGAAAATTATTCAGATTTGACAAAATGTAGGTTAACTATTTTCAAATATTGTTGGTTGATGTCACGTTGTGTCTTTAATAGCATTGTTTAAAAGGTCGTGCTTAACCTTTTAACCGCCAAATTATTCAATCTGAATTTTCACTCACTTGAAGTTGTGTCTCGCTGACGCGATCCACAACTTCAAGTGAGTGAAAATTATTCAGATTTGACAAAATGGAGGACAACTGTTTTCAAATATTGCTGCTTGATGTCACATTTTAATCTTTAACATGTTTAAAAGGTGGTACTTAATTTTCTAATAAAAAATGAAAACCCGAATATATGCGACACCGGCGGTTAAAGGGTTAATGTGCTAATAAAAAATGAAAAAAACCGCATATAATCGGGACCGGCAGTTGAAGGGTTAAACAACTCCTGGCATTTTCTGGAGAATCTTATGACCTTATTCGTCATCGTGGCGACCCCATAACTGCTCAGATATTCAAGATGACTGCAAGATTTTCATCAGAGGCGTATTTTGAAAAAAAAATCGAAAGTTGCTATTGCATATATAGCTCTGATCTCAGATCGTACGGAATGCTACAAAATGAAGAGGCACACAAACATGCGCTGAAAGTATCAAAAATACGTGCTCCAAAAAGGTGTATAACAAACTGCTGTGAGGTTTTAAAGATCCAGAGAAATGATAAATTGCTACCGTACCTCGGCTATACCAGGCAGGAATTACTGGCGGCGACCGTGAGTGTTTTGATGGCTTCCCACTGGACACGATATGTTGTATCAACGTTGGCTTAACATTGGGCTAGTGTCGTAGAAGGTGGACCAACGTTATACCAACCTTGATGTAACGTATTATGACTGTTGGGTTACGGTCTCTCATGATAGATGCGTTATAGTTATAGTTATTAGTGGCAACCCATTAAACATGATATATTATCCCATAGTGGCACACAGATGGGTCAACGTCTAACACTTTAGCGTTGAAATTGCCTTTCTGAATTGTACCTGGATTGCATAACATTTCACAGGGATAGAGAAAGTATAAATTCTCACCACCCTCATCTTATTTGACTCTAGCTTTAGGGAGCCACCATTCAATCTAAAGGGTGAGGGGGAGTTTTTGTCGCGGACAAGTTTTTTTTTTCATGCAGAGTCTGCCCGAAATAATTTATTTCAAAAATACTCCAGTCCCCCCTCTGGTGATTGAATGGTGGCCTCCTTACCGAGAACGTATTCACCAGCCTGCCTGATTTCCTGCTTATACGCACATGAGCCTAATCAAATCGAGATATGTCACTATTTCAGGAATAAATATATTTTTCATTATTAGAATCCGAAAATTGAGCAGATTGTCCGAAAATCTTAATAGCTGTTTTACACATAGCTGTCAACGCCGTTGTAAACAGACCACTGACAGTAGAACAGACACGGTAAATAGGCTGAGCAAAGATAATTATATATACATAAGTAACGCTAAATGGAGAACACAGATCCTCATTAGAGCACTTTGTATGGTAGAAGGTGGCACGATAGAACATTTTGTTTATTAAGAAGGAGGGTTTTACAACACAACGTGAGGCAGATGCGAACATCATCTTGGATAATGAAACAAATGCGTTCACATATTATCTCCGTCATCTTGGGTGACATAAATATCAGGTACTAGACAGCCAAGAAAAGGCAAACAGCGGTAGATGTGTACTGTTCAACTAAGCAATTACCGCTTTTTCACCTTTCTCGGCAGTATATTAGACAAGCACACGCGTGGAGTTGACCTGGGCTTATTGCTGGAGCACCACCGCCTGTGACTTTGGCCCAGCGGTAATGAGGATCAAGGTAGTACCTGCTCTGAACCCGTGCAACACTGAAATATTTATGCATAAACCATGGAGACCAACGGTTTTTTCTATTTGAAATCATCACGTCTTAGTTGGCTCTTTCCGCTTCATTTGAATACCTCTGGTATGGGTCTACGGCCATTATACATTTTTAATTTTTTCAGTGCGGGGATCAACTGTAGACGTCAGTATTTGACGTTTTAGAAGTAAGATTCTGACGTCTAACGTCGGTCGCCGCACTGAAAGGTTTAAATCAGCAAATATAAGACGTTTACCATAATTATATTGGCTCAATGTTGGGCCAGCAGCACAGATGGTGGAGTGACATTGAGCCAACATATAGGATGAACGGCTTGGAACTAACTTGTAATGACTTGTTCACTTTTCCTCCTAGCAAACACAACACGCTCATCCAATGTCATCTAATGCTAGGTCATCGTCTCCAACGCTGGCCTAATATTAAACCAATAACATTTGGGTCAACGTCTTGTCATTACTGAGTTGATGTCTATCCGGGGACTTTGCTGATATCCATTATCTACAGCTAAAAGCCTATGAAGTTTATAATCAAAAGAAGCAAAGCTCAATGAAGTCACCCCGCCATCACTAATATGATCTTCGGAACACTTGGCAGTCAAATCATACTAGTAAGCTTCGAACAATCAATCTCATTCATTAATAAAGGAGATTGGAATGTGCATTATCGCACGAAAGACAGCCTTTAAAATGTAAATCGGGTAAATCTCCCGTGCGTGTTCCGTGATACCCACTTACCTCTCTTATTTATGGCTACATCGTGCATTCAACTTTAAATGCATGTATAAATACATGTGATGGTGCAGCGATACGTGTTTTAAAACTCAATGCAAAGAAACATTCGAGAGAAAATTACATTTGTACAAAATCATATGAGACACTAGACTGAGGAACAATCATATTGGGCATACTACTAATTATATGATCTAATACTCAATTAATTTACATGATCCACGACCTGATTTAATCTAGATAAAGTCATAAACAGCGAACAAGCAAATACATTGCTGAGGATGTTTCGTGGAAGACTAAATTCTTAATTAGTCAGAAAAAATATAGTAGTTGATATACCGAAACAGTACAATATAGAAGGCTGAGATATCAACATTTCAACATATCAAAGATGACACCAAGCTGGTGTGAACAACATCGTTAACAATACTAATTTCTACGTCAGTAATTTAACAAATGACCAATTTTTTTGAGCGACCTATATGGTAATTGGTCAGCTGGTGTCCCAGCAAACACGAGACGTTGAACCAATGCTGGTTTGATGTTGGGCCACCGTCTGCGACGCTGGCCCAACATCAAACCAGCCTTGGTTCAACGTCTCGTATTGGCTGGGTTTATCACTGGTTGATAATAGAAACGGTGGCGCTGGGAATGTCACGTCAGGAGAAGACGTGAATCCAATTAGAAGATACATGTAGCTACAAATACTTGTAGTTAGAGAATAAGAACGTACATGTGAACGTTCGTGTACTGGTATGGATGAATGAGTGAATGAGTGAATGAATGAATAAATGAATAAATGGATGCATGAGTGAGTGAAGGAATGAATGCATGAATTAAAGAATAACCAAATAAATGAATGAATGAATGAATGAATGAATGAATGAATGAATGAATGAATGAATGAATGAATGAATGAATGAATGAATGAATGAATGAATGAATGAATGAATGAATGAATAAATAAATGAATGAATGAATGAATGAATGAATGAATGAATGAATGAATGAATGAATGAATGAATGAATGAATGAATGAATGAATGAATGAATGAATGAATGAATGAATGAATGAATGAATGAATGAATGAATGAATGAATGAATGAATGAATGAATGAATGAATGAATGAATAAAAGAATGAATGAATGAATGAATGAATGAATGAATGAATGAATGAATGAATGAATGAATGAATGAATGAATGAATGAATGAATGAAGAAATGAGCGAAGGGACGAACCTCTGAACGAATGAGGAAATGAATGGAAAATACGTTTTCATCTGACACATGTTATTGCTCACACATCCTGCACGTAGCTGAGTTAATTTGGGTCCACGACAGACGAGGATTGGAATACGAAAACATACGTGACCTATACGACTAATTCTAACTGAAGCAGGGTTACAATGGAAAAAAATAGAGGGGTAGAAACGCAACTGGCAAAAATGAACTGATAGATAATTTAATAGTTTCACTTCCAAACACATCACCTCACATCCATGATTCGTAAACACATATCGTTCCTTTGGATATGAAAGGGTGTATCTGCCACTTTATAGAGTGGCAGATACACCCTTTCATATCCAAGGGGACGAAATGCGTTGCAATCGGATAAGAGCCGATGAGAAATATACCGTATGTCAGAATATGAAGAGTGAAGAAATAAGACAGTTTCGATAACGTGTGAATGAATGCGTGCGAGCTCAGTGGCTGCTCAAACATAAGTAAGTGATTGTAAGTGAAAGGATTTCTGTCTCGCGTAGTCGTGGACTTACTGATAAATTAATCGTGCGGACAAATTTGACATATTGATAGAATTCCCCATACATGGCTTGTGGATTATGGGTAATATCTGGGTGATATCTGTGTGACATATGGGTGAACCAGTACATCGAAGAGTCTAGGTGGCAGAGACTGGACAATATATATGTCAGAAACAGTGTTTTGTGAGGATGGTGGAAATCGTATGAACACGACGTGCTGTTCTGAACGCTCTGGTGCTGTGATGTATCCCTGTATTGGGAGAAACCGAGCCTTGCGGTGGGAAGATTCCCACCACAAGGCTCGGTTTCTCCCAATGTCGCAGGCTCGTTCTGCGACCTCGGGAGAAGTCGAGCCTTGCGGTGGGAAGATGCGTTCACATTTTCATAAAACATCCATTCAACCACAAAGTTATCTGATTACAATGTGTTATACAGTCGAAGGTGGGTACTATCGACATACTTACCTGTCAAATCTGGTGTTCCAGTAAATGGCATGTCTATTGAATTTTTGTCTCATTATTTGCAAGTGGCATTAAGAGTTCTTGGCGTAGAAAATCAATTCAATTGCAGATTATGCCGAGTAGACACGCGATCTAGAATTGCCTGGACAGCGGAACGTGTTGGAAGGCTATTTGAATATTATGTTACATCATTGGAAGGGTTCGGCGCCATAGGCCTATGCTTCTCAATTTATTGTAAGCGGATATTCACCCGCTGTTTCATACAGAGATATAGATGTACAAATTTAGGCCTTTGTGTTATAAACCGAGAGTCAATAGTGAGTAAATATTGCTTTACGTCCTGTTTGCAACAGTCTGGAACACTGCAAATGCACAACCCTAATACAATGGCATCTGCCGTGCCGATTTTCGAGCCACAACCGGTACGGATCGAATGAGCCATACAAAAAAGCTTAGAGACAATATTACAAACCCTGTCCATCGCCGCACATTGACCCTCATCCCTTTAACCGCCTGTATCGCATATATTCAGGTTTTTATTTTTTATTAGCACATTTAGTACCACCTTTGAGACATGCTAAAGATAAAATGTGACATCAATCAGCAATATTTGAAAATAATTGACCTCCATTTTGTCAAATCTGAATTTTTTTCACTCACTTGAAGTTGTGGATCGCGTCAGCGAGACACAACTTCAAATGGGTGAAAATAGCGCTGAGGTATACAATTTAAATATTCACCCACCTGAAGTAGTGTCTTGGCGCGACTCACAACTTCAAGTGGGTTAAAATTACTGATATTTTTTTATTTTGGGACCAAACATTTGCAAATCCTAATGTTTAAAAACACATTTCGTTCCCAGTAACTGAAATGAAAAACGGCTAATAAAAAAGGTTTAAAATGACTATATTCGTGCTTCCAGTGGTGTGAGGGTTAACATATACCTTCATGTACAATCATCCAAACCCAAAGCGTTGATTCTCTATCACTTCTATGTTGGGCAGCGATCTTTTGCTATTTTTGGTCAGAGGCAATAGCATGTGAACGTTGTGCGTGACGTCATGTTGTGCAAATTCAACAAATAACTGACAACTTAGTGGACTGCAAATTTAAGAAAATGTACATAATTGGTCGTTGGCCCATGTAGACCTACTTCTATTATTTGCCTGAAATCCCTTCACTCACCACTTATTTGCCAGATGATTGTTCGCAATCTGTTCAAATAGAAATGCCATCCCACCGTAAAGTCATAGCTATAGCCTGGTTTGCAATTGGCTGTCGACCGTGCGTCAGAACGAGACATATTTGTTGGTCTAAAACACACCTGAGCCATGATATCATTCAGCACTCAGGCTCGTCCTGTGATATGTCCAAGTGCAAACGAAAATGATTGGATGTTTCTGAGCTTATGGTCATTTTTTATCTGCCCGTCTAGCTCCGCAGATTAGGTGTGTCCAAGAAAGCAATCAATCTTACAATCTAATTTGATGATAGTAGTCCCGCCATCCTGATCGCCTTTACCCTTTCAGTGCGGGGACCGTCATATAAACACGATCCTTGCACGGAATAGAGATACAGATTGATGATGACTTCAAATTGAAAAAAAAAACTTGGTGTCCATGATGTAAATAAACACATTTTCAGGGTTAAATGTATCCTTCATCCCTTATGGAGTTATGGAAAAGCAAGTAAGTGATTACTTGAAAAGTGAATAGCAGATTCCCGCCCAATTCTAAATTGCTTCTGCTTGCTTGCTCGAGAATATGTGTCTTCATGATCAATCTGTAGATTAATAGTGCTATTGAACTCGGAAAAACAGTTTGTAAATAAAAAATAAATAATTCCAGCCTGGGAAATAACTACCTGTTGCAAAACATTTTAGTTTACAAATAGACTCAACTAGATCAAGAAAATAATACTGTGGTGATTCAATTACACGTCTAGATGTTTTTACTTTATTCGCTTAACCCTTTGATCGCCAAATTATTCAATCTGAATTTTCACCCACTTGAAGTTGTGTCTCGCTGACGCGATCCACAACTTCAAGTGGGTGAAAATTATACAGATTTGACAAAATGGAGGTCAACTGTTTTCAAATATTGCTGTTTGATGTCGCATTTTATCTTCAACATGTTCAAAAGGTGGTACATTATGTGCTAATAAAAAATGAAAACCCGAACATATTCGGCATCGGCGGTTAAAGGGTTAAATCAAGGAGTTATATGCAATATATTGTATCGCAGACGTACGTCATTTACAGTTGTGGACTGTCAAAACGCTTTTCTTAACAAACATATAGATAAAAAATTATGAAGATATGTATGACCTTATGTTGTTTTAATTTTGGGCCGATGGTGGCCGAACATCAAAACAACAGAGGTAGTGGTTGTATATATGAAGTTATTGTAGATTATACCCTGTTTTAAAGGATGCATTCATTATCTCACGACCATTTGCAGATGGCAGTTGCGTCATAAATGCCATCAACTACATTCACTTTTCATCAACGACATTCACTTTCATGATAAGATATTATGTTCAATGTGAAATAAATCTCAGAATCACCATCTCAAATTCAGAACACCAGATCGATAGAATATTGCACAGCTTGGCCATGTTCTTGCGGATGAAGAGTAGACGGCGGAAACATTAGCCCAGCCTCCAGCAAGGCTCGGTAACATTTTGTGTCGGTGGTATGGGGTCACGGTGTCTGGCGTAACAAAGACGGTCGTGACAAAATAGTCACACCTTCAGACGTGGACGTTCTCATCTAATGGCTCCACCAGAATATTGTCCGAAAGTGTGAATAGACTACCCAGGAGGCATCCCCCAGAAGTGTAGAATCTAAATGCTAAAAAACGGCATACCCAGACGTTTGGGATATAATTTAAAATAATGGACCGGCGATTTGAAAAGAGGTTCTTCCTTCCTGCTGAGTGGGTTGTGATCATGCGTGGCTTTGTGTCATCCTGACAGACATGGTGTTCACCATTGACTCAATGACTCTTCTTGGCCGGGGTGTTTCTCCGCTGTCGGGGAATGGTAAGAATTATCCAGCTGGTAAGCCCTTGATGATGGGACACTCATTCGCCATGCGATGTCGTAGATATTGTGACCCCAGTATGATATTATGGTATCTCTATTTGCATGATTTGGATAATTGCGGAATGACTGGCGGTTATTAGCTGATCCCGTTTTCTGATACATGTAAATGGTATCCCAGTCCATATTATTGGTCAGGGGTGCACTATCATGCTGGGGCCGTATGCTCGTGCACGTTATGATATATCGTAGGATTCGGATTGGTCGAGATGGCCATCTCAACCAATCAGAAGCCTACGGTATATCGTAACTTGTACGAGAATACGTGGTCTGATAATGATCACCATCATGGCTACAGGAACAGAGTTTGAGACAGTCAGTTTCTGTTTTATATATGTGTTCAGGTTTCAAGAAAAACCATATCCACTCGTAAAAAAATAATATTATAAGGAGCCTCGGTGACGGAGAGGCAGCATGCCTCGGATAAACATGATTCGAAGTTCGAGACATGTGGCTCTAGAGAAGTTTCACATGATTCTCACCCCACCATCCCCACCTGTTTCTAGTTTAGCTTGCATGAAAGTTGTCTGAAGTTCCCCATAACATTTTACCTATTTCAAGTTGCACTCAAAATTTAATAAAGATTTCATCTCTGAAAAGTGATTTATTCATGACTAAAATTAGTACATTAGATCAATCATTGATCTAATGTACTAATCGTCTATGCATAATAATTAGAACTCACTTCCACAATTTAGATTTTTATTTTCTTGCTCGATCTGGAAGATGCTGGGCTCACACATATTATGGTTCATGTATAGAGGACACTGAGCGAGGGCGTTATAAGGCTATTATTATACACTCTACCAGAAATACACTCTCTTGTGTACTTCTGAATCCACTAAACAAAACATTCCTACAGGTAAGCTGGCCATTACGAGGCTTCATTTTCCACAACACGAGCCGTTTTACCAATATCGATTTAATATTGGGCCAGCGTCGCAAGCGGTGGACCAACGGCCATATTCTGTAAAATTCTCGTGTTTGCTGGGTTGTCATTGAATTTGGTGCTGCGACAGAGCAAACACGATACGTTGACCCGATGATGGGTCACTGTTGGCCCACCGTCTGCGACGCTGGCCCAACATTGAAACATCATTGGGTCAACGTATAGTGTTTTCTGGGGTTCGAGTTTGACATGTTGCGGGGGGGCCGGAGTATTCATAGCTGTCGATCACGTACCGTCCCCTTGGATATGAAAGGGTGTATCTGCCACTTTACAAAGTGGCAGATACACCCTTTCATATCCACATACACAGGGGACGAATTATTTTATTATTTTACTATACAAAAGTTGATTGGGCAATGTCTGGAGCTTACAGCATTATCCAGGTCAATGTGCCAATAAAATAGTCGTTGAATGTAATAAAGTACGCAGATGTGTCTCGGCTTCTATGACATTTTCGTTTGTATCCACAGTGACTGGGGGTGCAGAGGGCTACACAGAACGGCAATCAATCTCCCAGCTAATAGGCCTACATGTAGGTTCGTGTCGTGGGCTGCTAATGCCACATAGGTGAAAACAGACATTTCGGTGGAATTACCTCGCTTTTCTACTGTTTGCTGCTGAAAGCCTGTAGATGTGTTTCTATCGCTTCCCCAAGGGTGACGAGAATTAATGCTGGCCCACAATCTGGGTCGCCTCGAGTCTCGTGTTTGTGGGGATTTGTTTTTACTCTTGTGTGTTCAACCCTTAACCCTTTAACCGCCAGATTATTCAATTTGAATTTTCACCCACTTGAAGTTGTGTCTCGCTGACGCGATCCACAACTTCAAGTGAGTGAAAATTATTCAGATTTGGCAAAATGGAGGTCAACTGTTTTCAAATATTGCTGATTGGTGTCACATTTTATCTTTGTCACATGTTTAAAAGTTGGTACTTAATGTGCTAATAAAAAATGAAAATATATGCGACACCGGCAGTTAAAGGGTGAAACCGCTGATCACGACTATGGTTGGTTTAATATGTTTTATTAGCCGCCCACTGCTATTGGGAACAAAATGAGTGACAGTTTAAACATAAAGATTAGTAAATTCTTAATTTAAAAAATATGAGTAATTTTCACCCACTTGAAATTAAATGAAAATGTGGAATTTAAAATATAGGGGATGATGAGATGAATGAAATGACACTGCCCTCCAGACACAGGATTCGAAATTCGGGCCTTGGCGGTCTGATACCGAGCACGCCACCTCTCGATCACAGAGGCCTCCCACAATAATGAATCTAAATTACGAGTGAGCGGGGAGGACATATCTTGTTTATTTGAAACTTGAATGCTAGAGCGGGGTTCTAACCCGTGATATCCGACTTTCCAAGCAGGCAGGTTTGACCACTGCACCAGGGCCCCCATCTTGACAAGTCCAGTCTGTATTCACGCGGAGCGCAGCACGCCGCTGATCACATGTCATGACGGTGTGAAGATGCATGGCCCCCGCCCTGGTGGAAATATTAATGCACCACAAGCAGGACCAACTGAAACCAACTGCAATCATCACTGTAGCTTCACAGTCCTATTACATATAACTTAATCGTCCAGTAAATGTGTAAGTTGCTAAACGGTGAAAATATAATTATATATATTTTTTCATATGTACCTGGTAAAGGGATGCATACTTCTGTGTATCTGAAATATTGTGCGTAAAGATCCCTAAATCGTACTGATCTCTGATCTAAAAGCTGCTGTGTCTGTAGATTAGTCTCCCGGGATTTCGTAATGGATCATTTCTATCTCAGAGGTCTTGGGCGGGGGCCCTAGGGTAGTGGTTAGCACCGCTGCCTTTCACGCCAGAGTCCGGGGTTCGGTTCCCGGTCTCGGCGGTTTGAAAGAAACAAAATTGTTTCTTCCCCATCCACGTGTGAAAGTTAGTATTGTGGGGAGCCTCCGTGACCGAGAGGTAGCGTGCTCGGCCTCAGACCGCCAGGGCTCGAATTTCGAATCCTGTGTCTGGAGGACAGTGTCATCTCAATCATCTCACCATCCTCAGGAGGTTCTCCTGGCCCGGTTTAGCCTATATGTGCACAAAGGTGGCCTAAAGCCCGATTCATTTCATTTTTTATCTCAGAGGTCTTAAATCCAAAGTGATCTATATCTATCTGTCACCATTAGAGTATCTATTGACCAAGCTACTACAGCATCTCCTAAGATAAAATATGCAATTTAATGGTATTACTTCCCGGTGTTCCTTGGGTGAATTAATTTATTTATAGTCCACAGAAGGCAATAAGCACTGATAAGGAAGCACGTAAATGGGACTCGTTTGTCTAATACTTATGGAAATATAGTGAGACTCCACAATGAATATAAAGTGATTAATAAGACTACTAAATAGAAAAAATGGGAATCAAGTGTCGTTAGGAATGTAGTTACAGCTTGCCAGAGTAAGGTGAATACAAAGCACTTGTATAACATTTGTACAACGGCGGCCCAACGGCTTCGACGTTGTTCCAGCATTGTACAAATGTTATGTGTAGATTATGTCACCTGATCCTAGACAACTGTCTGGATCACATCCTTCTGCTGAACTCAGCTTTCTTTTATTTCTCTGTTGGGATCGGCAATTATTTTTATAAAACTCTTATAAGACTAAAACATATAATTCTATTAACTATAGGCCTACACTTTGAAGTTAGAATAAGCCGGGACTGATTATAACTATAGCCAGTTATATAGATAGTTATAATTCATGGTTAATTCCATGCCCAGATCAAATCTGCGGACTATGAGTGTCACTTGTAAAGCATCTGGGTCGTTTTGCTTCACTGAACCATAATATTTACATTGCGGAGGACCCCACTCCTGTGGACGTTGACGATGATACGCATGCGGGTTGGCCCACACTGTATAATGGTAGATACAACAATGACCGCACAAGCGCCTCAGGCAATAATATCGTTTCCACAATGCAGTGATAGTAGGTGTGATAATTCAGGTGAATTCTCACAGGACTACATACCTCAAAGACTATTAGGCTGGTGAGGTTGAAAGCTGGGGCCGTATTCTCGCACAAGTTACGATATATCGTAGGCTTCTGATTGGTCGAGATGGCCATCTCGACCAATCAGAAGTCTACGATATATCGTAACTTGTACGCGAATACCGGCCCAGCTGGTGTGGCTAAATATACTCTCTAAGCACTGTCACGGTATGGCTGCTGAAGAATAAATGGATACATCTAACTTTCATGGTTTGCCTTTTGAAGACAAACCACTAAAAGTTAGATGTATCCATTTTTTCTTCAGCATACATAGGCCTACAGTGAGACATGAAGTTACAAGATAGAGCAATGACACAGAGCTACAGAGCATATTTAGCCACACCAGCTTTCAACCTCAACTACCGTAAATATTCTGATTTTACCTAAAGAGTCGTGTCTATCCCACCATCCAAACTTAAACAAGCGCCTTCCAGTCAGCGCCGTGCGTTCGAATTTTCAATCTAGCCTGATACTTCCGTCACCAGCACAGACCCAACCCTGACCCGACGACAACCACTGTAGCCAACGTACGGCACATGCTGTGAACCGATAAAATTATGAAGCAAATGTCGTAGCGAAGCCAATGAAAGGCTTAGGCTTAGTCTACAGGAGCAATACCTTCATAAATTCACAGCAGTGGCTTAAGGCAAAAGAACATTCATGTGTCAAGACATTGGTCCAGCATCGAAGACATTTTGGATACGTGTCATGTCTTTTGTGGGAAAATCTTGGATATCTATTTTGGTAGATATCTGGCTCGGAGCAGATAATTATCTTACTACATTGACGAGTTAATTAGTAGAGAGATATATGTATGTGATAAAATTAGCTGGTTTTTAATTGTACGATTTTTTATTGAGTCATCAAAGAGGAAACCGTTTCACTGAGTGAAGAAATAGACTAACCATTGCCTAACTATCGGTTTTCTAGTACATAAGCTGACATTTTAACAACGACTCTATATTTATTCCACATCCTATAGCCCAGGCAGACGAGGATAGGTCTGCTAGACAAACATGTGTGTTGTTAAAATTTTCATTGCTAAAAAAGCTAAATGGTAGCACATGATAACAATGATCAACGGTATTCAATGTTTACATCATCAGTATCATTATTTTACACATGAACATCAATAACACTCTGTTAGGCTGCACTAGTTTCACGTAATCAGATAAAGTACACCGCCCTCTAAAAATATGGATCCACCTCGACAATGAAATCGCTGTACTGTACTTCTAAAACTTTTGGGCAGTGTTTTCATAAATGGTCATTCATTATCTAAAAAAATCAAAGTTTTCTGTATTGTTGATCTATTAAGCTTTCAGAAATAAATATTTTGACATTCTGTGCAAAATTGATCCATACATTTTTAAACCATAGTGACAATAAGTGATTAGACATTGTGTAGGGATAATTGAAAATAGTTCTCGGTGATCAATGCTGCCCGAATAATAACAATAGGCATCAAATAAAGTCACATTGTACTATGTGTTAATCGAGTTTTGTTCACGTTTCTCAACAACTACAATTACAATTACAATTACAATGACGGTGTACAACACCGCCAATTCACAGGCACAAAGCAGCCAAGGGCCATCAGGAGTGGACGTAACCTGTCCAGTGAGAAAGGGCCACAAGCTGCAGCCTTAGCTAATGCCGACTAAAACCAAATACATATCGGAAGAGTCCTCGGCTGCTGCGGGTGTGCTAAATCCAAAAACTGTTAAACGATACAGAGAAACAGGATATTTTAAAGTTAAGCCTGGTAGAGGGCGCTCCCGTGTCACAATGCGTAGGGATCATGACAGCGTTATCAGTCTTTTCACGTCCAGGCTGAGGTTAGATTTTCATCTTTGTTTTTCTCGTATTTTGTAATTTACAGATTTACAGATAAGAATGAGAGAACTCGGTCACAACCCTCCAATAACAAAGAGCATCTTCAAATATATTCAACCAAATATCAAATGTTCAGTAAATAATCTCATTCACAGACAAATTTAGGAATAATTAGGACATTTTTGAAAGTGCAGCAGTGGTTTGGAACAAATAAGTTAAAGAAATAGTGATTATTTCTAAATATCTAAATGATATTAAAATGTCATAAACGTTTTGTTGTTATTTTTGTAGCAATTTTACTCAGGAGGATAGTTTGAGAGTTTCACGTATTACTTCTACATTTTCACCACGATGCCATGCCCAAAAAGTTTTACAAAAAAATGATTAAAATATCCTGTTTTTCACTACCATGTTTTGTTGACCTCTTTTGTTGACAGAAATGATAAGTTTCCCCCTATTTTCTTGCACACTGTTTTATACCTTTGCCAAATTTCAGGCGAATTGAATAATAATTAACAGAGTTAATTAAAATTGATCGCAGGTTATCTGTAACTGCTATGTAATGTACATAATTCGTGTGGTGGATCCATATTTTTCGCGGGCGGGATAAGCATGGTGAAATTCAAATAGATCAACCTGGTATTTGCAACATAAATATTTCGTTTTGTATTTTCTTAATTTTAAATTTACAAAAAAGGTGCTATCCGTCCTTCAGTTGAAAATGGCACATTTAAAGGGAGCACGATCTCACGTTCGCACCGACGCTCATCAGCGCTAATAGCCAGTAGTAAATGAAAAGAAATGAATCTGGCTTTAGGCCACCTATGGGCACATATAGGCTAAACTGGGCCAGGAGAACCTCCTGTGGATAGTGAGATGATTGAGATGACACTGTCCTCCAGACACAGGATTCGAAATTCGAGCCCTGGCGGTCTGAGGACGAGCACGCTACCTCTCGGTCACGGAGGCTCCCCGCAAAACTGACTTTCACACGTGGATGAGGAAGAAACATTTTTTGTTTCTTTCAAACCGCCGAGACCGGGAACCGAACCCCAAACTCTGGCCTGAAAGGCAGCGGTGCTACCCTAGGGCACCCGCCCAATAGCTAATAGTGCTAGGAAAGCAAGTAGCAGCGCTTCTCTAAACTAAACAAGGTTTTCATTGAAGCTTAAAGGCCTTTAAAATGTGTTATTCTCGATAAGAAGAGCTGCTCACCAAATATTTTAGGAATTTTTTTATAGATTCCTCTCAATTGCCTTAATCAGTGCATGTTTTCCTTTCTTGCCACACAGATTTCCAACCGCCCTTAGGCCCTGTTCGATTCGCACCGATCTTAAAACAGTTTAGTAATCCGGTTTGCCTCGGTTTTTATCCCCGGAACGAACGCCATGAATTGATACCAGTATAGTTGTCTCGTGCATACACAGGGAAAGGTGGTAAAAGAATTATATACCGCAAATCTAGAAATAGCTTGAGCCAAATTCCAGATCCAATAGTTTTATTCAATAAAATGTCCAGTTTGGCAAACCGATTCAAGATTCAAACGACCAAACCTTCATGCAGGCAAGTTTGATGGTTTGGTCAATCCGGTTCTAGTTTGGACAGATCTGGTGTGAATCAAATGCTCTGAATTGGTAAACCGGTTTAAGATCGGTGCTACAAAAATTTAATTCCACGTACATTGCTGTCCTTCTGACTACATAGATTTCCACACTGACGACACACAATTCCCCCTTTGGCTATCCAGAATTTCATCTACACCTTTGTGATTTTATGGTTTACTAAGTCGGAAAAGTGACACCACCTGAGTTGTCTCTTCTCCTTCGCAACGCGTCTTGCTAACAGCTTTTGGAGAACCGATAGGGATGGAGCAGTTTCCATGTTACACTTTATAACTCATCTGCACCTTTCAAATAATGAAGAGTAGTGTGGTGTATTTATCTGGAGCATCACTGTACAGATTGTGTTACTTTTCAGCCGGCACCTATCACATACGCGACAGTTTTCCTAGAAATCTCTCAATCCGCTTAACATATGTGTGCTACGGATCAGCTGAATAGCCATTATTAAGGATTCTAGCCCGTATTGACACCAACAATTTATAGTCTATCGTAAAGTTGTCCCACGTGTGTCAAATTTACTTGCATTTTAATATGCATTGAGACGCTCGTCTCAAAGCAAATTAACATGCCAATTCTGTGCCTGTGTAGCTCAGAGTGTCACCTGCAGGTGGTAAGCCCCACGCAGGGCGAGAGTGACACGGGGATCCGTGATTTCGCCGCCGTATTAGGGAAAGATGTCTGGATTTTCACGCACACCCCTCATTATATGAGCGGACCACGGCATCGGCGTCTTTGATAAACAGATTTTGTATTCTCTATTGATTTCTCTAATTGAGTCCACGTATGTAACTCCCTACTGCTGTGTCTCAGAACCACCTAGCAGCGTCTGCATCAAAGGAACTACTCTACAAATAAGGTATCTAATGATAAGCTGGCTCACTGGTGTCGGTTCTGGAACGATCTTAAAAGTTGAGCTGACTGCTAGATTCGTCTGTCACACATGGTCTGACACAGACTGAGTTACACAATTAAAAATTATCAGAAATATACTGTGAAAAATAATGGGTTATGTATATGAATAAAAAAGCATCTGTGTAGGAATCTCAAACTACCATATGTTATCAGGTTATGCATATGCATATGCACATGCATATGCATATGCATATGCATATGCATATGCATATGCATATGCATATGCATATGCATATGCATATGCATATGAGCGCTTAGAAATTACCCACAAAATAAAAATAGTTAGGTTATTTTTTCATCCTATTCTACGATCGTTCTATAAAATTACCACGCTTGATATTGTATATTTTGCATCGAAACATTGAACGATTTGAGGAATAAAGTATAATGTACGGTAGCGTTATCTCTACAATCGGCAGATGTCGCTGCTGTGTTCAAGGTTAATGTTTACTCTTGTCAAGAAAAATACACTGATAAAATCCCCACGCGGCTTTTTAATGAATGATATCCGTAACAAATGCCACCGCGCACATTTAATAATGTTATTGATGTTTTGCGCGAATCAATACATTAGCATATTTTTTTACTAATTACCATACACATATTGCTTATCGTGCATTGCTCGGCTTATCTGTGTGTACAAATTATGGTTGTAGTCCTTTATAATCATATTATTCAGCATTTTAAGTAGGACATTTAAAGGTTTAACTTATCGTACACCAGTACGGTTTGTAAACGTTAAACATTCGATTTGACAAATCTAAATAATTTCCCCCCACTTGAAGTTGTGTGTCGCGTCTCACGACGCAATTTGAAGTCAGTGAACATATAAGGTTGGGATAAATTTTATGGACCAAGTCTATGAAATATATATTATTATATCTCACAGTGCGATGTGCGCTCGGACAAAAAAATGTTGGACAGTACAGCGGATTAGCTCGCATATTTGAAGGTTGTGTGCACTTTATGATAAAAGCATGATTTTTTCAGTGGCTCCAGGTACCGTGCAGTTTAATTTCAGACGTGAAGTGATCTGGAATTTGACCTTTGTTGATCGCTAGAGGTCATTGATCTCGGACATCCATAATTTGCCATTTATACACCATGTTTCATCATAATAACATTGTTTTGCTATTGTTTAATTAGTGTGAACTTGAAACACTAATTAAAGTTATTATAATTATAATGTTTGATCATTATTGACATTAAAGGTCAATGACCTGGAGAGAATTATCATGGCAGAAAAACTTATGTGTTGTACAAAATATTTGTATTTCAAATGTATTATTTTGATGATTTTTTATGTAACTCATTATCAGTGATGTAGTCGCCATCTATGTACACTACGCCACAAAGAGCAGTGTTTATTCAGCTCGGCGTTTTTACATTTGCATGACCAACACAGTTTTTCAAATATTCGCAGCAAATTAGTTCGTGACATGACTGTGATGCTTCTGGCAGGCTGGTTGTCATCTTGTCACACTACGGCATTATTTTTTACAGTCCCAGTTTCCGGAGCATGGGAGCTTGAGGTCAGCAGTCAGAGCCTAGGGCCGATAAATCTTGACTTTTCTAATGAAAATAAAAAAAGTTATATAGGATAAACTTAATTTTAGGATTCTTAGTGGGATGAGCCCCTGGTTCCAGAAGATGGCGTGATAACTAGTCCGTACTGGAGTGCTGCCTGCGCATGTGGTAGATTCTTCAGTATTGTTTCCCATTTTGGGGAATAAATGTGGTAGAGAGTACTTGTCTTCGGACCCCTTTGCCTCTCTCTATCTTATACACAGATGATGTCCTGCGGTTAAGCATCTGCACTACACGTATGACTGCACCATCCAAGAAACAGGCGTGGACAATAAGGGAGGTTTATTGGCCATGTTTCGACTGTTTCAAGGCAATGAAGAATTTCTACCTTTGTACCAAAAATCTGCTCTTTACTTCTCTGCTGCCAGGGGGGGGGGGGATTAAGTACAAAAACAGTATTACACTTGTGCTTTTATTTGGGCTTCACAGATGGGCGACTCAGCAGTGTATGTTGACTTTCAGGAAGTGATGTTGTGGTTTTGCAGACTGAAAAAAGTGTTTACTCGACAAGACGACAGAAGTACTGTTCTCCACCAAGTGCTTCCATATTCCTCAACGTTTTGTAAAATACAATAGTGACATTCATTATATCCCTGGTGTCCAGAACCAAGAGATCTTGCCATTCTTCCAGAAAGGGGCTACCCATGCATCTCTGTGGTTAGCAACCTGATATATTTGATAAATGCTACTTGGAGTGTTTGACCCTTGAATGTTGTTCATGCTCATTTTCAATTTTGTGTTGTCCCGTGGCATCGTCCTCGAATTCGGTCTTTATCTTTAAATGTATAGCTTTGCAGTCCTCCTTAATGGAGTATCAGGTAAAGGGTGGTGCTGAGCAGCCGACCAGCCTAATCGCTCAGTCGGCTCGAAGCTTGAAATATAAGGTTTGACCTGATTTTCTTGTCTTACAGACAAGTTCAGACGTCTTACAGACGTTTGAACAAATGGTGCCGTGGATATTGTAAACAGCATGATCGGGCCAGAGCATGGTCCAGCATGGATCTTCAAGCTTGGCCCTTTATAAATATATTCCTGACATAATTTTGCACTGTGATTTTCATGAATACTGAATGATTGATTGATTGATTGATTGATTGATTGATTGATTGATTGATTGATTGATTGATTGATTGATTGATTGATTGATTGATTGATTGATTGATTGATTGATTGATTGATTGATTGATTGATTGATTGATTGATTGATTGATTGATTGATTGATTGATTGATTGATTGATTGATTGATTGATTGATCGTTTGATCACTCACTCACTCACTCACTCACTCACTCACTCACTCACTCACTCACTCACTCACTCACTCACTCACTCACTCACTCACTCACTCACTCACTCACTCACTCACTCACTCACTCACTCACTCACTCACTCACTCACTCACTCACTCACTCACTCACTCACTCACTCACTCACTCACTCACTCACTCACTCACTCACTCACTCACTCACTCACTCACTCACTCACTCACGCATTCACTCACTCACTCACTCACTCACTCACTCACTCACTCACTCACTCACTCACTCACTCACTCACTCACTCACCCACCAACTTCGCAAAATCAGTAAACACAATACGTTGACCAGTGATGAATTAATGCTGGCCAACCGTCTGCGACGCTGGCCCAGCATTAAGTCAACATTCAGTCAACGTCTCGAGATTACGGGGAACGCACCTTCGCCAGCGATTGCCCGTTGGTTCAGTTTGGCCAGCATGTCATGTCGTCTCAGAGGAGAGACCATATTCTTAAAATCTTCATGTCTGCCACCAGACTTTGCGTCGGCGTTCAGGAAGCCGATGTGATAGGCGCGGAAATTAATATACGTTAATGAAACACTTAAGTGACAGATTAGCTCCGATGTGAAATTATCGTGTGAAGTGGGCTATTTTGGTCAATCACCTGTTCGAGAAAGACAAAGCTGATAGTTATTAAGAGAGCTGTTCACAAGGCTGTATGGCATGTCATTTATAGTGCATGTGCTGTCCACCGGAGAATTTGCACTTCGTGTATAAATTGGGACAGATTTTTAACATCAATTAAAGTAAATAAAGCGTAGCAATTACGCGTGTCCCCCAAACAGACCACTGCCATGTCTTGTTGTCATAGAGCTTCGACCATGCTCTTAGAATGACCAACCTGTAAACACGAAGAGTGAGATAGAAACCTCACGATAAATGCATCAATTTAATTATTACAATAATTTAAAACTTTGTATCGCAGAACAAACCCAGATACCTCCCCTAGTTCACACTGCGCAGCCCGAAAAAATAGTGTCAATGAAACAAAGAGTGAAAGAAAGCAACTAAAATGTTAAACTAGTTACCAGGTTACCCCTTTCAAGCCTGAATTTACTATTGTCATCTTCATCCACTACAAGCCGCGAATTGTTGTCGCAATTCTCGACTTGTAGTGGATGAAGATGACTGAAAGTGGGTGATAAATTAAAGAAAATTAACAGTAGAACGTAAAACAGTTTCATCTAAATTTGCCTTCGAAAACCCTTAGCTGCGAGAAAATCAAGTATTTTTTCAATGATGTAAAAGGATGCTTTAATGCATCGTGAGGGCTTAAAAGGTTAAGTATTGCTAAACATTCACAGTGGGGATATATAAATACCACCCTTACATATCGTCCCCTCAATTCAATAACTTGCCCAAACTGTATATTCAGACAGAAAGCATGCTTCAATTCAAAAAGCATTCAAATGCGTTCAGCATCTTATTTACAAAAGTCTTATTGTCAACAATAATATTGTTGACAATAAAACTTTATTATAACTTATAAGGAAACGAATGACTTCGACAGCGTTAGGCCTATATCATATGATATCACTGAAGTGTTCATAAACGGATACAGAAGACTGATGATTAACTTTATGTGAAGCAGTTAGCTGCAGTTTGCTAAAAACGTGCCTATCTAACTGGGTTGGTTCTTAACAACGTGTCTATCCAACTGGGCTGGTTTTTAACAACGTGCCTATCCAACTGGGCCGGTTTTTAACGTACCTATCCAACTGGGCTGGTTCTTAACACACTTCGCAACATAATTGGTATGGTCGTACCAAACGTGATCTAAAAACGAGCCTATCCAACTGTGCCGGTTTTTAAATTGACCTCACACTTTTGCAATGATGATAGCAATGGGCAGGTTAGGCCTGTTGAACTGAGGGGACAATATTCATTGGATGATGGCGATTCGATGGCCTTCTGGAGGTGAGGTGAATACAAATCAGCATTCCTCTTTTGTCTAGCACCGTTTAAATCACAAGGTAATTTGCTTTGTGGAATAAGACGTATGGCTAGGCCCTAAGGCTGACAGATTCTATGGTGAATTCTAATATGTATTCTCCCGTGAAGCAGCCAGAGGTGCTACCAGGTCCAGCGTCGTAGACGGTGGACCAACGTTAAACAAACATTGTTTCAACGTATTGTGTCTGCTGGGAATATAGCTGATGCAGATAAGTCCAGAAGCATTCGGTCTGATTTTGTCCTAACCCGAGAAAAAGTACGTTCAAGCGAATGACATCGTAATAAAAATCACCAAGAAAAAAAACATAATAATTATACCAATGGATGATTTTTAAAACTGAATATTGTTACCATCCTGTTTTATTGTGAATGTGCATATCTAATCAATTTCTGTTAATGTTTTGTAACAAAAACCCAATAGTAAAAAATACAAAAGCTAGGCTCTCTGCAACAGAGGTTTGCATGACCTAAAGTGATAAGGTAAGGTAGCCTATAAATGATGGTCGAAGTGGCCCGAGAAAATAGATTGCTGTGGTGTGAGTGGCTATATTTATATATTCTTGACCTTTTAAATATCTTTAAACAGATGCCACTACCGTCTGTTTTACGTTAGGTACCATTATGCGCTAAAACTCACGTCCATGGTAAAAAGTAATATTCTTTAGTCTGTCAATAAATAATAAAACGCTGCAATTCTCTCATTACCTAGGGCTTATTATGCTTATATATTATGTGAATGTGACATTATCGCGTGATATTTTTCTTCCATTTGATGCTGGCGTAATGGCCAGCATCAAATGAAAGACAAACAATTTTATATAATATAAGTAATTTCGTCGTCCGCGCGGAAGAGTTAGACATGACCGGGTGTGTTATTTGCAGTTGATGCTTGCTGTTTCTGGACCTAACGAGGGCTGTAAGGACAACGGTGATCTTCAAAGTGGTTCTTTATGGCTATACTTCACGCCACAACTGTGACCACCCAGCCAGTGTAGTGAAGTGAATGACCTTACAAGCTCTCCTTAAACTCATTGCCGAAGCAGCTATCGGGTCTACTATTGATATATATAATTATATATGTATGTATATAATTATATATAAGTTATATATATTTTTTTCAAATGTGCCAGCATGAGTCTCGTAAATATAAGTTAATCCTTGTATTGCTCTGATGAGCTGCAGCTGGTATCTAGCTTTCATTTAACCCTTAACCCTTTAACCGCCGGTGCCGAATATATTTGGGTTTTCATTTTTTATTAGCACATTAAGTACCACCTTTTAAACATGTTAAAGATAAAATGTGACATCAATCAGCGAGATTTAAAAAGAGTTGACCTCCATTTCGTCAATTCTGAATAATTTTCATTCACTTGAAGTTGTGGATCGCGTCAGCGAAACAAAACTTCAAGTGGGTGAAAATTCAAATTGAATAACCTGGCGGTTAAAGGGTTAACGCGTTGAAATGTGGTTATATAAACCATGGAGAATAAAGGATTTGTTCGATTTGAAATCACCATAAACAGCTGAGTTTGCTCTCTTCATTTGAATACATATGTTATGGTTCTACGGCCATTACAATTATTTTAATGCTTAAAGGTATCATCCTTTGACGCCAGAATCTGACGTCTGCAGACTTGTCTGTAGACGTCAGATTCTGACGCAGAAAGATGGTCCCCGCGCTGAAAGGGTTAACACAGGACATTGTAGATGATTGAAAAAACATTATATATTTTACAATATGATTTATTTTAAAATGGGAGCATATGTCCTTATATGCGAAGACTAAATCATAAACATAAGTGAAAGTTTAGGGACAGGTGATATAAATGTAATACATGAAGGTATATTATATGTAGAGAGAGAGAGTCGTGGTACAATGGTACAAAGCTCTGGAAACGACATGCAAGATAGCACGAATCCATCACACTTTCGATATCTCCCACTTTTCAAGGCTCTCTGAGAAAACAACATAATTATTTTACAACAAAACTAACGAATTCTAATTTGCCGTGTGACATGTCACAATCTCTTTTTGTCCTGGAGACATCTCAAATTAAAGAAAACAGAAAAAAGTCATTCGTTGTCTCACTTTATCGAAAAATTATCAGTTAATGTACTCACGTACTGGCAACAGGTGTCCACTCGCTATCAGCATACACGATGCGTTGAATCAGTGTTGGTGCGATGTTATAATTACAGCGTTAGCCCGGCACGAAAACAGCATCGCATGAACGCTGTGAAGTTACCAGCTAAACAACAACGACCTCTCTATCATACAAATTCGTTGATACAAAACGAGAATTAAACACATGTGCATGCTGTCGTGATTGTGCACTTCAATGTCACATCAAAGATGATTTTTGAAGGGTGAGATAAAATGACTTGCATCTTTATGTTTCATGACAAATATATAAGATACATAAAAATAACTATAAATGACCTAATTACATGGTCCATTGGGTACCGACGTTTAATTACACTGTACAAAAAATAAACAGCATATCAACCAGGTTAACCCTTAAAACGCTGAAATAATTTGTAAAAAAAAACATCGCAACCAAAAGATTTTTTTTTAATTTGAAATCATCATAAATGTCTTTGTGAGCTCTTTCTGATTAATTTGAATACCTATGTTATGAGTCTAATGCTATTAGAAATATTTGTGCTCTTACAGAGAATCTGACGTCTGCAGACGTCAGATTCTGACGACTAAAGTCGATCCCCGCGCCGTAAGAGCTAAGTCTGTGTCGTATTGCACTATATTTATTGTAGCGCATGGAAAATATCGCTCATAATAATATTATAAGGTATTGAACTTTTTCTAGATGGTTAGAACACACAGCCGGGGTTTAAAAAGGGATAAGTCAATGCAAATATACGATATCTCTTAAATGGGTATTCCAATGCACATCAAATTTTCTACGCACATGGCGAACACTTGGTGGCTCGATATAAGCTTCTTATCATACCCCTCAAAGACGTACCCTTACTCCCTAGAAACGTTTCCCATGGCAACAGTGCACAATTTTGTGTATTGTGTTTTCCAAGTATCACGAAATCAACTTATTATAGAATAATGATATAAATAAAGAATTTTAAGATGTCCCTGGAACATGTTACATACCGGATTTACCACTCGCAACATCTGAAAACATTATTCGAATGTTTAAAGGTTTATCACAAGGGTGTCTCACTAGTTCCCCGACAAGCGATTGCTTTTTTTTTTCACTTATATTTCTAATTGCGACAAGAATTTCATCACATATGCCTACAAAATATTCTAGACCACTTAGTCATTTTTGTACTGATCAGTGCCCATATAATGCTGAAAATTAGAATAGAAATGAGACCACTGTTAGGCTTGGATGTTGACAGCCCTACCAACTAACTGTGTATAACAATCATCTGACCCCTTTGAATTTTGACACGTGCCAAAATGATGCGTCGGTCCTGCAGGCCAAACCTGTGAAAACACTCACTGCAAGTTTCCACAAAGGGTGCATCCTATCAGTTTCTGGAGCTGATTAGGTTTTGGTGGCCTTGGCTAATATGTCAAAATCACAGTGATCATTTAAAAAAAATATGGCAGGGTCCACCCCGGCTCGGCATCCGGGGTCCTCCGGAGCCGCCGGGACGGCCCAGCAGTACAGTGTGACTGGGGCATAAAGGTCCAGTCACACATACCATCACGCACTTTCAGCGCACAACAAATGAAGAATTTTGGTCAGTGCGTTGTGATTCGCTGGGCGTGCGTCAGAACTCGTTGATGATTTGACGGAACGCCTGATGAACGTCATTCATTTTTTTGTGTGCGTCAACCTCTGCGCACATATTCTGCATGCTCAAAAATGTGAGCGTTTTTCCACGTGTGAATGTAGATGCCAGAAGAACGTCAGACCAGCGCCAGTCTAACGTCAGGCACAAGTAGAGCACACGCTCTAAATTCGTTGTGTTTTCATTGACCGAGGTTTGTCCCAGTCACACATAAACGACACACAGTCCACCCATAAAATTTTTTTAAAAACATTTGCGTCCGGATTGTGAAAAACGTCGCTAGCTGGTAACGAATGCACAGCGTGTTTCCAACTGGGCTGGTTCTTAACAACGTGCCTATCCAGATGAGCTGGTTCTTAACAACTTGCCTATGCAACTGAGCTGGTTCTTAACAACTTACCTATGCAACTGGGCTGGTTCTAACACCGTGCCTATGCAACTGGGCTGTTTTTTAACAACGTGCCTATCCAACTGGGCTGGTTCTTAACAACGTGCCTATCCAACTGAGCTGGTTCTTAACAACTTGCCTATGCAACTGGGCCGGTTCTTAACACAGTGCCTATGCAACTGGGTTGGTTTTTAACAACGTGCCTATCCAACTGGGCCGGTTCTCAACAACTTGCCTATGCAACTGGGCTGGCTCTTACCAGCGTGCCTATGCAACTGGGCTGGTTTTTCACAACGTGCCTATCCAACTGGGCCGGTTCTTATCGTACCTATCCAACACACTTGGCAACATAATAATATGGTCGTACTAAACGTGATCTAAAAACGAGCCTATCCAACTGTGCCGGTTTTTAAATTCACCTCACACTTTTGCAATGATGATAGCAATGGGCAGGTTAGACCTATTGAACTGAGGGGCCGATATTCATTGGATGATGGCAATTCGATGGCCTTCTGGAGGTGAGGTAAATACAAATCAGCATTCCTCTTTTGCCTAGCACCGCTTAAATCACAAGGTAATTTGCTTTGTGGAATAAGACCTATGGCTAAGGCTGATAGATTCTATGGTGAATTATAATATGTATTCTCCCTTGAAGCAGCCAGAGGTGCTACCAACGTTCAACAAACATTGTTTCAACGTATTGTGTCTGCTGGGAATATAGCTGATGCAGATAAGTCCAGAAGCATTCGGTCTGATTTTGTCCTAACCCGAGAAAAAATACGTTCAAGCGAATGACATCGTAATAAAAATCATCAAGAAAAAAGCCATAATAATTATACCAATTGAAGAATGTTAAAACTTAATATTGTTACCATCCTGTTTTATTGTGAATGTGCATATTTAATCAATTTCTGTTAATGTTTTGTAACTAAAACCCAATAGTAAAAAATACAAAGGCCAGGCTCTCTGCAACAGAGGTTTACTTGACCTAAAGTGTTAAGGTAAGTTATATATGATGGTCAAAGTGGCCCGAACAACTGCTGAGAAAATAGATTGCTGTGGTGTAAGTGGCTATATTTATATATTCTTGACCTTTTAAATATCTTTAAACAGATGCCACTACCGTCTGTTTTATGTTAGGTACCATTATGCGCTAAAACTCACGACCATGATAAAAAGTTATATTCTTTAATCAGTCAATAAATAATAAAACGCTGCAATTCTCTCATTACCTAGTGCTTATTATGCTTATATATTATGTGAATGTGACATTATCGCGTGATATTTTTTCTTCCATTTGATGCTGGCGTAATGGCCAGCATCAAATGAAAGACAAACAATTTTATATAATATAAGTAATTTTGTCGTCCGCGCGGAAGAGTTAAACATGACCGGGTGTGTTATTTGCAGTTGATGCTTGCTGTTTCTGGACCTAACGAGGGCTGTAAGGACAACGGTGATCTTCAAAGTGGTTCTTTATGGCTATACTTCACGCCACAACTGTGACCACCCAGCCAGTGTAGTGAAGTGAATGACCTTACAAGCTCTCCTTAAACTCATTGCCGAAGCAGCTATCGGGTCTACTATTGATATATATAATTATATATGTATGTATATAATTATATATAAGTTATATATATTTTTTTCAAATGTGCCAGCATGAGTCTCGTAAATATAAGTTAATCCTTGTATTGCTCTGATGAGCTGCAGCTGGTATCTAGCTTTCATTTAACCCTTTAACCGCCGGTGCCGAATATATTTGGGTTTTCATTTTTTATTAGCACATTAAGTACCACCTTTTAAACATGTAAAAGATAAAATGTGACATCAATCAGCGAGATTTGAAAAGAGTTAACCTCCATTTTGTCAATTCTGAATAATTTTCACTCACTTGAAGTTGTGGATCGCGTAAGCGAGACAAAACTTCAAGTGGGTGAAAATTCAAATTGAATAACTTGGCGGTTAAAGGGTTAACGCGTCGAAATGTGGTTTTATAAACCATGAAGAACAAAGGATTTGTTCGATTTGAAATCACCATAAACAGCTGAGTTTGCTCTCTTCATTTGAATACATATGTTATGGCTCTACGGCCATTACAATTATTTTAATGCTTAAGGGGATCGTCCTTTGACGCCAGAATCTGACGTCTGTAGATTTGTCTGTAGATGTCAGATTTTGATACAAAAAGACGGTCCCCGCGCTGAAAGGGTTAACACAGGACAGATAATTGAAAGAACATTATATATTTTACAATAATAAATGATTTATATATTTAAAAATGTTAGCATATGTACTTATATTCGAAGACTAAATCGTGGACTTAAACATAAACATAATGAAAGTTCGTTTAGGGACAGGTGATGTAATACATCAAGGTATATTATATGTAGAGAGAGAGGGACGTGATGCAATGGTACAAAGCTCTGGAAACGACATGCATTAAAAAATCCACAGAAAATATGGTTATCTTGTACATACAAGATAGTACCTTGTACGTACAATATAGCATATTGGCTATCTTGTACGTGTAAGATAATATTTTGTGCGTACAAGATAGCAATTCGGCTACCTTGTACGTACAAGATAGTATATTGTACGTACAAAATAGACGAAATGCTATCTTGTACGTACAAGATAGTATATTGTACGTACAATGTAGCCAACATTTTATCTTGTACGCACAAGATAGTATCTGTATTTTACAAGAGGATAAACTGTAAAAATCGGATGATATGTTTTGAGATGTTATATCTGACTATAAGCCTTTATATTTACCTGTGCCGTTATGTCAGAGTATATTCTGTGCATTAGGGTTTAGTCTGTACAGCTGGTTTACAGGACCAATTCCACAAGGAAAGACACAAAGATATGTTAAGCTTTTTACTATGTACTTCTTCAAGACTTGACAGGACGACACACCATTTGAGGTTTATCACACAGGACGCGAGACGCTACACAAAACCAAGCTTCGCTATTGAAACCATACCCAACGACTAGCACCAACGCAATGCCAACCAAGGATTAACTACTACACCAGCTGTTGAGCCGATGTCGGGCTAGCCATGACGGACACTAGCAGACGGGGAAAGTCCGTTTGTTAGCATCTCCAACTTTAGGGAGATATGCAACATCTCATCCGAACTTTGGTTGGACAAGATGGGAAGCCAGAAAAAGAACCGGTGGTTGGCTGAGCAACAACGACAAGTGCACCTCGAATACTCAGCGCTAGCAAAGTGTAATAAATATTCAGCATTCGAATACGAATCAATATATTTTTGGGTATAGGCTCGTAGAAAACTGTACAGATCAGTACGATATAAAGGGCACACAATAATGTTACATATTTACCACAATTCTTCCCAGTTATAGAACCATTTCTTCATTTTGATGCATAGTAAATATAGTTCCATTCGGGTTAGAATGTGCTAAACTGCCACTTTTCAAAGTGGCAGTTTAGCACATTCTATCTCCAAGGGACGAAATAGAGACTAAGTTTGTGTATGATCAGCGGTGCATTGCGTTCTATATTCATTTTAAATAAATCATAGTTTGGGGTATAGTTTTCCGAACATGGCGTATGTCAAAGTATCAACAATGTAATAAGCAAAAACATCTTCCCCATAGCCATTGCACAGACAATTAAGCAATCACGCAAATGTCCCAACAGTACAACGAAACAACCCTTCATTGACAGCGATAAGCGCGTCTGGCTATATAATATATGACGGGATTATTACCCACCGATTTCGAGATGTCCAGTGACATTTTCTAAACTAGGGGTGCGGTTTATAACCTAGTTTTTCTAAATTTTAAAGTTATTTATTTATAACTTGGCTAGATTGTCAAAACTTGGGGTGCGGTTTATAACCAGGATGCGGTTACTAATCAACAATATACGGTATATAATAATAACTTTATAATAACTGTATACCCCCTTTACCCAATTGTGGGAAAAAAATATTTTGTAAAATTTTCCGTTCTGACCTCTAGGCTATTCTGACCTCTTGGGCAGTTTGATGTGTGCCAAAATGATGCGTCGGTCCTGCAGGCCGAACCTGTGAAGACACTCAGTCCAAGATTCCACAAAGGGTGCATCCTATCAGTTTCTAGAGCTGATCAGGTTTTGGTTACCTTGGTTTTGGTTACCTTTCAAAGTCACAGTGGTCATATAAAAATAAATATGGCAGGGGTCCACCCCGGTTCGGCATCCGGGGTCCTCCGGGGCTGGCGAGACGGCCCAGCAGTACAGTGTTACTGGGGCATAAGGGACATACATACGGTCCCGGTGGGGGGGGGGGGGGCACTCGCCTTAGAAATGGGTAGGGGTGTGTCTCCGGCATGTTCAAAACCTGACCCTGTCCCAATTCGCCTCGCGGCTAGGAAGACACCCTGTCCCAATTTAGAAATTAACACCGAATTTAATTGATCGGCTTATGGTGTAATTACTACTAATATATTTCATGTTTCATGGATTTTTAAGCTCTTTAATATTTGTTTATAACATTTTGAGGCTTTTAGGCTGAAAAATGTGATGGAATTCGGCTGATAATGGCCTGAAAAATCAGCAAAATACAAGCTAAGCGGGTGCCCAGAGTTGGAAGCCCAAAACAGGACCCTGTTCCAATACCAGAAGCTCAAAAAAGGGAACCTGTGCCAAAGCTGGAAGCTGAAAAAGGAACCCTGTCCAGCGGCACATCCCCAGTACTTCCAAGTATGTAAGTGACCCCCCCCCCCCCCCGGGCATACGGTATGTACTTTGGTTATAAATCTCGATATATGACGACAGATATTGCTCACTGTTAAATATTTACAATAACACTTCCCACTTGGAATATTGTCTTTAATCATTTCAAATAAATCATAGTATGGAGTATAGTTTCCCGAACATGGCGTATGTCAAAGTATCAACAATGTAATAAAAAATAAAAAATCTTCCTCATAGTCTTTACATAAGAGACATACGGTACATGCTTTGGTTATAAATCTGAATCTATATATGACCTAAAATATTGTTCACTCCCATTCTGAAAAAAATCTAGTAGTAGTGCTGTCAATATCACTATTTATGATTCTTTAAATCTTTATATCTATTATTTACATATTTCATACATGTCACTGCCATAAAATATGTTCAGTTAGGTAGTATTACTAACAGTTATCATTGTTCTCTCCGATTTCGAAGAAAGATAATTTGTATTAGATGATTTGTTGTGATTCCAATATATATACAAAATTATAGCGATACAATATATCTTCTTCTTCCAGCCCAATTACTTGAACAGGACAAACTCTGATTACCAAATGATTTAGTTTTCAGAAGCGTAGTGGAGTTGCTGCTAATAAATGATTTGGGGTTGAGTGCTTGTCCACCCTAGCATGTACAGTGGGCCAGTGTAATTTATACCAATGACGTTTGCTTACTCTGGGAAATGGCTGTGTGTGTCAATAGAAAGTCATAAGACTGACACGGTGGACACCTGTGACTTTAATCTCAGGGACTTCTCATTGAAAATCACCGTAGAACCAGCAGCAACCACAACCTTGGGCAACGACCAGTGGGTAGAGCACTCGACTCACGCTGACTTGGATTACATCTGCGACATTCACGTGTCTAATATTCAGGTATAATTGGAGCAGACTCTGTTATGTTGGGTCCGTGGTCAACATTGGTCAACCAATTAACTCCTCTTTATCACCTGCCATCGACAGTACTCACTCCGCAGTCTCCACACAGTGACTAATTGGCTCTAATTGACAGATAGGAATGGGAGATCAAGAGCATGGTGAAACCTACTGTCACCTGCGGTACAAATACAAGCAGTTGTAACTGCTAAGTTAGAATGTAAGCAGTTACTGCTGTTTGCGTTCTCATGATATAACACATCCGTCCCAGTAAACGCAAAACATTTGCACAACATTGGTACAATCTGGGACCAACGTCGAAGACGTTGGGCCGTCGTTGTACAAAAAATATACAAATGTCTTGTGCTTGTTGGGATTCTGATTATCGGATACTATATTATGTAAAAAAAACTATTTAAATAGGCCTACTCCACGCTGTCGTCTTCTATTCGAGAGGAAAATTATATACAAACCGTCTTGGAATCATGATGTTGTTGCATTCATATTCATTCATTTACATGCATTGAAAAAACATTAGCTTTATTTATCTTATCTGCTGTGTTATCCCAGACACACACTAGGCTGAATTCAATGAATTAGCTGCCGCGTAAATCTGATTAGAAGTCCCTTTAACGTATACGCTTACGTATACTCTGCAGTTAGGCGTGATTGGATAGAAAGTGTGTTTTATAATGTTTCCATGAGCTTTTTGAAACCCTACTGCATGCATGAGTAAAACTCTTCGCTTTGCAAAGTTGTGTGTGTAGACATTCATGGTACTATCGTAAGAAAATAAAAAATAATATTTTAAATACGCTATTGAATATTTTTGTTTCTGTTGTTATGGATAAAATGGCACAAAAAAAAAATAGAATGGGAAAGCATCGCAGCATCTAAACCAAAATTTATGTAAAATTAAACTGGTATTAGTATTATTAGTAAAGTATAATATCTTAAAATTGTTGTTTACTCGAGCATGTGAATAAACGGGATTTACACATATAAGTAAATAGAATGATTAATGTTTTTCCGTAATTGTTTAGAGGAACATGGATGATTCCGAATAAATATGTCAACAACTTGTACCCGGAAAGATATCATGTTCGTTCCTAATTCACTCCTATTCACTGTGTATAGACGTAATCATTGCATGTAGGGGTGTACACTGTTGCATGTCACTTCCGGTAGCAGACGACACTATTTAGCAATTTATTAAAATAAATATTTTACTCGTAAATCATGTCAGCCCACAATGCAAAATGTAATATAAGGTATATTGAACACAGCCGTGAATGCAATAGCTTGGTTAACATCTTAGCAATGCTGGTGGCATAACCAAACATGTATAACACATTTAAATCACACAAAAATTACAGACTTTATAAAAAATGAGAGATATATTAGCTCTTTTTGTACTAATATAAAAAAACATGTGTGTTGAAACTAATCAAACATCAAGGTTATTAGCATCCGTACTTGTTACATAATTTAATAACTCAATCTAATATCTTGGCATTTAAAAGTTCGAATAATTAATCAAAAACTGTCACGAAAGAGTGTACACCCATAAATGTTGCATACATGCCCAATTTTGGCGAGTGTACGGCTGCATGCAAAATTGTTGTACGGTTGCATGCAAGTGAAAAAATTGTAATATTAGCAAGATATGTCTCTCTTTATAAATAAATACATAAAATAATATATTACAATATAAAAATCAGTTTATAAATCTGTATTCCCATATTAGTCTCATTTATCGCATGTATATTTTACTAAATTTATCATTTTGTAACATGTAGCAATAAGAGGCCAACCGGCCACCATAATTCCCCGCCCCGCCTGCGTGTTAGAAATTGTTCAGCGTGCGTCCTTCCTAGAACTCTCACATTCTGTTAAACAGTAATGGTCCACCTATCTAGCACAGTTTTCCATGTTTATTACATCATTAAGTTTATTTTGTTTTTTTGCCTGGGTTTGTATCATATTTAAGGGAAGAGGGGTGATGTGTGTGGGAAACGGCTGACATTTCTGTACACATGTCGAATATAACGTTTCAGGTCCTTAGGTTATGTATTTTTGTCTTCAACAAGTGTTCAGAACTAATAATATTCACGATTATCTTTGTGGTTAAGTCTATAGTAAGAGCCTCAAGGTTTTTGGTTGGAATATTATTGGCCCAGCGTCGCAGACGGTGGCTCGACATTATTTTACAATTGGGCAAATGTATCTGGGTAGTGGCCTTTCTGGCGCCACGGGGGATGATATTGTCCCCCCTATAGCAATTGTCACCTATGAATACAGAATGCTGGGTTGTTGTTAGGCCATCGTCAGACACGTTGGATCAACATTGAAGCAACATCTGTTAGCCGTCCAGTGATTGCTGTAGACGCTGGTGTAGAAGAATCATGCGTTCGGTCAGTGTTGGAGTGGTGTTGAGCCAGCGTCTTACACAATTGACCGGCATTGAGCCAGCAATGGGCTGCGACTCTGGCCCACTATTGAATAGAAATTGGGTGGGTAGGCCTACATCGTGTGTATCGTAGGCATGCGTATCATGGAGATACGCGCAGCACGATGCACTGGCAAGTATCGAATGGATGTTGGCCAGACCGGCGATGGTGGTGGAATGAATAAACGTTGAAAACTATCTCTTTTCTCACCAATTCTCGCGGAAGGAAGCTCATACACATCAATCAGTGTCGTGAGATTTAAAGTCGGTGGTCCATTCCCTCGATGTCCATGATATGGCATACAAAGGAAGCCAAACCATAATTTTTCAGGAAAACAGACATGCCGGGCAGGCCTGCTGTAAAAGGTTGGCCGATGGAAATCATCTCTACATAATTATATTCAGGAGAACAACCTAGCTGGACAATCTTACAATTTTTTGGCACGAAATACACAAAAAGCAAAAATCCAAGATGGCCGCTATATATATCTCATACAAATAACTTTTTAACTGTTTCTTTGAATTTTATGTGTGAGATGGTTTATGTGTGCCAAGTCCATTTCTGGCACCATGTGGTTGATTGTGGGCATATTTAGGTTGTCAGGTTATAGCTCAGGGTCAAAGTGAATATAAAAGGTACAGGTTAATCATGTTCCGAGTGAGTGATCGAATAGTAATTGAACGATTTTTTCAGCCACATTGATTATCTGACAATTATCTCTGATATTTTAGTAATGCACAGTACACAATAGTGACATTTATTTAATATTAAAATACTTTGTAAATGATTCACTATGTTCTGGAAATAATGGCATTTTTTGATGTTCCTGTGAAGGATGAGTAACAGCAAAATCAAAACAGGATAATGAAATATACCTTGAAACGCATATAGTCAGCAACGCTAAATTCAACCGAAAGTTTTATAAGTATATACGGTAAGCTATTTATAATAAAATTAATCAAATAAAACGACCTACAGGTCATATAATTAGTGTTCATATTATTAAAATAATGATTAATGAAAACAGTGTTGACCATCTATGCTCTTTCAAAATAAAAATAAAATCACTCTAATGTGTAATGTTCTTTTAAGGAAACAGCAGTGTGGCCAATGTTACTTTACATGCTAACAAAATGCATCTTCTGCTGGTAGTGGTAGCTTAAGTCAACTCCTGTTTAATAATTTCTAAACTCGAGTTTGTGACAAACTCTGATTTCCAACTGCCGCAATATCCACCTCCTTGCTACAAAGAAACCCCACTTTTGAAATGGAAATGTGTGGTTTCACACATACTTGAAATGTTATGCGCCAATATCAAGATATGTATTTCGGGCAATATTTCATATTTCATTGTTTTTTCTGGGACGTTAACGAAATATGAACGCAAGAAATACAGCCAATAAAATATGTTATGTAACCAGTACACCTGTTTCACATGCAACGCCGTACACTGAGAAATATTATATGCGGGAAATGATTCTGCTATTGGGTTGTAGTGTATTGACTAATTTAACGAATTAGATCCTTTCTAATGGGATATTTTTCTCGAAAGATTGAAAGAATTTTGTCACATTTTCATGCATTTACGATCAAAAGGCAAGATTCACAGTTTTCCAGTGGCACTTAACATCAACTTGATGGTACAGTACTATTATACGTAGATCCATTAATAAAATGATGACCAACAGAACGCAAAATTTAACATTTCTTTGTAAAAATCAACTTTTAAAATATTTGTCTAATATATATATATATATATATATATATATAATTATATATATGTCTACGGGAAATGGTCATGCAACAATATGCACCCCCAAAACCCACGTGATGAGACTATACACAGTGCTATTAGCTGTAAAAATATTCCTAGAGAAAGCGGTCTTATAGGTGGCTATTTTGTTGATGGTATAAATATAATTATGTAGACCATATAATTATCTGCCTTGTCAAAACACTGAACACTCGTATGCATCCAAAGTAACTACTTTCTTTGAATAAAAAAAAACTGAGATACTGTACATTTTGCGATGAAAACGAAACAGAAAACGAAACTCAAGTTTTATGGGTTTTTACATTTTCATTGTGAACTAAAGAGTGAGCTTCTTCAGAAGTTAGTCCAATGAAACCTTCTGTTGTAAAATATTGCAACCATGATAATTATATTTAAAAAAATATGTTCTTATTTTATGTCCAATGTCTTGTATAGAAGGGAACCTGCCTTATTTAATTGAAGAGATATGATTTTGTTTTATTGTCCAAACCTGAATCTATATTGCACCTACGTATATAATAATAGTGATTAATGAGTCTTCGCGGGCTGAGAAGTTATTAACAGTATTTTATGTTTTATGGATTAATTGGTAATGTATATTCCACTGAAATAAATAATGCTCATTTGGTGTGCTCTAGAATGCGTGCCATGCTGTCTCTTTTACATCAAGGGAAATCAGAGCCCAGTGATGTGCACTTGGCCACCGATCATCGAGATGACTATGTTTTAACAAGAGCTCGCCAACGAGGACCAGCTGCAGTACCTGCTCACTTTTCAAATGAGTAGCTACTGCAACTTGCCTTTGCTACGTGACTTTCATACGTGACATTAACCCTTTAACCGCCGGTGCCGCATATATTCGAGTTTTCATTTTTTATTAGCACATTAAGTACCACCTTTTAAACATGTTAAAGATAAAATGTGACATCAATCAGCAATAGTTGACCTCTATTTTGTCAAATCTGAATATCACTCACTTGAAGTTGTGGATCGCGTCAGCGAGACACAACTTCAAGTGGGTGAAAATTCAGAACTGATGGTAGCCCAGCTGTTCACATTAGTCACAGCTGCTGTCAGTAGATGGCGTGCAGACTGACTTCATTTTGAACACCATATTTCGGCGGCCGGCTCAGAGTAAGCCACATTTATCGATTGTCCTTGGAGATAATATATTATATTAAAACAACAGGTGTCAAGGTGTATTAATTTTAGGTCATAGTGAAAAAAATAAGTCTGGGCAAAATAGTCATCCGCCCAGGCGGAATGATAATCTGCTCAGGCCGAATAGTATTTATCCCAGGCGCAATAGTAATCCGCCCAAGCGCAATAATAATCCGTAAAATCTGCCCAAGCATATTAACAATCCGCTCAGGCAGATTAAAAATCCGCCTGAGCGGATTACTATTTTCGAGAGATTACTATTCCGCCTGGCGAATTACTATTTTCGGAAGATTACTATTCCGCTTGGGCGGATTACTATTTTCGGGGATTACTATCCCGCCTGAGCGGATTACTATTTTAGGGGGATTATTATTCCGCCTGGGCGGATTACTATTTTCGGGAGATTACTATTCCGCCTGGGCGGACTACTATTTTCGAGGGATTACTATTCCGCCTGGGCGGATTACTATTTTTGAAGGATTTCTATCCCGCCTGGGCGGATTACTATTTTTGAAGGATTTCTATCCCGCCTGGGCGGATTACTATTTCAGGGGATTACTATTCTGCCTGGGCGGATTACTATTTTCGGGGGATTAATATTCCGCCTGGGCGGATTACTATTTTCGGGGGATTATTATTCCGCCTGTGCGGATTACTATTTTTGAGGAATTACTATTCCGCCTGGGCGGATTACTATTTTCGGGAGATTACTCTTCCGCCTGGGCGGATTACTATTTTTCGGGGGATTACTATCCCACCTGGGCCGATTATTATTTTCGGGGGAATACTATTCCACCTTGGCGGATTGCTATTTTCGGGGGATTACTATTCCGCCTGGACGGACTACTCTGGGTTGATTAATTTGGGCGGATTACTATTACGCATGGCCTGATTACTATTTATTTCACTATGTCCTAAATACACTTCCATACGAAAACGATCCTTATGTTTTCAAGTCTTTTTTCGTCCTTCTTTTTAAGACACATGGCACTGGAACGGTGGAGACCATGGTGCCTCACAAGCCGTGAGATCCAATGGGATCTTGAACATAAACGGCCAGCAATGGATATACAACTTTACTCGAAATTACACATTTTAATACATGTAAAACAAAAACGTGACGAAGGAAGGTGATGAAGGAAGTTGTAATTATTCAAAAAATAATAGATAATGAAATTGCCTCATTCGACAGATTATACAGCTCAGCAGATAGCAACACATATTGTCAGTCTGTCACCTTGATACGGATGAGTTTTTTTTGCGTGTTTCTATTGATCCGAGATCAGCCACAGCATATGTTTATCTGAATAAAATGCGCTAGGATAAATAAGGAACCATTACACAGAAACTAAATTATTATGGTTGTTCGATTACATGTCTTTAATTAATTCGTTTTATATGTATTCTGGCATTGGTTTTTGTGTGCTTATGTACACAATAAATTGTTTGTTTCGTGTATTTGATGATTCATCTAAAAAAGCAGGACGTTGATGATGAGACTGTTGATAATAAATATAAATGCAGAAACGCAACCACCAGAAACGCCATCTAAAATATGTTTTTTTCTCTTCAACTGCCGCACTATATTGATAGCACTTCTAAAAGATTACAGCAAGTAAAGCGAATCTGATGACAAATAAACGGATATTATAAATCCAGATGATGATTACATACAAAATAAAGCAATAATTATATAAAACTAGTTTTTAAAACACCGGTTCACCATGTGATCCATAATAATCTTGGGGGATTGCAAACAGCATTAGTGTTAGAAATTAGGAATACATTATAAGCACAAGTGGCACACATTTCTGACAACACTTTTTTGCGAAACATATTCGGGAATTTGGGCCAAACTATTTAGGAATGCTATGAATAAGTAGAATATGCTAGGAATACGTGGATACCATGTTGATTTTCAGATGTCCACATGATTTTATGTACCATACTGATATTTTTTCCAGCTGGCATCCCTTCTGTTTTCAAAAAATGTCTGAAAACGTCACAATCATCCAGCGTGGCATTGAACATATTCGGATTCAGCACACCCGAATTATGTTAAAACCCTTGTATGTCGGACATAATCGACATCCTCAGATGTTGAGATTGGTTTATTTGGAGTGGGTCGATAAGGATGTATGTACATATTTTAATGGAATCATTATAGGGAGATGTGTGTCTCACGGTGCACTGTTTATCGTTAGCATGTTATTCTTCTATTTACAAGCACTGTTATCTATTAAATGCATAGATATTAATGTTTGTTTGTATGGTATCATTTATTACTGACATGTACAAGCATAATCAGACATGATATACATAATAAAATTCAAATGTGCCCAGCCTTCTGGCTTATTTAAAGCTACACAATCAAGCTCAAATCATCAAAAAAACAGTATTTTTTACATAGCATTGAGGTACCGGGGCAATAAAAAAAATCATCATCATTTTTATTACATTACTATTCGATGCGTTAGTGTATTGAAGGTTACAAATTGTATTACTTTAAGTATTAAGTATTAAAGCATTTATAACGCGCTACATATCTCATGTGATCCATGGGCGCCAATGACAACAAAGTGTCTCTGATATGCTTTATGCTATTAGACTATGATAAGCCTCTTCAAACAAATAAGTCTTAAGGAACCGCTTGACTATGTTGGGGTCGTGAATATTCCTTAGTGATATGGTGAGAGAGCTCCACAGCTTTGGGGCAGCGATTTTTAAAGTGGATGTGATGGCTTATTAACCCTCTAACCGCCGGTGCCGCATATATTTGGGTTTTCCTTTTTTCTTAGCACATCAAGTACCACCTTTTAAACATGCTAAAGATAAAATGTGACATCAATCAGCAATATTTGAAAACGGTTGACCTCCATTTTGTCAAATCTGAATAATTTTCACTCACTTGAAGTTGTGGATCGCGTCAGCGAGACACAACTTCAGATTCGGATTCCTTAGAAAAAATCACTATAGGTGGGACTCTTGGATCGTAAGGAACTTTCAACATAAAATAAAACCCCCTTAGCTCTAGCGAGCTGGGACTAATAGTAGCTTATTGAATATCAGCCTAGGTTTCGGCTGCGCGAAGGCTATATGAGTTGACATCAGCGGATGAATTCTAGGTTAAAAGTACTGCAATAATTTCATTTAAGGATATATATGTGTAGATGTCATAATTGAAAGTATTTACACATACTCTAGTTGTATGTCCTTTTATATAGTAAACAACTACAGCGTTAATAGGTTTTAACTAGGTTTTGTACGCCTTTTTTGCTACATGGTGTGGCTATTTTATCTCTGGTTTTGGTGCGGGAAACTTATGACAGCCTATTATTGTTAGTTATCTTTATTTAATGTGTACATATAATGAAATTTAAATTCTAATGTGTACAGTTCGTTATGGCATGTACTCTCCTGTCTGTCCCTAATAGACGAACCGGTTCGTTTGTTAGACGGCGGCCGATTTTGCAGACAGGTTCGTTTGTTGTGGTCAGGTTCGTTTAATAGTAAATGAGTTTCAGATGACTGAAAAAAATGTTTTTTAATTTCTAAAAATTACTTCCCGTGGACAAAATGAGAAAGATACTAACAGTGTTATGAATACCACACGCCGCAGCGGCCAGTAATTATCAGCACTACATGTCTACACGCGCCACCATGCGGGTAATGAGTAAAACATACGGTGAAGCGATTCATTTTTAACTAGTTGGTTGACAAAACTGCCGTGTGTTTGCCGGTGAACAGCTTAACCTGCGAGTAGATTTAGATGAACACAGATTGTTTTAATTAAAAAAGGTTTCTTCACAGCCTGCCAGTTTTGGATTTGTATTTTTTTCTACCATACGACCACTAGTTGATATAGAAAAACAAGTTGAATTTATTCTCATTTTTTTTAGTTCCTCCGACTCCGAGTTAGTGAACGATAAAGTTGACCAGTATTTAAAAAAAAAGTAATTTGGATCCTCCTGCCCTAGCCTAGGGTTCAAATAATAACTTCTGTCAACCAACTAATATAAAACACTGGCCTAATGTGATATTTTTTCCAAGAGGTGTTTTTATTGTGGACAGGTGTTATTAATAAAAATATAGGATTTTTCCAACAGGTGCTTTTATTCCGAACGCTTTTTCTATTAGGGACAGGAGAGAGTACACTATAACATCACTATTTTAAACTTTGAATCTGACGTTGTCTCACGTGATAATTATGCCAAAAAGTATTGAGCAGTTGATTTTATAGTGCTTATACTGTTACATATTATTGTATTATATAATTTTAATTGACTAATATGGTCGCCAGGTTCCGTAGAGGTCGTCTCGAACTGTTCCCGTCAACCGAAGTTAATAACATGTTGGAAAAAACTACTCAGGTAATACTTATGATAGTGTACTATATTGTTTTGAATGTTTTGATCTGGAAAGTCAATGATTTTTTCAAATATTAACCATGTCTTGGGTTCAGAGCAAACCGTTTTTTGTCAGCTGGTTGTATCAATTTTCAGGCCCGGTGAGAAAGATCCAGTTTATCTTATTAAACATCTAATATCGAGGACTGTACTGTGGCTCGAAGCTGAAAAGACAGTAACTGCTTAACTCACGATGCATGAAAGCATCATTTTACATTCCTGAAAGCAGATTTAATTTTTTCACGACCAAGGGTTTTGGAACAAAAATTTCCATGAAACTGGTTTACCAATTCATGGCAATTTTTAAACCTCATCAAATCATCTTGATCCACTACAAGTCGATAATTACGACAGCAATTCGCAGCTTGTAGTTGATGAAGATGACAATGGCAAATTCAGGCTTGAAATGGTTGAAACTACCCTGATGACATCGCAAGGCTCTGACACAGTGACCTCCATTTTTAAATGTTATAGTTCTAATTTGATCAAAAGTTTACACCTGTTGGAAATGGCTTAGTTTTCGTAGGCACTTGAAATATTCGTCTCAATTTCATGGCATCCGAGTTTTTTGTTAGGCAGCGCGTTAGTCGTTTTCACACAGCTGGCTGTGGAAACAAAATGGCGGTCAGTGTGACTGGGCCTCGCGCAGTAAATGAGTTAGGCGGCCCAGTCATACCGGGTAGGTTAAAACATTGGCCCACCATTAATTGTTTGACACACACCGCTATTGAATTAAAGAACCCTATCTAAAAACATCAATCATAAATTGTCAAGTACAATCAGTGAACAAGATGATATTAATATATGATACTCTAAGTTAAAGGGCTGAACAATGTTCGTCTCAAAATAGATATTATGCCAGCTTAGACTTTAACGAAAGAAAGACATCTGAAATAAAACTCAACAAATGAGTTTATAAGGACAATAAGGACAAACTCATATGAAGAGAATTGGTTCATACTATTATGTGGGCTTACGAGACAGGTCCTGGAATAAACGGCGTTTTCTAAGAAACATTGTATTTCTATACCCAAAAGCTATGATTTCGAGAATCTAATCATTGTTCACGACACATTATTTCGGTCCCACCAAATAGCATTCCATGACAAGTTACTCATATTTAACGCCTAAGTGATGACCCTGATGTAAGGTAGGCAGGAGTACTTTCATGAATGTCGACGTGAAGTAGGGAGTAGCTTTGTTGCGTCCCAATTTGTAATGACGGTCCAATTTGTAATAAATTATTAAAAATTGGAACGCATATGTAAAGCAATTGCGTCCCAATTTGTAATAATTTATTACAAATTGGGACGCAATTGCTTTACATATGCGTTCCAATTTTTAACCCGTTTGTGACGAGCCCCGGAGATCTCCGTGATTTAGGGAGTCCATTCTGATACGAGGCCCGGAGATCTCCGGGTTTGATTGCATGAGATAACTATGACGTCATAAAATAATCTCGTTTCAGACACAGTGCAGTAGCATAATAATCTCGTGTTCAATGGGTTAATAAACGTATTTGCACTGCAACTGCTACTTATACTAAGTCGATTTAACGACTTACTAAGTCGTTATAACGACTTATACCAAGTCGATGTAACGACTTACATAAGTCGTTATAACGAATTGGCATAAGTCAATTTCACGGCTTAAAAGTCGTTATAACGAGATGATGCGCAGAGAACAACAACAGTGACTCAGGGGTAACATGGGTAACGCTATTTGCCTCTGAACATAAAACTACGGGAGATTGTGATCTTAATTTGTCATGAGAACTACTTCTCTTTTATTACATACTGGCAATCACTTGCCATGCATTTGCGTTACAATCTGTAATAAAATATTACGAAGTGTCAGTTATGTCAGATGATATGCACAGAACAACACTAATGACCCAGGTGTAACGTTCTTGACCTCTGAACAGAAGATTTTGGGTGACTGTGGCTTTCAAATTATCATTATTAACATTACTCTTCTTTTTTAGTTTTTAAGCACATTATTTTTTTTATTACAAAATGGAACGCATTTTCAATGCAATTGCGTCCCAAATTGTAATAAGTTATTACAAATTAGCACGCATTTGCAATGCAATTGCGTCCCAGTTTTTAATAAATTATTACAAATTGGCACGAATTTGCAATGCACTTGCGTTTCAATTTGTAATAAAATGTTATATTTTAGATGATACGCGGAGAACACAGGTGACCGTAGGGTAACGTTCTTTGCCTTTAAGCAGCAGATTTCAGGTGAATGTGGGCTTTGATATTCATATAATTAATATCATTAAATTGACTTAGTACAAGTCGTTCAAACGACTGCAATGGCTAATTAACTAATTAATTAGCAAATTGGGACAATCTGAGTTAGATTATCAACCATAGAATACATGATATTTGAAAATAATTAGTTTCTCAGTTTTCTGTTCAGTTTTGTGTAATACTGTCAGATAGGCGATCTCTTTTTTAATTAACAAAATGAAGCTTAATTAGCTTGCTGTGTTTAGGTAAGAAGTAACCTCATAAAAATCTAATCTTCGATCAAAATGCTATATGTATTTTACAGGTCAAAAGACTTAGACGACTTAGACTGGAAAGTTAATGAATCTTCATGAACAATTCGTGACCATTCATGAACATCAACACTAACTGAGTTTGTGAACTCCATGAACTTAGTTTAAGTGTTGCTGGCTTATCTGGTTCATTATTGAACAACCTATGTTTCTGTTCGTTCATGAACAACTCAATTTCATGAACATTATGCTCGGAACTTCAGGCTGACATTTCATGAATGTCGCATCTGTTGTTCAGGAACATTCATGAACAGTTCATGAACACATTTAATGAACGTTCATGAATATTCATGAACTATCTGGTTCATGAATTATTTTAGCTTTTTGCCGTTCATGAACTAGGTTGACAGTTCATGAATTTCATGAATGTCTCATTTGTTGTTCAGGAACATTCATGAATAGTGCATGAACACGTGTAATGAACGTTCATGAATGTTCATTACCTATCTGGTTCATGAATTTGTCGAATTCACGGTCGTTCATGAATTAGCCTTGGTTCATTAATTATCTGAGATCATGACCGTTCATGAACAACCCATGTTCATGAACAAGTGAGAGTTCATGAACAGAATAAGTTCATGAACTCATGAACATTCATGAAAGTCTCATTTGTTGTTCAAGAATATTCATGCACCGTTCATGAACATGTTGATGAACGTTCCTGAACGTTCATAGTTTTTTGTTCACGAACATTCATGAACTATTCATGAATATTCATAAACAGTTCATGATCATCTAACCTGGTATAAGTCGTTATAACGAATTAGCATAAGTCGATTAAACGACTTATAAGTCGTTAGAACGAGATAAAAATAGTTTTGTCATGATGTTTCAATGCCTCCCTACATTTGTAATACATTTGCGTTCCAATCTGTAATGAAAGTTATGAGTTGTTAGGTATTTCAGATGATGCGCAGAGAACAACACTAGTGACTCAGGTGAACGCTCTATGCCTTTGAACAGAAGATTCCGGGTGACTGTGGCCTTTGACATTCTTACAATTCATATTATTAATTCACCTGGTCATTGTTTTTTGAGTTTTGAAATAACTTTTTTTTTATTACAAATTGCTACGCATTTGCAATGCAATTGCGTATTAAATTGTAACAAATTATTACAAATTTGCACGCATATGCAATGCGATCGCGTCCCAATTTGTAATAAATTATTACAAATTGGAACACATTTGCAATGCTATTGCGTTCCAATTTGTAACAACATTTGATGAATTGTAATATATTTTAGATGAAAAAACACCGCATGCGCGCATGCAAAGTAACGCAGGCGAAATCATCACTTTTAAAAACCCGCTGGCGGCCATCTTGGATTTTGCAGTTTCAAAAGGAACATGTTTTTTTTAATATAAACTTGTTAACCATCAATCCATTTTCTACCAAAATGCATTCAAAAATGAGGTCCACTGGGGAACCAGTTGATAACATAAGTGAATACTTGTTTTCCGCTGTGATCGAAATCAGCCATCTTGAATTTTTTGCTGTAAAACTTTCCATTTTTTAGAAATACCTTAAACTATCTAAAGCAATCGCCAAACATTACTTGCCTTACTTACCGAACGGAATCATGGTTTCTTACCCTACTAATATATAACTCTCTATCGAATTATCTCTTGAGATTTTGTAATAAAATGATTTTCGCCGGCGGCCATCTTGGATTGTTTCGAATTCACTATATAGGAATGACACAATATTTTTAGAAGTGGTTTCTTCTGATTCTTTGACCCTAAAAACATAGCTCCAGACACCAAAATTATGATTCTATGTCAATTAGAACTGGAGATTTTAGAAGTGGTTTCTTCTGATTCTTTGACCCTAAAAACATAGCTCCAGACACCAACATTATGATTCTATGTCAATTAGAACTGGAGATATTGTCCGAATTAATTAGATTTTCAAATTGGCTGAAACTCATATTTGAGCCCAACTTTTTCCTGGTAACATTGCTAATATCACTCCAGGAGTCCCCTGAGAGCAGTGGGGAGCTGTATCGTGACCAATTCTAGCCAATGGACTAATGCGCAAGTACACCTGGACAATGCATTTCGACTTTTTCAAACACTAATATGCTCGAAGAAAATTATTAGACACATGTCTAGCCATTTTAACTATTTGAAAGTATTTTGATTCCTTGACCTCGAAAATGGTAAATTCACCTTTAACATCAAGACTCTGAGTGCATTAGAAATGAAAATACCCCGAAATAGTGATACCATGGCGGTCATTTTGAAAATCCAAAATGGCCGTCATAGGAAAAATATAAACATTGTTTTTTTACATTCAAGGTCTCACCACACCAAATGCCAGTCCCATTAAAAAAAAAGATACAAATAAATGTTAAATGTCTCAATTCCACGGGCCGATTGTACTTCTTTTTGCCCTCCCCCCTATCTAGTGCCTCACATCATAATGAAGCCTGGACTGTGCATTTTCAAAAACAGCTCCGATAAGGTGTTGCTACCCAGACAGATTTTGAGCTAGGCCCCCTAGTGTGCAAAAAGGTCACCATAGTTTATATTATGCTTAAATTCATACCCTCTTTCACATACCAGACACATAGCTATTTAACCCACTGTATCCCTGTCAGATTATTACGAAACAGTTATATCTGATATCCGGGATGATGAGACATCGTGTACTTATTAAATATCCACGGAAATATAACTTCTTTGTATTTGTTTTTAATTCAATGGAGGTTGAAACAGCCGCATTGAAATTATTTTGTGTGATGATTTCATCATCAGTATACACCTGTCGTGATTTGGGCTTATTTAGGGTGGTGAGACCTCAAACCTTCCAAAAATGCATAGTCTGCAGTTTCCCCACAAAAAATGAAACGACAATATCACCCAAAATCGTCTGTTCAGAGGTCAAGAACGTTACAACTGGGTCACAATGGTTTCTGCATATTATCTGACATACCTGACAATTCATAATATTTTATTGCAAATGGAAACCGGTCACCTGTGTTCTCTGAGTATCATATACAAGCTAATATTTGGAACGCAAATGCATTGTAAATGCGTTCCAATTTGTAATAATTTATTGCAAATTGGGACGCAATTGCATTGCAAATGCGTTCCAATTTGTAATAATTTATTACAGTTTGGGACGCAATTGCATTGCAAATGCGTGCCAATTTGTAATGAAAAATCAGTTATTTCAAAACGAAAAAACTTTGACTAGGTGAATTATGTAATATGAACTATGAGAATGGCAAAGGCCACAGCCACCCGTAGTCTTCTGTTCAGAGGCAAATAACGTTACCCCTGAGTTACTGGTATTGTTCTCTGCGCGTCATCTGAATACCTGACAACTCATAACATGTATTACAAATTGAAACCCAAATGTATTGAAAATTATAGCGATTTTAAGTCGCGAAATCGACTTATGCTAATTCGTTATAGCGACTTATATAAGTCGTTAAATTGACTTAGTATAAGTCGTTGAATCGACTTGGCATAAATTGTTATAACGACTTAAATAAGTCGGTATAACGACTTAGTAAACTGCTAAAAAATTTAGCATAAGTTGTTAAATCGACTTAGCATAAGTCGTTAAATATAGTGTAAGTCGTTAAATCGACTTAGTGTAAGTCGCTATAATGACTTATAAGTCAGTTACACTTCGTTGCACTAAATCGATTCAACGATTTATAATTCGTTACGACGACTTAGCATAAGTTGATTTAACGCCTTAGAAGTCGTTTGAACGACGTGTACTAATTCAATTAAATTATATGAATTATGAGAATGTCAAAGCCCACATTCACCCGGAATCTACTGCTTAGAGGCAAAGAACGTTACCCTATGGTCACCAGTGTTCTCTGCGTATCATCTAAAATATAATATTTTATTACAAATTGGAACACAAATGTATTGCAAATGCGTTCCAATTTTGTAATAATTTATTACAAATTGGGACGCAATTGCATTACATAATGCGTGGCAATTTGTAATAATTCATTACAAATTGGAACGTTATTACTCATTGAGACGCAATATTGATCTCACCCCCCCCCCCCCCTCTCACCACATTCACCACTCCACAGTCAAGATTTTAATATAATATTAAGTAGTTATGCTAGATGTCCTGACAATACAAAACGTTAAATCAATGTTGGATTAACGTTGGCCCAGCGTCGTAGACGGTGGTTCAACGTTAAACCAACATTGATTTAACGTGTTGCTAGATAGCATGCTACTTTGCAAAGTAAGCGTTACTGCCTTTTGACTTTGCAGGACATCATAATAATAGACTGGATGATCACAGAGCTATAGCTTATCTCTTGCTCAATGAGCAATACAAGCCGAGTATTATTATCTGATTATGTAACGGGTACAGAATAATATTCAGTAAACACGAAAAACTATTTCCTTTGAAGTGAAAAACGTTGTCTCGGCTTATTATACACCAGCTAACTCGTCTTCCAGCACATACAACGCATCGGCGAATTCTTCATCAGGTTGTTTTGAGTGTCATTTGCATCCAAAGTGTTTTAGGCCTATGTGTCACGCAAATGAGTGACACTCACAACACATTAGCTGCTATATGGTCGCGAATTATTTTAATCACCAAGGAGATTGTCAGCATCTATACAAGTTCCATCAGCATAAGTGTAGCCGCCTTGTCTCTCAATTGGACGCATGTCTCTTCCACCTGACTGGTGATGGTCACAGAATACCTCTTCCGAGCAAAACCAAAAGGCAATATAACTGCCTCTTGGTTTCATAGGGCAAATCGTCGCCTCGGAGCTAAACGATCCTATCTGCCACTCTAACGAGTGTCAGATAGGATCTTTTAGCTCCGTGGCGACGAAATATGTGATCCATGTTGCTCCCTGCCTGGAATTAGGACATGGCTTCCCATTGGTGATTATTTCCATGCAGGTGAAAATGATGCATAATCATGATAATTAAATACAGCGGCGGTCTCCACCAGGAGATACTCAATGCCAGGTACCCAGCAAACACAAAACATGTGTATAACATTTATACAATGTTGTATCAACGTCGAAGACGTTGGGCCGACGTTTTAAAAATGTTATACAAATGCTTGGTGTTTACTGGGTGGAAATGTATATTTATTTTAAAGATGAGCCTAAATTGTCAGCGACATGATTATAACTAGAGGACACATGGTACGAAAAACACATAATATGTTCGCCTAAATATGGGCCCACGTATGGTATTCCACCCCCTGATTAAAAAAAAATAATGAATGACGGCGCTGGTTCGCGATCTCGTCATGTGATAGGCTGAGCCATCAATCACTCTTCCCTTGATCGGGGCTTAGCATAACAGTATTTGGTATAATATAAAATCTCTTTTTCGTAAATCTCGTCTTTGCTAAGGTAATCTACGTAAATTACAATTATTACATCTTCAGGCTACTATGATACGCCGTAGAATATATTGGGATCACGATAAATTAAATATACTTATTATATTCAAAATATAAATCTCCACAGAACCGCTCAAAAACGACTTATTCATTTCCTCTTCTGAAGAATCAACCGATTGCATATAGAGGCTAGTGTCTGTCCTCTTGGTAACTATTATGTTGTATTAAACATTAATACGCATGCACCTGCTACAAAACAGTCATATCTGTTTTCGTTATTCCTGCTTAGACCTTTGTTCCAACCACCGTTATAACAACATTTTATATTTGAAAAAAAAACACCCAGGAAGTATGTAACATTATCAAGGGCGATTAGCAATGTTTTATTATTTCAAAAGTGTACATTAATTTTTTTGATGACGGATATTTTGACACCGAAGCGATTTTGTTGTTGGCGCCAACTGTTTGTATACCTATCCCTGAAATCGGCGATTTTAAAAGTGATTTTCAGTTGTTTACGGCGTGTATCGCCACCTCAAATTCATAACTTAAACAGTTAAATGATTGTTATTGAGTGTTAGTTTGCTTTCATAAATATATATAGGGGGTCTACTCGACATATACTTAAACATAATCTTGTTACATTACTGCCGTGCAAAGTCAAACAGTAGTAGCTGCTCACTTTTCGAGGGAGCAGCTACATCAGCTGCTTGTCTTTGCAAGACATCAAGGTATAGTAGTTATTGCTTAGTGGATAACTAACAAATCAAAAGCAATAATATTAGTGAGACTATGTACACTTACTAACTCATTCCCCAAAGCTGATAATCATTCATAGCTTCTTCGCGGTTTGTCCATCTGGTGTTTATTCTGCTCTGGGTGATTGCTCCGTAATTATAAAGTTGTCTCTGGCTCCTGCTAGTGCTGGATGCTGGTCTCTGGCGTGTGGCTGTGCTCGGGCTTAGTTCTGGCTGCCAGTCCTCCTGCAGTGAGTTGTCACCGCCAATGTTTTCCTCCCCGCGTGAGACCCCCAGCAGAGCTTTCCACGTGACAGCAGCATCACGTGACTACCTGGTTCTGGTGCCCCCTATTAGCCAGCTGACATAATACCGACGAGGATCTCTCCGCGGAAAACCAGTTAAAACATCAAAAACGAGACTGAGTGGGCATATAATATACATGCACGGAGGATAACAACACGCATGACGTTTAACACAACCATCTGCTCTGAGCATTAAAACCACAATGATAACAATGTAATACAAAATATGGTCCCATCGGAGGTAACTGGTTTAATCTACCACTCATTTCAGTGGAAGATACATGTAGGACCCTTTTCCTCTACGGCTTGGAAATTTAATAAACTTGATAAGAAGGTATATCTTCCCTACGGCAGGGTATTCAACCCGCCACACATCAACACCAAAAGCTTGCCCAAGCGAAGATTTTCGATTAATATTGATAAAATATTCAATACAATAATTATTACAAAACATGTAATATGAGAGAAAAAGCATGTAATGAAGTGAGACAATTTTTATCTATAAATAAAGACATAGAAGCACTGAGAACAAAGAAAGATTCCCAAGAAAAGATGGTAATATACGACCTCAATATAAAATATTCAATACAATAATTATTACAAAACATGTAATATGAGTGAAAAAGCATGTAATGAAGTAAGACAATTTTATCTATAATAATAAAATAAAGACATAGAAGCACTGAGACCAAAGAAAGATGCCCAAGCAAAGATGGTGATACGCGACCTCGATATAAAACTCAGCGCACTTAGTTTTCTATTTTTTGTGCACACCAAATATTAATAAAACCCTCAAAGTGCGAACAACAACTTTGACATTTATTTATCAATTTCCAGGTCTATTAGTTAGGAACATAAAAATTGATTTAAGCAACCTGAAACTGTTGCTATCAATAACAGTAGATTCACACCACTATTAGCCTATTAGGTCATGTCTATTTGCACTATTAAGGCTTTTGCGCTGACTGATGTCTCTTATTTAATCCGTGTCACGGTGTGATCTGTCCTGGTGGAAATTCTCTGTTCTATGAGATGACAGAGCGGGATAACTGGAGGGGTCGATGTCGAATGTGTAGTGTACATGCAGGGGGTATCAGGGCGCGTCCTCTGAAATTAATAAACAGTGAGCTGTAATGGGCGGAAATGAGGGGATGCCAAGGTCGCCAGGAGCTTGTAATGGCACTAATACCACGTCTGGAGGGCCCACAACTACACGCCGGCGTCTTCCAACTAGGCACACGACGTTGATGCGATTTTGAATCAACGTCGATGACGTTGATTCAAAATCGCAGCAACGTCGTGTGTCCAGTGGGAAATTAGTCTTCAGTCTCAACAGTTGATCTGGAGGAATTCACACCACGCTTCACGTATTATCACACCAATCAGCATTGCAGCATTCACACTTTAACCCTTACAGCGCTGAATTAATTTTTATATAAATTATGGAGACCAAAGAGGTTTTTTTCCAATTTGAAATCATCATACGTGTATTAGTTAGCTCGTTTCGCTTCATTTGAATACCTATGTTGTGGGTTTACGGACATTATAAATATTTGTACTCATTAAAATGCGGGGATAGACTTCATACATGTACATGAAATGAAATGAAAAACTTCTAATGCGCCTAAATCCTCGGTGTCCCGAGCTCAGAGGCGCAAATCCGAATCAGGCTCGTTATCATTGTCCGTTTGCCGTTCCAATTTGTAGATCCAGCATGCCGGGACACAGAGGATTTAGGATGGAAAAGCTTGGCCGAAATATAAAGTTTTCAATTTTTTCCGAAATGACTGTGTGATTTAGATTTTTTATAATAATAATAATATAATAATTGTGTTTATTGCCATAAAAATTCCAACAATCAATATAAACAAATAACCGTAATACAAATGGTGGCAACGGGAAAAGGCAGATTTGCCTATATGCCCTTTAAACTTAAACTTCATATTAACACTCCTTCATTAAGTATGTGCATGCAGTGCAAACAAAATAACAAAATCAAATCTAAAGTACACACAAATTATCACTACCCACATAACGATACATTTGTTAACAATATATTAAAGATTATATAAAACATAAAACAAATCAATGTTCAAAAATATCCATACAATAGTTATACATAATATATTTTTTAAGGTTTATTTTAAAAGATCCAATTGGCACTTTATGATTTATACTACCACTAATTCTATTCCATATTTTGACACCTATATATCTAAAAGTTCTTTTCATCAAGTTAGTACGGGTAAGTGGTAACCGAAATAAGGATGCATGTCTGGTATTATAATTGTGAACATCTGCATTAACATTGAAGTAATCATTAATATCTTTTGGTACATTCATTTTGTGAACTATCTTAAACATTAACAATCCAACCTTGTACAAATATAACTCTTTTAGTGTTAATAAATTCAATCGGAGAAAAATTGGTTTTGTGTGTGTCATCCGAGACGAACAGGTGATCAATCTAATAGTTCGTTTATGAAGAATAATTAGAGATTTTATATGAATATCTTGAGCACCACCCCAAACCTCTAAACAATAATTTAGATAAGGAAAAACTAAGGAATTATACAGTGTAACTAACATATCCTTAGATAATAATTTTCTTGCCTTTCTTAGGACTCCAATACCTTTAGATAATTTAGTTTTTAAATAGGATATATGTTGACTCCAAGATAACTTAGAGTCAATGTAGATCCCAAGAAATTTAGTGTGTTCAACAAATTCTATTTTTTGGTCACAAATTCTTATATCTTGTTGGTTATCAATACAACATCGTTTCGAGCGGAAAATCATAAAATGTGTCTTTTTAATGTTTAAAGATAACTTATTAGCGGCTAACCAAATAACAACTTTGTTTAACTCACAGTTCATACATTGTACTAATTCATCAGTATTTTTACCATTCAAAAATATGTTGGTATCATCTGCAAATAGAATAGGAAACAGGATGTCAGATACATTGCAAATATCATTAACGTACAATAAAAATAAAAGAGGTCCCAAGATAGAACCCTTTGGAACCCCACAAGTAATATGTTTTTCATCTGATTTAGTATTATTGTAGACTACATATTGTTTTCGATCCGAGAGATAATTTGTGATCCAATCTAGTGCTGTACCACGAATTCCATATAAATATAATTTGTCCAATAAAATTTTATGATCAACTGTATCAAATGCCTTACTAAAATCTAAAAATACTCCTAAAACACATTCTCCTTTTTGTAATGATTCAGTAATTTTATCAACTAATGTTATTAAAGCTAAATTTGTTGAGTAATTTTGTCTGAAACCAAACTGATATCTATATAATATGTCATGTTTATTAATAAATGTTAATATTCTGTTATACATCAGTCGTTCTAGGATTTTAGATAACAATGGTAATACAGATACAGGTCTATAATTATTTACATACATTTTATTATCATTTTTAAACAAAGGCGCAACCTTAGCAATTTTATGTTCTAGAGGGACAATGCCTTGAGCTAAAGATAAATTCATCACATGAGTAAGGGGTTCAGTTACGTTCAAAAATATTGGTTTGAGCAGGGATTGTGTTAAACCATCCCACCCAGCACTGTTTTTTTTTCAAAGTATTAAATATTTTAAGTATTTCCGCATTAGTTGCAGGTGCAATAAAAATGCTATCTGTAACATTATTTTTTATATAACTTATCGGATTTATATATGGATTATTAGGTTTAATTTTACCTGCTAAATTGGAGCCTATGTTTATATAAAAATCATTAAATGCATTAGCAATGACTTGACTGTCCTCTACAATACTACCATTTATTAGAAATTTGTCACTCATATTACCTGGTTTCGATTTCCCTATGATATCTTTCAGTATCTGCCAGGTCTTTTTTAGATTGAATTTGTTATTTTCGAGCATGTTCTGGTAATATTTGCGTTCAGCTACGCGCATTTCAGAATTTACTTTAGATCTATACTGTTTATATAACACTTTGTTGGTTACATTAGGAAACTTTTTGAATAGTAAATATGTTTTATTCTTTTTAATAATTAACCTTTTCAGGGTATCACTTAGCCAACATTTTCTATTTTTATATTGCGACTTAACATGTTTAATGGGGAAGCAAGCGTTAAAATACTCAAGTAATTTTTTATGGAAAAGTGAAAATGATGCTTGGCAAGAGCTCTCCAAGCAGACAAAACTCCAGTCGGTAGTTTTAACAAGATTATGGAATTTAATCACGTTATTATTGTTCATATCTCTTTTAATAATAATTGACGATTCATGTTGTACATTATTATTAAGTATATGACAAATTGGAAAATGATCAGTGATATCTGTATATAAAATAGAAGATAAAATACCCTTGTGCTTTATATTGTTTGTAAAGATGTTGTCAATAAGTGTTGCTGATACTTTTGTAACACGAGTAGGTTTGTTAATTAATGGGAAGAAGTTATATTCATACAATGTGTCAACAAATTCACAAGTAGGATTATGTATATTTGAATTTAATAAATTTATATTAAAATCACCCATAAGGTAACATGTTTTTTTTTCTTTGTGAATAGAGTTCAGAACATTAATAAGTTTCTGTGTAAAAACATTGATATCATTATCTGGTGGTCTATAAATGACGCCAATAATAACATTAACATCACTATTCATGTATTTACCCTCTACTTCAATAAATATACTTTCAAAATCAGTTTGAAATACAATTAAGTCATTCCTTAAAATATATGGAACCTGATCCCTAATAAAAATTGAAATACCTCCTCCGCGTTTACATGATCTAAATTTATGTTCACATACATATCCATTAATTGAAAACAAATCGGCAGTACCTTCATTAATCCAAGTCTCTGACAGGCCAATAAAAGTAAACTTATGGTGTATATTTTGGAGATAATTCTCAAAATGTGGCATGTTCTTCATCACACTACGTATATTCAGATGAATAAATGAGTAATTATCATTAGATATATTTAAGCTCTGTAACTTCTTATTATAACCTGCTTCCAAGTAATATTTACACTCCGTATAAGAACCGAGTTCATTAAAATAATGCTGATCTGGGTCTAAGTCATTCAGAGGGTCTATAAATCCAGTATCATCAATATCATTTGTTTCAAAAACATTTAATACTCTTTTTTCTAATTCATCAATGGATAAAGATAGAGGTATATTACACTGATCGCTAATAATATTATTAAATATGGTATCGTCTTCAATGTGATTGAAAGGAAATAGTTCTATTGCACATAATTTACACATCCAATTAGATTTACTAAGTGATCTGAAATCTTTTTTTGTCAAACCGGTTATACACGTAAGGTGAAATAAACATTTACAAGCAAAACATTTTAGTTTATAAGAATGACTACTTATAAATCTGTTACATATATTACATAAATCCATTAATAACTATCCATGGTTATGAAGTGTATACTCTAACAATCGATTTAAGTGTGAGTGTATTGTACAAAAACAACTAAAATGTGTAATAGTAAAAATAATGATACAAAAATTGATGTCTATCATGAAAAATCAGTAGCTTGAAAGCCCGGGTGATTTTAAAGTTCAATAATAATGATAATAATAATAATAAAACTAAGCTTTGTTATAAAAACAGGTAATGAGTTCATTCTCTGACGTCACGGTTGAGATCTTGCCTTTTAAGTCTTTGACGACAATTCTTCCATCGTAGGACCAACAATCCATTATCTTAGTTCCGCGTTTTGCTTTTCTCGATAAGAATAATAGTTCTGATCGTACCTTGCTCAGGTCCTCATTTAAATAAATCCGTGGTTGATCCTCTTCTGCTGTTTCGTTGTCTGTCGTGGCCTCTTTAGCTGCACCGTCAATCTTTCGCCTAGGATTTAGTCGCCGCCTTTCCGAATACACTCTGTGACGACTGGCATACGTGGCAAACTTGACGAGAACAGCTCGTGACTTGTGCTCTTGGAGTCGTCCAACGCGATGTACCCGATCAAGTTCATGAGCCTGAACCGGAGGTTCTACTTTCATCCTGTTATTGATCATCTCTAATACACTTTTACCAATGTCCTCATTTTCATTCTCCGGTATACCAGTTACCCGAACAGAGTTCCGGCGTGAATATTGTTCCAGGTCGTCTACTTTATGATTCAGCGTTTTTACTTCCTCTTTTAAAGCCGTGATGACAACATCTTTTGCCTCAATAGTTTTTTTTAGGTTCTCAATATTTCTACTGAGACTGTTAACACTGTCCTGAATATTCTGAAATCCTGTGACGTCACGAAACTGTTTAATAACTTCTTTGTCTTTCAGACAACTAAGTAAAATTTGAGCAAACTTATCTGGATTCATCTCTATTTCTTCTATATCCGTGTGCGCTGTCTTGTTTTGTGATTTTCGTCTTGATCCCATAACGGCAGAATGATATTGATGTCAACAAGTCAGGAAATCGTACACCTTGATTGAGGATATATAGTAAATCTCAAGAGGGATACAATTCCTCAGGTAGGGGGGGGGGCGCAACCAAAAAAGCCTATTCACCCATCTTAGAACTCACTCTGGGAACGACCAGTTGATCATCACCTGAGGAGCGGAGATTACGGGTTCTGTTTAAAGGTTTAAGCAGATTATGCAGATATACTGGCTGACATGACTGTATGTATTATTTTATATGTGAGGGTGCATATTTTGTATTTTATTCTGAGTTGAGCAGGGAGCCAGTGTAGGGATTTTAACAAAGGTGTAACACTGCAGAATCGCGGAGAACGGGTCACAAACCTGACAGATTCTGACGTCTAAAATCTATCCCCGCGCTGTAAGGATTATGTGCTGATTGGTGTTAAAATAGATTGAGAGTTCACGCCAGGATAGTGTTCCAGCCTCCCCAGGTTACTCTCGCCCTAGCCCTTTAACCGCCGGTGCCTCATATCTCCGGGTTTTCATTTTTTATTAGCACATTAAGTATCATCTTTTAAACATGTTAAAGACATCAATCAGCAATATTTGAAAACAGGTGACCTCCATTTTGTCAAATCTCAATAATTTTCACTCACTTGAAATTGTGGATCGCGTCAGCGAGACACAACTTCAAGTGGGTGAAAATTCAGATTGAATAATTTGGCGGTTAAAGGGTTAAACCAGGCGTGTTGGCCAAACGCTGTCTAAAACTTGGGTGTGGCTAGAATAGCACTGCTCGTAGGTTTTGTAGGTTTTCTCATAAAGGCTATACATTGTCTGTGTGTTGGATATATCAGTGGATCAACCGTCGTGCACAGTTACTTCTGTTTATCCTTGCTCCACGTCGTTTGAACGAGCTAGTAAGTCATGGGAAAGAGTGAGTAAGTCGTGGGAACGAGCTGGTAATCCGTGGGAACGAGCTAAGTACGTCATGGGAACGAGTTACTAACTCGTGGGAAGGAGTTTCTAAATTGTGGAAACGCATTATATAAGTCATGGAAACGAGTTATAAAAAGGCAGCCAGCCAGCTATAGCCAGTTATTCGTTCACTAACTCGTTACCACGATTTACATAACTCGTTACCACGATTTGGTGACTCATTCCCATGATATGACTTAGAAACTCGTTCCCGCAACTTAGTAACTCGTTTCCACGAAATGCGTAACTCGTTCACACAGCTTAAAATATATTTTTCATGTCTCCAGTGGGCTCCGTAAAACTTTGAATCTGATTTGAGTTAAGAGCTTATGGTGATTTCAAATTGAAAAAAAAACCTTTGAACCCTATGGTCTATACAAATATAATTCAGCGCTTTAATGGTCAACTCCTCATTACCCTGTATTACCAAATAAAAAAACACGTGTTTTTTTCTGCCCAGCGCGCATTTTATTGTTGCCGATTTCCGAAGCAGTTAATTTCGGGAGCGATTTTTTTTTATTTCAGCACATATTTTTTTCCAGCTATGGTGCTTGTTTTTTCCGTCGCCCTCATTAACGTTTTTTAAGTTGGTCAAAACTTTGTTATTATTTCGTTGCCCTCATTACTTTTTCTAGAAATTTGTCCAATGTTTTTATATTTTGTCGTCCTCATCACCTTTTTCAAAAATAGGTTCAATGTTTTTTTCTAAATGTTTTTACGCCCTTCCTCATTAGATTTTTTATTTTTTTCCGATCTAAAACAGAGAAAATGAACAAAGTGGCTTAACATATCAGTTAAACAGCAGATGCCCATAAAACGTAAGCCGCTGTTGTGGATTAAAGCTGACGTTGATTCCTGGCGTGGACAACATGCATATCTATTAGTTGCAATCAACTGTGTTTTAACATTCCAGTAGAACAAATATGGACGAGTATAAATGCGGAGACGGATAGGTGTGCTCCATCAAAAATGTAAAAAAAATCGGTTCAGTCAACCGTAGATGAACAACACAGCAAACATAAAAAAATTGTATAACTTTATAGATGCGGAAACAAGTAAAGTAGAAGAAAGCCATAAAAAGCCTCAGATACTCGAGATGTGAGTGAAGTACAGAAAGCTCAATGTCAACTTAGTCATCAGTCATATCAGCAATGATCAGGTGACCTAACTTATTTACCATTTATGAATCCACACAGCTGATTTTGTACCTCACGTTTCAGAAACATGCTGCGTTCTCACCCGAAACATAAGTGTGAGGTGTTGGGTATCACGCTCAAGTGGCGACAGCTAATTTCGAAATATGATCGGATAATCTCTAATATCTTGCAGTCATCGGTTGGGTCTAGTAAATCCCACCCCATGATAGCAAGATGCTAGAGACGGTATCTTCACAAACACCTATGAGATGAGTGAGTATGGACCCCAAGCTTACATTTGAAAACCACATTAGCAACACGGTCAAGAAGGCCAACGTACTCCATCAGGGCCGTTGTAGCAAGGACATCAATATTATCAATAGGTAAACAGTTATCACCATTAAAGAGTAGAATGCTACTAGAGATATTTTCTCTGGCCATTATATTATCTAATACCTCGGATCACAATGAACTGTACGAACGCAGTACGAACGATTTTCGGCCAATTTCTTGTTGGCTTCGCAAGGCTGTTGTAAGAAAAAAACCTTTGTATTCCGTTCTTAAGTTCGTATAACATGTAGAAAGGTCTTGGATATGTCTTAACACTATACGAACACCACAATAACCCCCATGGTAGGTCATCGCGGGGCTGACACGAGATCACATTAGAAACACCCTAAGAACCATGTGCGATGCTCACAGACAAATCATATAAAGGAATGTTTAATGTGAAAGAGTGTACTATATAGCAGACCTGATAGATTATTTACTTTAAAATATACCTGGATCTAAATGATTTCCATTGTATCCATACTGTTCAAGCAACAAGAACCAGATATATCGTCGCCTTGGATATGAAAGGGTGTATCTGCCACTTTGTAAAGTGGCAGATAACCCTTCATATCCAAGGTGACAACCAATTATGAATTTCAAAGTAACAGTAAGGTCGCTCATTGCGAAGAACTTATTTTATTCTTTTACATTTTTTTCTTTCGTTTTTGGCGGCCATTGGGAAATCTAGCGGTATTGCTACAGTAAATTTACAGGTACGTAAAGTTAATCCATACAGCATTAAAACCGAATTATATGGGCCTAACTGTGAACCCCTTGTCTTCATAAGCATGTTTAAACTATAAAAGATAAATATAACAATGTGCCAATATCAATAATAGTTCATGAATGTTTGTGAACAAAAAATTATGAACGTTCATGAACGTTCATCAACGAGTTCATGATCGGTTCATGACTATTCTAAAACAACAAATGAAACTTTCATGAAATTTCATAAGTTCATGAACTTATTCTGCTCATTAACTCTCCAAACATGGGTTGTTCATGAACAGTCATAAACTCAGAAAGTTCATAAACCAGGGCTGGCTCATGAACGACCATAAATTTAAAAACATCATTAACAACATAGTTATTGAACATTCATGAACGGTCATTAAATGTGTTCATGAACTATTCATGAATGTTTCTAAACATTCATGACATTCATGAACTGTCAAATGTCAACTGTTGTTCATGAACGACCACAAACTCGGGTGGTTCAATAATGAACCAGGCAAGCCAGCAACACTCGAAGCTGGCGATGTTGACAAACTTAAGTTCATGTTGATGATCAAGAATGTTCACGAATTGTTCATTAAAATCCACTCCCAAGTCTAAGTTTGTTTAGCCGTAAAATACATATACAGTATCTTGATTAAGATAGCACAGCAAGTTAATTAGGCTTCATTTTGTTAATTAATAAAGAGGTCTCCCCCCTCACAGTATTACACAGAACTGAACAAAAAAACTGATAAACTAATTATTTTACAATATTATGTATTCTGTGGTTGATAATCTAACTCGGAAAGTTTCAATTTGCCATTCAATTAGTTAATTAGCCATTGTGTAGTTGTCACCATACTCGTCAGGATAAGTAGGCAGTCATTCACCACGGTACATGAACATTCATAAACAAACCATGAACTAAATAGATATCTCTAGCTCATAATAATTCATCACAGTTCATGAAACTGTCCCTCAGAACTTTCATGAACTAGCCATGAACCGGATTAAGTTCATAAACCTCATAAAAATTATGAGCTTTAACAAAAAAAACATGAACTAAATAATTGAGACTAATCAAGTTCATAACAATTCCTCAAAGTGGTGGACTTTAACGAGCAACCATGAATTAAATAATGAGAATAATCAACTTCATAACAATTCATCACAGTTCATGAAAAAGTCCCTCGTAAACTTTCATGAACTAGCCATCAACCAAATTATTAGACAAATCAAGTTCATAAAATTAACAAGCTATGAATTGAAATAATCCTACCAATCCTATAAAAATTCATGACTGTTCATGAAACTCTCCATAGGAACTTCATGTAAATCATGAACCACATTAGCTCATCAAGTCTCCATTAATTTTCATGATTTGTCGGATATGAGGAACATAAATGTGTCAAAGCGTCATGCTAATATAATCATGTTTACATGACAATCCTTGATATCATTGATCGATCCAGATCAGTGATGGCGATAATAATAATAAGTTGAAGGCATGTATTTTAGAAAGAAGAGTTTTGACGTCCTAAGTAATAAGAAATATCCGTTATATTAGGATAGCAATAGTTGAATTCGTTCAAAATAATAAGAGAAAGTTTAGATAATCCAAATTTCAGCATTTTTAGTGGGGCCCACAAATTACTTCCTAAAAGACCTAAGATAAATTATTAGCACACTGGTAGTGCCTACTACGATATGCTTAAAATGAACATCGTGACACATTATACGTACATCATCATAAGTACTTCATCATACGCACATCATCATACGTACTTGGTATATGGTGTTCCTAAGGAAATCGTGTGACCTCCCTGCGATGGGGAGGGGGGATTGTTTGTGGCGTTTGTTGAGTTCTTAGATATGTCAAAGAGCTGGCTAAGAGTTTAAGAACGAGATACGAATTATTTATGACCGCCTTGTTTTAAGAAGGCCGCAAGAAATGCTACCGGAATAGTACGGGTCATTGTGATAGTCGTAATGATTCACCAAGTTGTTGCTAAGAGATTCTTCTTGCACTCAGGAAGAGCGCGCAACGCGTGACCCTGTGCGAAATTAACGTCGATACACTGGATACGAGGTGTGAGTTGCAGTCGGAAAATACGCAAAACTACATTGGAAAATATTCTGTTATTGCGAATTTTAATTTTCACCAGAAACAAAATAATTGATATCCACAGTATTTGGAGAAACGGTGAGGAGAGAAATTGTATTCAATATCATGTGATACCCATCTCACCACACAATGATACAAGATGACAAATTCATCAGCAATCGTCATCTTCATTGAGATAAACAATAATTAGAGAGGTTCATTGATTTCACACGACATGAGAATATAATTAGACATAACACAACGCCTCATTACAAGCCGTGAGGTATCCCGGCAAACACGTGGTGTCCACCCAATGTTGGGTTGATGTTGGGCCATCGTCGTAGACGATGGGCCGGCATCAGCCCAACATTGGGTCAACGTCTCGTGTTTGCCGGGATACTATTTGACATGCAAAGGCAAACAACAGTAGCTGCTGACTTGATAAAGTACGGATCTACTGCTGTTTGACTTTGCACGGCAATATTCACTGCTCCGGAATGGATCAACAGGTCCAAGGCCGGTGGAATATCTACCGCCGGGAGGGGGCTGACCTGCCAATGCCGGTCACTTTAGTCGATCAATAAGTAGAGATTACAAGTCCGCCATTAAGGAGATGTGAAGAGCAGAATGGATGGCTCTGGCAGTCACACCGATGGACTGGTAATGGTATGCGTTTATTAATACCTCAGTGCGGGCCACGCTTTCAACCGCATTAGGACCATTTTCCATCAAGGAAAATATTGTCTGCCATTTGTAATGTCAAATACAGCGAAGATTATAGATCGTAGCACGTGTTTTTTTAAGATGAGAAATATATCTTATTCAAATGAACGGAAAGTTTCACAATTATTCAGATTTGACAAAATGGAGGTAAAATCTTTTCAAATATTGCTGGTTGACGTCACATTTTATCTTTAACATATTTAAAAGGTTGGTACTTTATGTGCTAATAAAAAATGAAAACCCGAATATATGCTGCACTGGTGGTTAAAGGGTTAAACAGGCTGCATAATAAAAAAAATCCTGCGAATACAGTAACGGCGGACTTGAAACGTAATCAGTTATTGCGTTATGGTTTTGCACATTATTCATTTTTCCTAATGCAAGATCAAATATGCGTCGCATAATCGGGGATTAGCGGCATTTCTTATAACATTTATTTTCAAATTAAATAAAATATTATGTACATAAAGTTTACGTATGGCTCCGTCAGTAATGTACGGAACTTTTAAAGGGACATCTGAAAAATAAAAATATTTTTAATCTGTGGCCTCAGATTCGAATCTGTGGGAACAAATTTGAACCTGTGACCACAGATTCGAACTAATCTGTAGCCACAGGTTCGAATCTGTGGGGACAGATTGCAATCTGTGGCCACAGATTCGAATCTGTGGGAACAGATTTGAATCTGTGAGAACGGATTGCAATTTGTGGCCACAGATTCGAATCTGTTGGCATAGATTCAAATTTGTGGGAACGGATTGCAATCTGTGGCCACAGATTCAAACTAATATACTGGGTTAATATAGAGTTTACTGTCCTATAAAAAATACGATTGTAACACATCCCACATGGTCGTGAAAAAGCTACAAAATTACATTATATGTGGTACATTCAAAATAAAATACGCTTAACAAATCGTCGCCTCGGAGCTAAAGTGTCATATCTGCCACTCATTTCAGTCACAAATATGATACTTTAGATCGAGGCGACGAGATGCACTTTGAAAATCTCATGCTTGTGATACCAAAGGTTACATCAACTCACTTCTTTCTAACCAAGGTAAATCGAGATAAAGTCGAGCTGATTTAGCCAGAATATTGTGTCGTAATGATCTGTTTCAATTGAATCATGCCATTTCTATAAGTCTTGGTGCTTTAATTGAATTTGATTTTTTTAAATAACAAAGCATAGCCTATGGTTTCCAAGTAAATTATTGGAGCAATCGCTACATTATTAATGTTGCTGCGGCAGTGGGGATGCTGTACATTTTTTTAAAACTTTTTTTTATTTAGAATTTCGGACCTTGAAGTTCTCGAAACTTGAACTTTTGGAACTTGACGTTCCCGGAACTTCGGAACTAAGGAACTTGTACTACGTCAATCAAGTTGCCATAAGGTTTTGATTACATAGTTACTGTGTCAATACCGTTGCTACGTCCTCGCTACGTAAATTTTGAACATGTTCAATGTTCCTCCACGTCCTCCGCGACCATGGAGACCATATCACGTCCTAATAGGTTTCTACTGCGTTCTCACGACGTTGTGCAAGTCCTTACTGCGTCCTGTCGGTTTTTTGTGGACGTCGTAGGAACGTGGCCTGGTGTGAGGGGGTTAAAAGTTTTGCGTGATGTTGTCAGAGGTTTATTAATATGTCCATCAAACCGATGATTTGTAAAAATAAGTAATTGAACATGCATAATTTCTTAGCACATTACTATATAAGTGCATTAATCTACGGTACATTGTCTACCATTGTCTACCATTTCCAAATTGGGTAAGCCTTGAAAACGTTGGACCAGCATCAAGTCAACAATGGATCACATTATTCAGTTTGTTGGGAGATCAGTCTTAGAAAAATATTAGGATATCGTGGCCAGAAGGTAATGTCAAACAAATCTAAAATCAGATTCGAATCCTGTGCCTGGAACGAAGTATTATTCTTTACTGTCTCATCCGCAGTCGTGGTTACTCTGACAGAGTGGATTCTATGTCCATACCAGTAATGCACAGAAAACACAATGTCTAAACGTCAAATGTATTAGTAACTGACAAACGCAGTTCGGACATAATGTAATAATGGTATTAAATGTGACGCTATACATAAATGCATGCTGACAGGGGATCTATTTGTGATCGAGTGGGCGGTAACAGAGGAGGAGGGCAGACACTGCCTGGGGAATCCATATGACATATTACCCATCATGACTAGAACAGTTGTCGCTACGTTTCTTATTGACACTCTTGTACTAAAAGTGAAAGTTATTTTAAACGGGATTTAAAAAATAATGCCTGCACATTGAACATATTTAATAATTATTATCAACATCGGCTTGTGGTATAATTTAATTTAAGACAGTTGCATAGGCTAACAGTATTTATAACATCATTTTAAACAGTGGAACATGGCGGTAAGAACAACTGGTCACAGCATTTAGTTGGAATCGTTTAGTAATTTTAAATTTTAAAGCCACTACTCGGTACTATGATCACTCTACTCATTTAAATCCCTAAGCCAGTGCTCGGTACTATGATTACTCTACTCATTTTAAATCCCTAAGCCAGTGCTCGGTACTATGATTACTCTACTCATTTTAAATCCCTAAGTCACTACTCGGTACTATGATCACTCTACTCATTTAAATCCCTAAGCCAGTGTTCGGTACTATGATTACTCTACTCATTTTAAAGCCCTAAGCCAATGCTCGGTACTATGATTACTCTACTCATTTTAAATCCCTAAGTCACTACTCGGTACTATGATCACTCTACTCATTTAAATCCCTAAGCCAGTGTTCGGTACTATGATTACTCTACTCATTTTAAATCCCTAAGCCAGTGCTCGGTACTATGATTACTCTACTCATTTTAAATCCCTAAGCCAGTGCTCGGTACTATGATTACTCCACTCATTTTAAATCCCTAAGCCAATGCTCGGTACTATGATTACTCTACTCATTTTAAATCCCTAAGTCACTACTCGGTACTATGATCACTCTACTCATTTAAATCCCTAAGCCAGTGCTCGGTACTATGATTACTCTACTCATTTTAAATCCCTAAGCCAGTGCTCGGTACTATGATTACTCTACTCATTTTAAATCCCTAAGCCAGTGCTCGGTACTATGATTACTCTACTCATTTTAAATCCCTAAGCCAGTGCTCGGTACTATGATTACTCTACTCATTTTAAATCCCTAAGCCAGTGCTCGGTATTATGATTACTCTACTTATTTTAAATCCCTAAGTCAGTGCTCGGTACTATGATTACTCTACTCATTTTAAATCCCTAAGCCAATGCTCGGTACTATGATTACTCTACTCATTTTAAATCCCTAAGTCACTACTCGGTACTATGATCACTCTACTCATTTAAATCCCTAAGCCAGTGCTCGGTACTATGATTACTCTACTCATTTTAAATCCCTGAGTCACTACTCGGTACTATGATCACTCTACTCATTTAAATCCCTAAGCCAGTGCTCGGTACTATGATTACTCTACTCATTTTAAATCCCTAAGCCAGTGCTCGGTACTATGATTACTCTACTCATTTTAAATCCCTAAGCCAGTGCTCGGTATTATGATTACTCTACTTATTTTAAATCCCTAAGTCACTGCTCGGTACTATGATTACTCTACTCATTTAAATCCCTAAGCCAGTGCTCGGTACTATGATTACTCTACTCATTTTAAATCCCTAAGCCAGTGCTCGGTACTATGATTACTCTACTCATTTTAAATCCCTAAGTCACTACTCGGTACTATGATTACTCTCCTCATTTTAAATCCCTAAGCCAATGCTCGGTACTATGATTACTCTACTCATTTTAAATCCCTAAGTCACTGCTCGGTACTATGATTACTCTACTCATTTTAAATCCCTAAGCCAGTGCTCGGTACTATGATTACTCTACTCATTTTAAATCCCTAAGCCAATGCTCGGTACTATGATTACTCTACTCATTTTAAATCCCTAAGCCAATGCTCGGTACTATGATTACTCTACTCATTTTAAATCCCTAAGTCACTACTCGGTACTATGATCACTCTACTCATTTAAATCCCTAAGCCAGTGCTCGGTACTATGATTACTCTACTCATTTTAAATCCCTAAGCCAATGCTCGGTACTATGATTACTCTACTCATTTTAAATCCCTAAGCCAGTGCTCGGTACTATGATTACTCTACTCATTTTAAATCCCTAAGCCAGTGCTCGGTACTATGATTACTCTACTCATTTTAAATCCCTAAGCCAGTGCTCGGTACTATGATTACTCTACTCATTTTAAATCCCTAAGCCAATGCTCGGTACTATGATTACTCTACTCATTTTAAATCCCTGAGTCACTACTCGGTACCATGATTACTCTCCTCATTTTAAATCCCTAAGCCAATGCTCGGTACTATGATTACTCTACTCATTTTAAATCCCTAAGTCACTACTCGGTACTATGATCACTCTACTCATTTAAATCCCTAAGCCAGTGCTCGGTACTATGATTACTCTCCTCATATTAAATCCCTAAGCCAATGCTCGGTACTATGATTACTCTACTCATTTTAAATCCCTAAGCCAATGCTCGGTACTATGATTACTCTACTCATTTTAAATCCCTAAGTCACTACTCGGTACTATGATCACTCTACTCATTTAAATCCCTAAGCCAGTGCTCGGTACTATGATTACTCTACTCATTTTAAATCTCTAAGCCAGTGCTCGGTACTATGATTACTCTACTCATTTTAAATCCCTAAGCCAGTGTTCGGTACTATGATTACTCTCCTCATTTTAAATCCCTAAGCCAGTGCTCGGTACTATGATTACTCTCCTCATTTTAAATCCCTAAGCCAGTGCTCGGTACTATGATTACTCTACTCATTTTAAATCCCTAAGCCAATGCTCGGTACTATGATTACTCTACTCATTTAAATCCCTAAGTCACTACTCGGTACTATGATTACTCTACTCATTTTAAATCCCTAAGCCAGTGCTCGGTACTATGATTACTCTACTCATTTTAAATCCCTAAGCCAATGCTCGGTACTATGATTACTCTACTTATTCTAAATCTCTGAGCCAGTGCTCGGTACTATGATTACTCTACTCATTTTAAATCCCTAAGCCAGTGCTCGGTACTATGATTACTCTACTCATTTTAAATCCCTAAGCCACTGCTCTGTACTATGATTACTCTACTCATTTTAAATCCCTAAGCCAGTGCTCGGTACTATGATTACTCTACTCATTTTAAATCCCTAAGCCAGTGCTCGGTACTATGATTACTCTACTCATTTTAAATTCCTAAGCCACTGCTCGGTACTATGATTACTCTACTCATTTTAAACTCTAAGCCACTGCTCGGTACTATGATTACTCTACTCATTTTAAATCCCTAAGCCAGTGCTCGGTACTATGATTACTCTACTCATTTTAAGTCCCTAAGCCAGTGTTCGGTACTATGATTACTCTACTCATTTTAAATCCCTAAGCCACCGCTCGGTACTATGTTTACTCTACTTACTCTAAATCTCTGAGCCACTGCTCGGTACAATGATAACTCTACTCATTCTAATCCCTAAGCCCACTTCTCGGTACTATTATGACTGTACTCATTTTAACCCCTAAGCCAGTGCTTCGTACAATAATAATTATACTCATTTTAAATATCTAAGCCACTGCTCGGTACTATGATTACTCTACTCATTTAAATCCCTCAGCCAATGCTCGGTACTATGATTACTCTACTCATATAAATCCCTAAGCCAGTGCTCGGTACTATGATTACTCTACTCATTTAAATCCCTAAGCCAATGCTCGGTACTATGATTACTCTACTCATTTAAATCCCTAAGCCAATGCTCGGTACTATGATTACTCTACTCATTTAAATCCCTAAGCCAGTGCTCGGTACTATGATTACTCTACTCATTTTAAATCCCTAAGAAGTTGCTCGGTACTATGATTACTCTACTCATTTTAAATCCCTAAGAAGCTGCTCGGTACTATGATTACTCTACTCATTTTAAATCCCTAAGCCACTGCTCGGTAGTATGATTACTCTACTCATTTTAAATCCCTAAGCCACTGCTCGGTACTATGATTACTCTACTCATTTTAAATCTCTGAGCCAGTGCTCGGTACTATGATTACTCTACTCATTTTAAATCCCTAAGCCACTGCTCGGTACTATGATTACTCTACTCATTTTAAATCCCTAAGAAGTTGCTCGGTACTATGATTACTCTACTCATTTTAAATCCCTAAGCCACTGCTCGGTAGTATGATTACTCTACTCATTTTAAATCCCTAAGCCACTGCTCGGTACTATGATTACTCTACTCATTTTAAATCCCTAAGCCACTGCTCGGTACTATGATTACTCTACTCATTTTAAGTCCCTAAGCCAGTGCTCGGTACTATGATTACTCTACTCATTTTAAATCCCTAAGCCACTGCTCGGTACTATGATTACTCTACTCATTTTAAACTCTAAGCCAGTGCTCGGTACTATGATTACTCTACTCATTTTAAATCCCTAAGCCAGTGCTCGGTATTATGATTACTCTACTCATTTAAATCCCTAAGCCACTGCTCGGTACTATGATTACTCTACTCATTTTAAATCCCAAAGCCAGTGCTCGGTACTATGATTACTCTACTCATTTTAAATCCCTAAGCCACTGCTCGGTAGTATGATTACTCTACTCATTTTAAATCCCTAAGCCACTACTCGGTACTATGATTACTCTACTCATTTTAAATCCCAAAGCCAGTGCTCGGTACTATGATTACTCTACTCATTTCAAATCCCTAGGCCAGTGCTCGGTACTATGATTACTCTACTTATTCTAAATCTCTGAGCCACTGCTCGGTACAATGATAACTCTACTCATTCTAATCCCTAAGCCCACTTTTCGGTACTATGATGACTGTACTCATTTTAACCCCTAAGCCAGTGCTTTGTACAATAATAATTATACTCATCTTAAATATCGAAGCCACTGCTCGGTACTATGATTACTCTACTCATTTAAATCCTTAAGCCAATGCTCGGTACTATGATTACTCTACTCATTTAAATCCCTAAGCCAGTGCTCGGTACTATGATTACTCTACTCATTTAAATCCCTAAGCCAATGCTCGGTACTATGATTACTCTACTCATTTAAATCCCTAAGCCAGTGCTCGGTACTATGATTACTCTACTCATTTATATCCCTAAGCCAGTGCTCGGTACTATGATTACTCTACTCATTTTAAATCCCTAAGCCAATGCTCGGTACTATGATTACTCTACTCATTTTAAATCCCTAAGCCAGTGCTCGGTACTATGATTACTCTACTCATTATAAATCCCTAAGCCACCGCTCGGTACTATGTTTACTCTACTTATCTTAAATCCCTAAGCCACGGCTCGGTACTATGATTACTCTACTCATTTTAAATCCCTAAGCCACTGCTCGGTACTATGATTACTCTACTCATTTTAAATCCCTAAGCCACTGCTCGGTACTATGATTACTCTACTCATTTTAAATCCCTAAGCCAATGCTCGGTACTATGATTACTCTACTCATCTTAAATCCCTAAGCCACGGCTCGGTACTATGATTACTCTACTCATTTTAAATCCCTAAGCCACTGCTCGGTACTATGATTACTCTACTCATTTTAAATCCCTAAGCCACTGCTCGGTACTATGATAATTCTACTCATTTTAAGTCCCTAAGCCAGTGTTCGGTACTATGATTACTCTACTCATTTTAAATCCCTAAGCCACCGCTCGGTACTATGTTTACTCTACTTATTCTAAATCTCTGAGCCACTGCTCGGTACAATGATAACTCTACTCATTCTAATCCCTAAGCCCACTTCTCGGTACTATTATGACTGTACTCATTTTAACCCCTAAGCCAGTGCTTCGTACAATAATAATTATACTCATTTTAAATATCTAAGCCACTGCTCGGTACTATGATTACTCTACTCATTTAAATCCCTAAGCCAGTGCTCGGTACTATGATTACTCTACTCATTTAAATCCCTAAGCTAGTGCTCGGTACTATGAATACTCTACTCATTTAAATCCCTAAGCCAATGCTCGGTACTATGATTACTCTACTCATTTAAATCCCTAAGCCAATGCTCGGTACTATGATTACTCTACTCATATAAATCCCTAAGCCAGTGCTCGGTACTATGATTACTCTACTCATTTAAATCCCTAAGCTAGTGCTGGGTACTATGAATACTCTACTCATTTTAAATCCCTAAGCCAGTGCTTCGTACAATAATAATTATACTCATTTTAAATCTCTGAGCCAGTGCTCGGTACTATGATTACTCCACTCATTTTAAATCCCTAAGCCAATGCTCGGTACTATGATTACTCTACTCATTTAAATCCCTAAGCTAGTGCTCGGTACTATGAATACTCTACTCATTTAAATCCCTAAGCCAGTGCTCGATACTATGATTACTCTACTCATTTTAAATCCCTAAGCCAGTGCTCGGTATTATGATTACTCTACTTATTCTAAATCCCTGAGCCAGTGCTCGGTACTATGATTACTCTACTCATTTTAAATCCCTAAGCCAGTGCTCGGTATTATGATTACTCTACTTATTCTAAATCTCTGAGCCAGTGCTCGGTACTATGATTACTCTACTCATTTTAAATCCCTAAGCCAGTGCTCGGTACTATGATTACTCTACTCATTTAAATCCCTAAGCCAGTGCTCGGTACTATGATTACTCTACTTATTTAAATCCCTAAGCCAATGCTCGGTACTATGATTACTCTACTCATTTAAATCCCTAAGCCAGTGCTCGGTACTATGATTACTCTACTCATTTAAAACCCTAAGCCAGTGCTCGGTACTATGATTACTCTACTCATTTTAAATCTCTAAGCCAGTGCTCGGTACTATGATTACTCTACTTATTCTAAATCTCTGAGCCTGTGCTCGGTACTATGATTACTCTACTCATTTAAATCCCTAAGCCAGTGCTCGGTACTATGATTACTCTACTCATTTTAAATCCCTAAGCCAGTGCTCGGTACTATGATTACTCTACTCATTTTAAATCCCTAAGCCAGTGCTCGGTACTATGATTACTCTACTCATTTTAAATCCCTAAGCCACTGCTCGGTACTATGATTACTCTACTTATTCTAAATCTCTGAGCCGATGCTCGGTACTATGATTACTCTACTTATTTAAATCCCTAAGCCAATGCTCGGTACTATGATTACTCTACTCATTTTAAATCCCTAAGCCAGTGCTCGGTACTATGATTACTCTACTCATTTTAAATCCCTAAGCCAGTGTTCGGTACTATGATTACTCTACTCATTTTAAATCCCTAAGCCACTGCTCGGTACTATGATTACTCTACTCATTTTAAATCCCTAAGCCACTGCTCGGTACTATGATTACTCTACTCATTTTAAATCCCTAAGCCAGTGCTCGGTACTATGATTACTCTTCTCATTTTAAATCCCTAAGCCAGTGCTCGGTACTATGATTACTATACTTATTCTAAATCTCTGAGCCAGTGCTCGGTACTATGATTACTCTACTCATTTAAATCCCTAAGCCAGTGCTCGGTACTATGATTACTTTACTCATTTAAATCCCTAAGCCAATGCTCGGTACTATGATTACTCTACTCATTTATATCCCTAAGCCAGTGCTCGGTACTATGATTACTCCACTCATTTTAAATCCCTAAGCCAATGCTCGGTACTATGATTACTCTACTCATTTAAATCCCTAAGCTAGTGCTCGGTACTATGATTACTCTACTCATTTAAATCCCTAAGCCAGTGCTCGGTACTATGATTACTCTACTCATTTTAAATCCCTAAGCCAGTGCTCGGTATTATGATTACTCTACTTATTCTAAATCTCTGAGCCAGTGCTCGGTACTATGATTACTCTACTCATTTTAAATCTCTAAGCCAGTGCTCGGTACTATGATTACTCTACTTATTCTAAATCTCTGAGCCAGTGCTCGGTACTATGATTACTCTACTCATTTAAATCCCTAAGCCAGTGCTCGGTACTATGATTACTCTACTCATTTAAATCCCTAAGCCAAAGCTCGGTGCTATGATTACTCTACTCATTTAAAGCCCTAAGCCAGTGCTCGGTACTATGATTACTCTACTCATTTAAAACCCTAAGCCAGTGCTCGGTACTATGGTTACTCTACTCATTTTAAATCCCTAAGCCAGTGCTCGGTATTATGATTACTCTACTTATTCTAAATCTCTGAGCCAGTGCTCGGTACTATGATTACTCTACTCATTTAAATCCCTAAGCCAGTGCTCGGTACTATGATTACTCTACTCATTTAAATCCCTAAGCCAAAGCTCGGTGCTATGATTACTCTACTCATTTAAAGCCCTAAGCCAGTGCTCGGTACTATGATTACTCTACTCATTTAAAACCCTAAGCCAGTGCTCGGTACTATGGTTACTCTACTCATTTTAAATCCCTAAGCCAGTGCTCGGTATTATGATTACTCTACTTATTCTAAATCTCTGAGCCGCTGCTCGGTACTATGATTACTCCACTCATTTTAAATCCCTAAGCCAATGCTCGGTACTATGATTACTCTACTCATTTAAATCCCTAAGCCAGTGCTCGGTACTATGATTACTCTACTTATTCTAAATCTCTGAGCCAGTGCTCGGTACTATGATTACTCTACTCATTTAAATCCCTAAGCCAGTGCTCGGTACTATGATTACTCTACTCATTTAAATCCCTAAGCCAGTGCTCGGTACTATGATTACTCTACTCATTTAAATCCCTAAGCCACTGCTCGGTACTATGATTACTCTACTCATTTAAATCCCTAGGCCAGTGCTCGGTACTATGATTACTCTACTCATTTAAATCCCTAAGCCAATGCTCGGTACTATGATTACTCTACTCATTTAAAGTCCTAAGCCAGTGCTCGGTACTATGATTACTCTACTCATTTAAAACCCTAAGCCAGTGCTCGGTACTATGGTTACTCTACTCATTTTAAATCCCTAAGCCAGTGCTCGGTATTATGATTACTCTACTTATTCTAAATCTCTGAGCCAGTGCTCGGTACTATGATTACTCTACTCATTTTAAATTTCTAAGCCAGTGCTCGGTACTATGATTACTCTACTTATTCTAAATCTCTGAGCCTGTGCTCGGTACTATGATTACTCTACTCATTTAAATCCCTAAGCCAGTGCTCGGTACTATGATTACTCTACTCATTTTAAATCCCTAAGCCAATGCTCGGTACTATGATTACCCTACTCATTTAAATCCCTATGCCAGTGCTCGGTACTATGATTACTCTACTCATTTAAGTCCTTAAGCCAGTGCTCGGTACTATGATTACTCTACTCATTTTAAATCCCTAAGCCACTGCTCGGTACTATGATTACTCTACTCATTTTAAATCCCTATGCCACTGCTCGGTACTATGATTACTCTACTCATTTCAAATCCCCAAGCCACTGCTCGGTACTATGATTACTCTACTCATTTTAAATCCCTAAGCCACTGCTCGGTACTATGATTACTCTACTTATTCTAAATCCCTAAGCCACTGCTCGGTACTATGATTACTCTACTCATTTTAAATCCCTAAGCCAGTGCTCGGTACTATGATTACTCTACTCATTTTAAATCCCTAAGCCACTGCTCGGTACTATGATTACTCTACTCATTTTAAATCCCTAAGCCACTGCTCGGTACTATGATTACTCTACTCATTTTAAATCCCTAAGCCAGTGCTCGGTACTATGATTACTCTACTCATTTTAAATCCCTAAGCCACTGCTCGGTACTATGATTACTCTACTCATTTTAAGTCCCTAAGCCAGTGCTCGGTACTATGATTACTCTACTCATTTTAAATCCCTAAGCCACTGCTCGGTACTATGATTACTCTACTTATTCTAAATCTCTGAGCCACTGCTCGGTACAATGATAACTCTACTCATTCTAATCCCTAAGCCCACTTCTCGGTACTATGATGACTGTACTCATTTTAACCACTAAGCCACTGCTTTGTACAATGACAAATATACTCATTTTAAATATCTAAGCCACTGCTCGGTACTATGATTACTCTACTCATTTTAATCCCTAAGCCACTGCTCTGTACTATAACTACTCTACTCATTTTAAATCTCTGCACCACTGCTCGGTACTATGATAATTCTACTCTTTTTAAATCAATAAGCCACTGCTCGGTACTATGATAATTCTACTCATTTTAAATCAATAAGCCACTGCTCGGTATGATAATAACAGTACTCTACTCAATTTAAATCCCTAAGTCACTGCTCGGTACGATGATTTGTTACCAAGCCCACAGAGCATACGATGATTAGGCACACACTACTCATTTGAAATATCTAAGCTCACTGCTCGGTACGATGATTACTGTACTCATTTTGTCATTAAGTTTGTTTTTCTGTCCTACCAAACACAAGGACATGCATAATAGACACGTATCCTTGTTTATCTGTAAAATCGTATGTAATCGTATAAAAAAGCGATTATTATCATATGGATAATATACCACCTTCGCAAATTTGTATACCACCTTCGCAAATTTGTTTGTGATGTGCCTAACAAGTACATTATGGTGTATACTGCGATGAAGAAATAACATAAGAGATAAGTTGTGCCTTCCTAATGATAAAGCTTCGGGTGTTTATTAAAAATGATCAACAGAAAATGACAGTGAATCATAGTCTTCTATGCCAGCAACTCCTATTAGATATTATACTAGGAAAAGGTGGTATTAGACAAAAATAGACTACACGCCAATACTATTTTGATAGCTATGCCTGAACATGCCTGTGGATTCCAATATGAGCATGATAGACATACAGATTGCGTTATTTACCTATATCAAATGCATGTTTTCCACCAAATCATGATGTGCCAAACATAACAGTGCGTTAAAACGGATTCGTATTTTCACCCGTATTTTCATCATTTTCAACTGAATAAACTGGGTATGGACCATGCTGGCTTCAGACATTCGACATCCGTGATCAATGGTGAGAAAAATCTAAGCTATGTGAACTTTTAACACAAAGACTAAGCACAGTATCATTATACTGTAGACTATTGTATAAAAAAAGACAATTAATTTAACAAGCTATCAGAAACAGCTCTGCAAATAAGTACTCCCATGTTTCTGTTCTAAAGTTCATCATCTCAAGACCTTGCTGAGCGATAAAATGGATATTTTCTGTTTGTCCATGCTGCGCACACCAGCAGAATGTTCATGTTTGATATCATGACATGATGTTCCCAATTTTTTCTGCAGGCTGTATATATTACCATGATTGTCAACAATACTTTTGGTATATTTCAATGCGTTTTTCTGCCATTTTCATAGATCAAACTGCCCTAGATATGTTTTGTATTATCCCATTATTGTGAGAATATGTCAATATTTAACGCAGATCACTATTTTTCTGTTAGGTACATCATGAAATTAATAATTTGTGAAACAAATCAATGTTTGTAATACAATTAGTGAGGCTCAAAGTAAACACAACGATGTCACATATTTTACGTGAGTTGGTAAATATCATTGCAGAAATAGAGAATGAACTTAGAACATGTATTTTCTACGTTTTTGTGATTAATTAGCTACAAGGTGATGTGCCTAACTTTTCGTTAGGCACATCACGACCAAATGTTTTTAACCCTATTAATGACACATCTACATTTGTACAGTCAGATTATTTTGTAAAAACGGTATGTGTTGTCCATATGAATAGTTTCAATATTTTTTTTAAAGTATTATTAAGTGTTAATTTGGTGTACGCTATTAAGATTTGGGTTAGGCACATCACTTGAATGTGAAATCAGTTTTTAAAACTATGATGGAGTAGACCATTTCTCTTGAAAATTTGTCAAAATGTGCTTATTGAACCTGCCTGTGGATACCAGCGTGAATTTTAATGATATTTTAAAGTTTAATTTTAGAAAAAAATTCTGCTGATTGTATGATGTGCCTAACTTTTATTTCTTGCTGATCATTTGAAGTGGTAAGGCAAATATAACGCAGTTAAATGTCTTTCAGTGGTTCAACTTATATGGTGAAGTATTAACGACGTAGAACGGCTGATATTTACAGTAACAAACTCCAGTTTTACATGCCCATGTGAGTGCTCAGTGTTGCAAAGTACAAAAAGAATATTGATTTAAATTTAAATTTGGTGTATATCACTCATATAAATCGTGTTAAAGTTATCTAAAATCTTCATTATTCATACGCCAAGTTTAGACTGTATATATATTAGTTTTTAAAACCATTAGTTTTGATACTTGAAACATATGTGGTGATAATGCAGGATATGCATGATGTGCCTAACATTTCAACGAAATTTTCTGTTGCCATAGCAGTGATAAAAAATGGTTGAATTGGTGAATTTGTTATCTTCTTATATTCACAAATTGACTAGAGGCGTCATAGAAGCAGTCATGTGAACAGGGAGTCTACTGATACAATGTATGTCATTAATCAGTATTTGATGCTAGTAAGGAGGCTGAAATCGGCATTTCAAGAAAGAAGATTGCGTCTCAAAAAACATTTACAAGTAGACCCATTCATCCAATATTCATGCAATTTTGAATGATTATTTTTGATAGTTTTTAATATATCTCTGCCAATTATGGGAGGCATATATCGGTTATCTGTACATCATAGGGTGGTTTTAATAGTTGCAATCTAAAAATGTTAGGCACATCATGGAAAATGATAGTGTTTTTATTCTATGCTGAAAAAAACTATAATTCTTCATGATTTGAAGTATAATTGGTATGGTAAGTTAGATTACTGTTTGTGCTTCTGAATTAAAAGCATAACAAGTAAATTTGAGCAATTTTAAATTTTAACCCAGTATCTGAGCCCTAAGAGGCCATTTGTACATTTTCAGGCGATATGAACCATATATTTATACAGTGTCGTATTATATACGACACATTTAGATTCTCGTCGTTGAAAAGCGCACATAATTTTAAGAGGTTAATCTTTTGGTCATTAGGTACAATGTAGCCTACATCACAGACATCGCTCAACTGTGCTCTTCAATTTTTTTTCTTCGTTCTACCTTGGTCAATTTAGATCCGAAACAGGTGATATTTTCACGAAGCTGCGAAACACTCAGGTGTTTCACAGCTTTGTGCAAATGAAATTTCACGACACTCCCCGGAAGCTCAGAATGTTAACTGATAGAAGATGACAAGCAATCCTACAGTGTGTCAGCCTCGTTTAGGATTTCATTGGCCAAATTACCTAAACAGCATCCATTTGTACGGCGGTGCCAGTGAGTCCGAATTAACCACTCTGCTGATTTTGACCCGTATTCCGCGGACGCCGTCTGCTGGCAGCTGGGCACTGACCCGGATAGGCCTGCGAACGTGATCACCAACACTTCTACCTCTGACTGCAACCTATTTTTTTAAAGTCCAGAACATGATATCATTACATTATAATAGATACGTTTATCCACTTGATTGAGTGATATGGTTATATATTACTATATTTTGTTTTATTCAGAGGGGTGGGGGGCAAGGAGGTGTTGCGATGGACAGAAGCACAAAGGCTGGACAATTGACTTCCAGGGATCTTTGGCTGTTGCAGATTACCCTATAATAATAATATGCACACCAGTTATCCTACCCACACATTGAATACATCGTCGCCTCGGAGCTAAAGGATCCTATCTGACACTCGTCAGAGTGGCAGATAGGATCCTTTAGCTCCGAGGCGACGACATGTATGTCTAACGAGATAAATACTTACATAATCTTAATACTTACATACTAAAAAGTGTTAGCCCCTCTCTTGTTCTGGTTCTGGATGCTTCCCCTGGACATTATAGGTAAGCCACTGAGATGCTGGCGTGAGAATGATTGCTTGATGTAAAGGGCAGTTTCATGACATAAGCTCCAGAAATCCCAGCTGAGGTTAATAGTGTAGACAGTCCACTTGGTATGGCCTCTTCTCGACAGACGGCGACTCTGACCAGTGGCATGGAATCGGGTCAATGGTGTTCATACTTCTCAGCTACTGGGCCAGTACCAGCGACGTTTGTGTCTGCTTTCCATATATTCGGTCGTCACCGCCACTGTCAAACCCCATACGACCTCTACTAAGTAATACCTGTGAAACCAAAAATAGATTTTGTGCCAAGGTGGAAATAAGCCGATGGTGGATTCAAGTCGCTGGACCTCGGCTCTCGTCATATCGAAATACGTGTATATTTGCGGCCCTCTTTTTGAGAATTAAAACCATCGGCTGCCTTCCCAGCAAACACAAAACATTTGCATAGCATTTGTACAGCGTTGGCCCAATGTCTTCAGCGTTGGTCCAACAGTGTACAAATGTTATACAAATGTTTTGTGTTTACTGGGTTGGCCGTTTTCAGCCTTTTTTGGTCCTTCAAACCAGAAAATTGGAGGAGATAAAGATTAAAACTACTAGATTGGCATATGTATTGATTCCAACTGTACATATTATGTTATAGTAGCGAGACACATTTTCATTTACGAGTGGGTAAAAATAAAAACATAATGTAGCGCTTCAAGGGTTAGTTTAACCATTAAAGCGCTGAATATTTTTATAAAACACATGGAAACCAAAGGGTTTACATCAACTTGAAATCATCATAAATAGCTTAGTTATCTCTTTCTGATTCATTTGAATACATATGTTATGGGTCTGAGACTAATATGTTCATTTTTACTCTTCCAGTGCGGAGATCTGTCTGTAGACGTCAGATTCTGACGACTAAAGTCGATTCCCGCACTGTAAGGGTTAACCCTCTAAACGCTTTTCAGCTTGATCAGTTCTCCTAATTTGGCGTCCCTCATGTTGTTACTGAACTCAATTGGCACCTATTACCTTTTACGTAAGAGCCTATTAAGCAACTGTTTGTGCAGCCACCCATCATCACCCTGTAGAGACTTCAGTTGTATTCGTTCTCACTTTCCCCCTGAATGCGATGAGGCCTTTTCCACCTATTTGAGCACCCCTCTCCACACGACTCCCAACTGTCGGCCCCTCCCCTAAATTTCAAACTCTGCCCAAAATTATGAAAGTGGTACATGTAGACCAAATATAGCTTTTATTGTAATAACTATGTTACCCATACATTTCTAATTCGAGTATGTTATAGCATACATACTTTACCATAAAAAGAGACACATATAACGTTCTGAATTATTTTCTTGACTTTATATGAGCACATTTAATCTCGAAATTACGTATTAATTTTCAAAATGAAACCACATATTTTGCGTGCGTTTTCGTTCATAAGTAGATAATTAGGGGGATTATATCGACACAAAATCACAAGAATAAGAGTTTAGCCACTGTTTAAACTGTTTTTGATTTATTAGCTGATGTAATCCCCTGTTTTAGGCTCTAATTATTCAATTTGTAGTCAGAAGTGGCGATATTTGACTGTATAATCCAGTTGTACACACTCTATAATTGTGTGATAGGCTGTACAAATAACATTTCGCAGATGGCAAGGACACAGTGCTGCGTCAACGTTGGGCCATTATCATCGACGCTGTCACAACGTTGAAACAGCGTTGGCCAAGTTCTCGCATCGCTTCGCGTATACTGTCACTTGGCTTGATGTTCCCAGGCCAGACGGTGCCGTCTGATTGCCGGCGCGTTGCGATCAGCTTTGATGTCTAAGCTTGGGGGGTGTCGCACGAGAGGCACGTGTGTCCTCCTGGAGTGGGGTTCCAAATAGGTAGACACAGGCTCATATCTGGCAGGGTGTAGTGGGAAGACAAGTACACCCTGCACGCAAGATGCCCATCATTTACCTGGTAAATTGTTATTATGCCCTTGTTATTGCTCAAGTTCTCATTATTATATTTTAATCAATATTTTTTATATATATTTCGTACTGCATATCTCTTCCTGGCATGGCCATAATTGTTTAACAGAGCAAATGTTTTTACATCTTAGTGCATATACATAATACCTACATGATACCTACATAGATAGATAGATAGATAGATAGATAGATAGATAGATAGATAGATAGATAGATAGATAGATAGATAGATAGATAGATAGATAGATAGATAGATAGATAGATATGGATGGATAGATGGATGGATGGATGGATGGATGGATGGATGGATGGATGGATGGATGGATGGATGGATGGATGGATAGCTTTATTCAGTAAAAAAGTACAAGTAAAACATCACCATATATAAATACAGGGTGCCACCATACTTGCCACCAGGGATAAAAACACTGAAAGAAGTCTAGTGACAAAATCTTATTTCCACAGTGGTCCCTGTTGGCAAGATGGCAGCGGCAAGAGTGAGGATGGAAATATTTCCTAAGTAAATATTAAAGGTGTCACATAGGCCTAGACTATCACATTTAAAAGGATGATGCCCAATAAAAACATGAATAAGCATATCATAATATAAATTAGCGAAGAATAAATTATAGACTAGAATATATAACCAGTGATAAATTACGTGTAAAGTTAGCCCCGGTTAACTTTCATTTAAAATGACAGCACACTGTATCTGCGGCGTCAGGGTGATCTGAGTACAGAGGCGGGTTCTTATCTGTCAACACGGCACTTTAGGGGTCTGTTACTCCCTGGTACATTCGGGTCCTGTTGGCATCAGGTTACACGTTACCTTAGTCTCAGACAGACACTTCTGGTCTGTTTGCCGCACTGACCAGCCGCTTCGCGCGCGTGCTCTTATTTGTTGTTCACTGTGCTTATATTTTATTCTACTTAATTTTGTATTAAGTATTGTTCTGCAGAGAAATTCAGCTATCAATCTATTCAGGATGCTGTAGACATTAGTAAACCGGGTTCCTCTCTTGCTAAGGTGGACCTGGCAAATGCTTATAGATCTGTCAAAATAAATCCTTCAAACTACAAGGCTACCGGGCTTAAATGGCGCTTCTCGGGTGATCAAAGGGTTTCATACTTGGTGGACACTCGTCTACCCTTGGAAGCAAGAGGTCACCCGTGATATTTAACCGGTTAAGCCAAGCAGTGAAAGCGATGATGGCCGCGAGGGGCTATGACATTGTGGCATACCTGGATGCTTTTCTCATAGTTTCTGATACACGGGAAAAATGTTTGACTGGTTTAAATACCTTACTCACTTTACTGCGGGCTCTTGGCTTTCATATCAACTATTCTAAACTCGAAGGCTCGGGCCAACGCTTGGTTTTTCTCGGAATAACTCTTGACACTGCCAAAATGACATTAGAAATTTCACAAAATAAAATAGACGAAGTGCTGAACCAGATATCATATCACATGAAAAGAAGGAAAATTACAAAACTTGAAATCCAGAAGTTGGTGGGCTGCTTAAACTGGATATCACAGTGTGTTTATGGAGCCAGATTCCACATGCGACGCCTGATTGACGTTATTGGCAAGTTACGTCATCCCTGGCACCGCACTCAGCTGACACGTGACATGAGCTTAGATATGGAATGGTTTGTCTCATATATGTCCGTGTTTAATGGCTGTACGCAAATAGACCAGACCAGCCACTCCTGTATGTATAGATGCCTGTAATATAGCAGCAGGTGCGTATTATTGTGGAGATTGGCTGCACGCCCCCTGGTCACCGGACACCCGCGATAATATCACTATCAGCTATAAAGAGGTTCTGGCGCTTCAACCTGCAGCACTTAAATGGTGCCAGGACTGGGCAAATAAAAAAATTAACATTCACACTGACAACCAAGCTGCAGCTATTCTGATCAATAAGGGATGGTGCAAGCACCCTATTGTTATGGCTTCTCTTCGCCGTGTTTTCTGGCTATCTGCTATATATAATTTCCGTCTTCGTGCTTATTATTACCCAGGTGTGAGAAACACTTTAGCGGACGCTGCTTCGCGACTTCACGAACCACAGGGGGTCGCTAGATTACTGACTCTTCTGGCTGGCACCCATTCGAATCCTGTTTTGTGTTTACGGCCTGCATTGTTTTATCAGGAGACAGGCGCCGCGTTTTGCAATCTACCCTGTCCCGTGATGTTTACAGATACTTTAACAAAACATAGAAGGCATATCGGACTCACAGGGATACGTACCTGATGTTTTGCCGCGCCATGGGATGTACACTGGTTCCACCGACAACAGATATTTTGTGCAAATATGCAGCCATGTTGGTTAGATCTCTCAAATATAATAGTGTGATGCATTACTTGAATATCATACGTATCTTACATCTAGAGTGGGATTTGCCTGATCCTTTGTTGGATAATTTCAGACTTCGATGTGTGATGCAAGGTAGTCGTCGTGATGTGGGTGATTTTGTGTGTCGTAAGTTACCTATAACGCCTTGTTTACTCCGTCAGGTTTTATCACAACTTGATTTGTCTCGCCCTCTGGATATATTAGTATGGGCAGCATGTCTTGTACTGTTTTATACTACGCTACGTCGATCAAACTTGTTACCTTCTCATCTACTGCAGTTTGTGACTCCAGCCGTCATCTCCATCGGGGTGATATCACGTTTCACCCCTGAGGAATCAGCTTGAGGATTAATTGGAGTAAAACTAATCAATTCAAACAACGTACTCTATCTGCCCCCCCCCCCCCCGCCCACTTCCCGGGGAGTGTGCTGTGCCCTGTGTCTGCCTTGTTCCAGGCTATGCGCTTATCAGTAATTGACAGTAACAGTCTGCTAGACTGTACCCGCTCGACGTTCCTAACTTGTTTGAATTGTTCATTTTCGGGTCAATGACCCGACAGACTATCCATATGGCTTGTTGTGCTTCAGTATAAATTACTTTGTTCTTTCTCTGTTTTGTGTAATTTAGAAAGTAATTATTTTTTTTCACCAAGGAGGTTTTTTCAACTTGTTAACCTCTTTGTTTTTTTTTTACTACCTCTACTTTTTACTGTCTACTCCCGTTGGTGGTTTTGGTGCTTGTTATGTTATTACTTCACTCTGGTCGCTTTGCGCGCGCTTGCCTTTAGTTGGGCTTTGTAACGTAGTTAGTATTGTTTAGTAATAAAGCCTCTTTTACCCCCTTTACCCTGGTGTTGTTGTTTTAAGTGTAAAGTTAGCCCCAGTTAACTTTCATTTAAAATGACAGCACACTGTATCTGCGGCGTCAGGATGATCTGAGTACAGAGGCGGGTTCTTATCTGTCAACACGGCACTTTAGGGGTCTGTTACTCCCTGGTACGTTCGGGTCCTGTTGGCATCAGGTTACACGTTACCTTAGTCTCAGACAGACACTTCTGGTCTGTTTGCCGCACTGACCAGCCGCTTCGCGCGCGCGCTCTTATTTGTTGTTCACTGTGCTTATATTTTATTCTACCTAATTTTTTTTAATTGGTGCTTGTTATGTTATTACTTCACTCTGGTCGCTTTGCGCGCGCTTGCCTTTAGTTGGGCTTTGTAACGTATTTAGTATTGTTTAGTAATAAAGCCTCTTTTACCCTCTTTACCCTGGTGTTGTTGTTTTAAAATAATATAAGTACCCTCTTTATCCCTACCTCAGGCAGTCCAGCCACGGGACTTGTCCAAGACTGAGCTGACTAAGGCAGACCTGGACGCAGCTACCAACCATTAGAAAAAAATTAGCTAGCTAAATAAAGATGTCTTCTTCTTCAGATTTTACCAATGACATAAAGTGTTTTTTTATTAATGATCGAAAATGTAAAGGGTTTTCAGTTGCTCGAATGGGGATTGGTAGGTGGTTCCAGAACTTAGCAGCAATGTATGAGAACGATTTGTCTCCCGAACTGTTGACCCTAGGCAGGACCAAAGAGAGAACACTATTTCTGGTGTTATAGGAGTGTCGTTCCTGGACCATGGAAATGCCCTCTCTTAAGTACAGAGGAGCATTTCCATGGACCAGTCTATGCATGTTAGTTGAAACAATTTGTTGTACTCCGAATCTAACCGGGAGCCAATTTATCCGATTAAATTCAGAGTACCCTATATGGCTACGTGGGGTAAGATCTAGAACAAATCTAATGGTTTTATTCTGAATGATTTGTAGTTTGTGCTTTAGGTTCTTTTGCAAACCATGGTACCATGAAGAGCATGCATAGTCCATGTGACATTGAATTAATGCTGACGAAATAATCTTTTTGATGCTGAATTTAGACATTTGGCTTGTCTTCTCAAAAAATTCAAACGGGAATTTCCTTTTTTCAAAATATTTTTCAAAATTAATTTACCGCTTAATGTTTGTTCTAGATCAACCCCCAGGTAACGAACAGGTAACGACTTTTTTGAAGAAATTTTCGTATTCCCACATTTAATATCTAAAGATGGTGAGTTGCAGATTTTCTTGCATGATCCAAATAAAATAGATTCTGTTTTACCCAGATGTATAGAAAGTTTATTATCAACCAGCCAACTACTCAAAGCACAGAGCTCCTTTCCAAGCGTTTCCTGGATGACCTTGACGTGTTTCCCGGAAACTAATAAAGCAGAGTCATCCGCATATAAAATGAGTTTACATTTTACTGCGGATTCCATGTCATTAACATATAAGCAATGGACCCATAATGGAACCCTGTGGTACACCACAGGGCATCCTGGGTTTGGAAAAAGGTACCATTTATATCCACTTTCTGGGTTCGATTCGTTAAATACGAGTCGAACCAGGACACTGAAACATTATTAAGCCCTAAAGCTTGAAGTTTATCTGATAATAAAGAATGGTTTACAGTGTCAAAGGCCTTCTGTGGATCTATCATGACCATGCCGGTGTAAAGGCCATTATCCATGCCATGCCGAATAAAGTCAGTTAAATAAGTCAAACATGTATCGGTTGAAAAAAGAAGTACGGAAACCTGATTGTTTATAAAATAAGTCATTTTCCTTCAAATAAATTTCAAGTTGAATATGAACAGCTCTTTCTAAAATTTTAGATACAGTGCTTAGAATGAATACTGGTCCATAGTTACCCGGTTCTAATTTCGGAATTATTTTTGTACAAAGGAATGACTCTGGCAGTTTTCATTTCATCTGGAACTGTGACAACACCTGTTTTTAATGATAGATTAATAATGTATGAAATAGGGTAGGCAATATCTTCGTCACCGTCACGAATAAATCTTGCAGGTAGGTCATCAAGACCAGTAGCCTTTCTAGGTGATAAACCTTTAAGCATTTCACACTCTTCGGTTTCACTGAGCAAAGAGAGAGAGGAAGCATTTTGAACAACTCCTTTCTGTTTATATTATTGATGAATAAATTTACTGCTGAAAATGTTGACTGCCGTCGGCAGTTTAGACACCAGTTTACTAGCCACTGTTGTAAAAAAAACGCATTAAAAGTATCAGCTACCTTTAGTTTGTCGAAAGTTGTTGAGCCATCAACATCTAAGCCAATAGAAGTTGAACCAGATTTCAGTTTGGATGAAGTTCTTAGTGAGTTCAGTGTTTTCCAAAGGTCTGATGAGGAATTTTTATGATATTCAATTTTGTTATTATAAAAATGGCTTTTAGCTTTTCGAATAGAGCATTGCACTTTATTTCGCAATTTGGAGAAATGTTTAAAATCATCAGCAATTTTACTTTTTCGAAAATTATGTAAAGCTTGATCTCTCTGATTGATTAAGTCCAAAATATGTCCGTCCATCCAAGGTTCTGATCTCTGTTTCAACCGTACCTGCTTGATAGGGGCCACTCTGTTGAGAACCTTAATAAAAAGATTATGAAATAAGGCCCAAGCTTTATTAACATCTTCTATGTCAGTAACTTGAAACCAGTTTATTTTATTCAACTCATGAGAAAATTTTCAGACGAATATTTTTCATAGTGCGAATTTTTACGGAATTGTTAAAATAACCTCTTTGAACCTTTCGTGTACAATACGTAAGAAAATGATCTCTGAGTCCTATATTTATAACACCAGACTGATAAATTTTGTCCCTAAGGGAAACAAAAATTAAGTCTAGACAAGATTCACTTGTGGGGGTAATTCTGGTAGGCGTGTTTATTAGTTGTACCCAATTTAAAATAAACATCAAGTGTTTTACAGCAGAAAACATGTTACTCTGTTGCTTTAGTGCATGGAGTTAAAATCTGCTAAAACAATTGTTTCTAAATCTGAAAAATTAAATGCCAGATCTTCTTTTATAAAAATACAAACATCTCCCCCCCTCACGATTTCTGTCCTGCCGAACTACTATGTAGCCGAGAATATTTATTTCAGAGTCCGAAATTGTAGAATCTAGCCAGCTTTCCGCGATGCCAATTATGAAGGCACTGGTCTTCTGAACAATATGCCGAAGTTCATGAATTTTGGGAAGTTGACTCCGCGCATTTAAATGTATGCAGTGGAGCCCTCTTTTATTGAAACAGTCAAAATAAGAAAAATCGGTATTTGGTCCTTCCTCACTTGTCACCTCCTCATCAGGCTCGTTGTCCAGAAAATTAGCATCAATATCAGTGACTCCATCCTCAGGGTCCGAGCTAGATGGGAGTTCAAAGGGCAAACATTGCTTACAGAAATAATGAAAATCGTCATCAGACTATTGAAGTTCACAGTATTCGGCGAGGGAGAAGTCGGGACAACAAGCCAGATGGATCCAATTTATTGCAGCTGTCACAAGAGATGGCTTTGCTATTGTGTCTTACGAATACCGCTCTCCCGCAACTCACATAGGGAAACTGTGGTGTATTACGTGCAAGGCCGGGGCATGGATGGATATCGCCACAAATCAGCAGACACAAAATGAAAAAAAGATCTTTCACGCTCCGGATGTAAACAAAGTGACGTGTAACCATGCCCTCTGCCTCCCGACGCAGATGTCCCGGAACGCCAATGTCTGAATTTAAAATTTGCTAGTTCCGGAGCAGCAGTTTGACAAAAAAAAGTGTCCCGGTAAACTTCCCGATTTATACTCAGTTGAATTCGAATCATGAAAGGGTGCTAAAAACAGTAAAACTCTCAAAAATTGAAAAACTAGCAGAGCTAGAATAATTCCACCCTTGCCGGTCGCCATCTTGCAGGAAAAATGTGAAATGTGAAATGATTTTTTTGTATCGGTCTCATTGATAAATTTAGACCATACTATATGTGTCTTTATTGGCGATACATGACATATTTCTCTCACAAATACATATACTGTAAACAGTATATGTATTTAACAATAGGAGCATCGGAATCACCTGAAATTAAAAGCAATATAAATGCCTAGAACAATAATATTGAATGATAATAATTAAAAACATTTCAGAAGTGATTTGTTATAATCCTTAGTGATAAATGAGAGTGATAAATGATAAATTTATGTGATGTAAATAATCGATGTGCTTGTGCTTGTGTGAATTATCGAATGTAGCGGAATATTTTGTGTCTTGAACTACCTGTGTAATTTGAATTGGCTGTGAGACGGCTATTTGAGCTGTCACCAGCCATGCATGACTAGGGACGATGGGCTCCGTTGTCGATACTCATGTGCTGGCAGCTGGTAGCACAAATGGCACCTTAAGTGATCGATCTATGAACGTTAACCTGCGAATGTTGCATTGTGGAGCGTTGTCTGCCTGGCTCAAATTCAGGCCGGAGACAGTCCCTAATGCTGTTCGGAGCAGACCGACATCATCATGCTTTTCATGATCTGGCCTAGGGTATTACCACATGGCATGGATGGCTGTTCCCCTCAAGATTATTTTATGTTTTTTTCTGTTTTATTTTCAGGTTTAGTGATTTTTCAGTCGCCTCTGTGTTCAGACGAGGTGGGTCCTTACGCCGGATTTCAAAGATCTCTAATCAACTGATTTACTCCGAAGGCTATATTAGGTGACGTCAGCAGATGCATTCTAGGTTAATAGTATTACTTTTATTTAGGGAGGTATGTACGCCTATATTATAATTAAGAGTGCCATGAGTTTTTACTTTTTTTCCCTTACACATACCCTAGTTGTATGTCATTTCATATATTAAACAACTAAAGCGTTTATAGGTTTTAATTAGGTTTCTAAACGCTTTCCAGAGTGTCCTTTCTTACTACTTGATGTAGAGCACAGTGTGACTATTTTATCACTGGTTTTGGTGCGGGAAACTGATGACAGACAACTGTCGGCTTATTTTATTTTATGTGTACATATCGCAAAATTTATAATATATACTATGTACATTTTTAAAATAGCATGTACACAGAAACATTACTATTTTAAACACTGGATATGATGTTGCCTTACATTATAAGTATGCCAACACCTATGGCCAGTGAACAGTTGGTTCTATATTATACTGTCATATTACTTTATTATATAATTTTAATTCACTAATATGGTTGACAGGCATTGTAGAGGTCGTCTCGACCTGTTCCCGCCAACCAAAGTTAATAACATGTTCAAAACAAATACTCAATTAAAAATAATAATAATGTATTTTTGCATGTTTTTAACTGGAAGTCAAATGAACATAACCATAACTGATAAACTAAACATGATAATACATTATTTCTTTCTTCTTTTTGTCTTCCCAAAATTGCAGCTGTAGTTTAAAAAAAAGGATTACTTCGACCAATATATCCAGATTTCCACAATATTGCGCACCAAAACGGTGAAGATTTAATTTTTTTATTGTATCTACACTTCTATTCTCATTTTGTTTGTATTTAGAAGTATCTCACATTTTTCTGGGTAGCAAACAGTTACTTTTGCAAAACATCCTATAATGCGGGTAAGTGGTAACCATCACTTCGCCAATTTAGGATACCTTCACAGAAATTCACATAAAAACTTTCCGAACTTTTCTGGCTTATGAATATGTCAATGAACAAGAAAAAATCAACATATATCCCAGCCAATACTAGTCATCGACCCAATGCTGTTACAATGTTGGCCCAGCGATGCTGGCCAATATTGAAACAGCATTGGGCCAATGACTCGTGTTTGCTGGGGTGCTCAATGTTTGTGGCCGGTCCTGATGGTTCATTCGATTTGGTTGTTGCTCGAAACTCAGAGGTACTGGGTTCAAATCCCGGCCCTGTCAGATACTTGTCATCCACATATACAGTGCTCCAAGCTGTTCAAAGGCCTGGAGTGTGTGGTGCTGTCTATAGTACTGTAAACTATGAAGAACCCTTGAAATTATAGAGTACGGTATAGTACCGACTTCGGGTTTCCTTCTGTCGCGATATTGGCATGATTGTTAACCCTTTGAGTGCGGGCGACGCTTTTAAGCGCATTCATACTGTTTTTCCACAACTAAAATTTGACAGAAATTGAACAAATATGCATGTATAAATCTTGAGTAAAGCCCCCATTGTGAAATTTGGCAGGTTTAATTTTTAAGTGAGAAGGTATTTTCCTTTCATTTGAAGTTGACAATTGCGTGAGCAATGCCAACTTCAAATGAAAGGAAAATGTTAAGTAGTAATGAAGCACTTAAAGAGTTAAGAAAGCGACGTAAAGCAATATTCATTATATCTTTTGGCTTAAATACCCAGGATTATTTGGCACGAATGTGACTTATGGCTGACCATACATTTTTGGCCTAAGCAGAGTTCACACTTTCTGCGAAAATCAAACACCAGATGATGACAATAGGTGCCCAAGCGATGAAGAAAGTGGTCCAACATCAGGCCAGCATTGATCCAACGCCGTGTGCTTTCAGGATGCACCATCACCGTAATTGATAGCCCATTACCGCAGCATGTCAGGCGCGCGCCAGCTGACAAATAGAAGTCTCATTAGCACTCGGATGAAAACTTGCGAATTGGAGATAAGCTTGTCATCAGAAAAGAATACACGGGAAAAGAATATGATATGATATTATTTTTGTCACTCCAGCAGATAATTAACTCTTTAATTAATGCAGTCCCATTACTGGGAGACGCCGCTGATTATTTTTATTCCTGTACATGTAGACTGCCGTACAAAGCCAACAGGCAGTATCTGTCTTTGCTGAGCAGTATAAGGAGGACAATGCAGATATGTGACCAGCCTCTTGAAAAATGGGGGGTGGCTCTTTTAATGAACCTTAAGGGGACAGGTCATTTATTATTGGTTCAGCGTTTGAAATGTTAGACCAAGTGATGCTACTTTGCCATAATCAGCGGGCAACAAGTGAAAAGGATTTTAACACACGTCAACAGTTCAAGGCACATCACAGTTGTATTTAAATATTTTTTTTAGACTTATTAGACAGAAGCTCATAAGAAATATTTTTTAGAATTTTTGAAGAGATCTAATAACACAATTAACATAGATAGCAGTGTAACAGAAACATTATTCATTGACGTGTGACAGTAATAGTAATAAGTTGGATATAACAGATCACAACGTGCAATTTTGTTGTTATTTATATGTCGCGTCAATTGCTGTATTAATTAAAGTTGGTACATCCCATCTTCCTGACAGCCAGGCTCGCTGCTCTCGAGGTCGCAGACCGAGCCTTGCTGAATCAGTGTTATCATCCACCTATTGGGGTAGGGAGGATGATTTAGATATTGAATATTCATTAATTTTTCAACCAAATGCCAACTTAATGTTGGCCCACTGTCTGCGACATTGGCTCAACATTAATCCAACCCTGCCGCATGTGGGAGCTGTCTGTGATACTTCCTGTGAAATTCCTGTGAAATTCTGGCCACCAGACATGTGCTGCTTAATGCAGGGCCGGCGTCGTAGACAGTGGCCCTGCATTAAAGCAACACTCATGCCAGAGGTCAAACTTGGGTCAAACAGAAAAAATCTTTCTTGAAAGTCCCCACTCCAATAGATGGTTTTAACACTGATCCAGCAAGGCCTCGGTCTACGACCTCGGGAGAAGCGAGCCTTGTGTGGGAAGATGGTACATCCCAGCCAACTCGACACGTTGAAACAATGATGCTCCAATGCGGCTCAACGCTATGCGCTGCTGGCCCAACAGTAAACATGAGAAGCGTACACCTAGTAAACACAAAACATTTGTAGCCTATAAAGACGTTGGGCCGACGTTGTACTAATGTTATACAAATGTTTTGTGTTTAATGGGAAGAGACAAACAACACTAACTGCTTACTTGTCAAGTAAGTTACAGCTTATTGCATTTTCCGGCAGATGTCACATGACCTTGTCAATTGGTTAATGCGAAAACGGAGAACGCTGCCCTCTGGTGTCCTATTAGATAATATTGAAATAGACTGCGCCCCGTATGTAACACGACATCTCTCTGAAGCCTTGAAAACTAGCAGCATGATGATTCGTACTGGATATAGTGGTGCGATCTCATCCAAAGTAACCAATGGTAACCTATATATATGTGCAGTGTAATTGTCAATACTTCTTTCTCTTCATCTTGATCGCAACTAGGCGCTTTTTGCTGGGCAATAATCGTAGTGTATGCAATCCACCGGTTGCTTTATTACAGTGTTCGCCTTGTGCTACTCCTATTATGTTGTTCACTTTAAACACAAGCTCATTTTGATATCGGGATCGTGAAATGAAGGTTGTTATTAACACCCGAGAAGACACAAGACGTTGAATTAATGTTGATTTAACGTTGGACCAACGTCGTAGACGGTGGACCAACGGTAAACAACATTTATTCTACGTCTTGTGTTCGCTGGGGCATGTCGAAAACACATTCAAGTTTGTCACCACGCCAATCACTTGCAGATCACTGCAAGTGATATAAAACTCAACACAACAAACACAGGACATTAACAGATTAACGCAATATTGATGGGAATTCGATTTTAAAACTAGAAGGCTCTTGTTGAACTCGCTGCACATGGATACACAATGTATCACCTTTTTTAACTGTGTTTCGTTTCATGTTTCCAAGAACAAAAGTACAGTTTTTAACAATCTATATTTAAATCAGGATTAAATTTTTACACATTGTTTTAAGATCCCTTCTCGAGGGTGAGTGCCACAGCAGCAGTACAGACATTGGTGACACGAGTGAATCTCGAGGGATGTTTTGGTGGAATATTGCTCTATAAATGTACATTTTAATCCAGTCATGAAGCACAGAATGTGATGTTTCCATTAATCTTGCGCGCAACTGAATGATGATAATTATACATTTATATTATCTGTATTTGACCGGACACAAATGGTTTCGACACCTCAATGGCGGTCTGGCAGAGTGCACACAGTGTATCTCTACAACCAGCACATGTCCGGCCTATTGTATGATATTTTACTATTATGTAGACAACAACTGAACTACAGCCAGTGATTCGCTGAGTCACTCGGTAATTTCTCAGGGGTAGAATATTATACTTGGTTTTCAATAAATGTCTTAATTATTGTAATTATTGTCGACAAATTTAATGACTATCCATTCCGACGTAGGTTAATGGTATACAGGTGGCGTGAACTGTAGTTGAATATTTGCAGATTATCGTATAATTCTCGTATCACAATCTCCATAATCAGATTAAAGGCTATTCAGCTAAATGGTCTGTTATGACCTTATGTAGAATGACTTGCAGCACGTGTTTGTTAATCTGGTCATCATGGCATTGTGTGTTCACTTACAGACCCATCATTATCTGCTTATTAACAACAACAAAAGAAACACAACATTGGCCTTTGTATTTTTCCTATTTTTTGGTGGGATTTATTTAAAATGTTTTGTCAGGTTATTCATGTAATTTGTGTTTTAACCCGTTGCACACGTGATTATTATGTCACTGCTTTGATTTTGCTTAGACATAGAGGAGAAATGGACTGTCGTCGTGAATAATGCTACGGTCCCACGAGGGCCAAAATGTCTGGCGATGTACTGGCGATGAAAAAGACGTGTTCTGGTGGCGATGGGTGCCGATGTCGAGCCTGTGGTCCAACGCGATGTATTGACGAACCTTCGGGGAAGTATCATCGATGCATCGCCGGATATTCGGCGATGCATCGGGGAAGATTCTGGGATTAATCGGCGCTACGTCGGCGTACAGTTGACGATGTACTTTTAGAATCATCGACGGTCGGCGATCCATCGGCGATGCGTCAGGGCGTAATGGTGATGTCTTGACGATATCGTGGCGATGTTTTGTCGACGTCATTGCGATGGTACATAGAGCCTTGTTGAGAGCAGGGATAGGGCAATAGCAATATGCAATAGTAATAGCAGCAATTTCACTATAATAGTAAAAGTAATAAATCGCGAAAAAATCAAAGTAATAGTAATAGTAATAGTGATAAATGGTCAAGTAATCAGGTAATAGATGATAGTCTATTACTTTTATACATGTTATATTACATTTTTCCATTTTTACTAGATAAACTGACAAACATTCATTCAAAATTTAGTTAGCAATAGCTTAACGATGTCCAATGAATGTTTGCCAGTACCGGCGATGGTGGTGGAAGGATTCTGGCCCATGAGGATGACCAATACACTATTAGCAGTGGTTAGGGGGTATGATTTTCTTTATGTTTTTAAACTCCACAACCACATAGTGGTACTTTAGGTAGTAGTTATTGTACGGCCAGAGTTTTGTAGGCCTACGTGAAATATAACGAGCGGAGGAGCTCTATTTCGGGTACAATGACGAGGGCCCACAATAACTGGCTCCCTTTGTTTTTTTATTCAAATAGGAATAAAAGGTTCAAAGAGCAAACAAAAGACGGTCACCAGAAATACTGGTACCTTGGGATTCCAGGTACCCAGGGCGGGGGCCCTGGGGTAGTGGTTAGCACTGCTGCCTTTCACGCTGGAGTTCGAGGTTCGGTCCCCAGTCTCGGCGGTTTGAAAGAAACAAAAATGTTTCTTCCCCATCCACGTGTAAAAGTCAGTATTGTGGGGAGCCTCCGTGACCGAGAGGTAGCGTGCTCGGCCTCAGACCGCCAGGGCTCGAATTTCGAATCCTGTGTCTGGAGGACAGTGTCATCTCATTCATATCACCATCCTCACGAGGTTCTCCTGGCCCAGTTTAGCCTATATGTGCACAAAGGTGGCCTAAAGCCCGATTCATTTCATTTCCAGGTACCCAACACACAGGGACGTTAGTCCTGTCTATGGTTGGCCCGTAGTCTACGACGCTGGCCCAGGAGCTCGTTTCAATAACAAAATCTCATCTTAACTTTTAGTCATTTATCATTAAAAAGTTAAGATGATCTTAAGATGATTTTAACTTTTTAATGATGAATGACCTAAACTATGTCAAAGTTAAGATTTTCTTAGTGAAACGAGCCCCGAATTTACCCAATATTGGTTCAACGTCTCGTGTTTGCTAGCCTGCTAGGTATAGTGAACGTAATGAAGGTGGACATTGACTTCAGGTTTATATTTCATGTTTGGCCACTGGTTGCGACGTTGGGCCACCATCAAAATAGCATAGGGGGTATTTAGTCCACCAATCACCTTTTCAGAAATTCAGCAATAGCCTAAAATTACCCACAATGCTCGTAGCCATGAACGGAGAATGCAAGATTTCAACTGGATTAATTCCTACACAATATTTAGTCTATTTTAGTAAGGATACATTTAACATGCCTTTTATTGAAACTGATCATCATAATCATAATTCACGGCTTTCCACTGTATTATAACTGCAAGGATATCACATGAATACTGCCTTTAATAAAGACACTGGATAACAACATCTGAAGGATCAACAGGGACAATATAAAGAACACACCAGAGCCGATAATCATTTTCCAAAATTGCTAAGATCGATCTGATCAAAAAACGATTCCAAATTTTAACATATAAATTCATTGATTCGCTCAACGAGCTTTCAGATCTTTTCAAATTACAAAATGAATTAAGAGCATCTAGAATTAGGAGAGGGCATAAAACACATTTGGACAAATTAATATCAGAATATGCCGAAATTTACGATAAAAATTGAGACCGCTGTGTGCATGCGGTCAGAGTTGTGTAAGTGTCGGTCCAGCGCCAACAGCGTAGGGCCGACATTGATGCAGCGCTAGCAGCGCCGGCAGCAGGTGAAAGTGACAGAATCAACGAAGTGCTGTCAAAGTGTGGCTACTGCGGTGCCAATGTCGGCCCAGCGTTAACAACGCTGAGCAGGCATTGGCGCGACGCTGACAAGCTTGTGGTTCCTGGGTCCAGATTATCAACGTTAGTGCATCCCACTGGATTACAGCAACCAATGTCAACTCCCCACCAGATACAGTGTTGATATAGGACAGTTTGTTCTCAAGAAAAGCCACTGAAACATTAGTAGAAAAAATTTGTGTATTGAACTATTTCATGAGTTCCACATTCTTGGACATTCCAATTATGGACATGCAACGACAATCCGGTTTCCATTAATCTTGCGCGCAACTGAATGATGATAATTATACATTTATATTATCTGTATTTGACCGGACACAAATGGTTTCGACACCTCAATGGCGGTCTGGCAGAGTGCACACAGTGTATCTCTACAACCAGCACATGTCCGGCCTATTGTATGATATTTTACTATTATGTAGACAACAACTGAACTACAGCCAGTGATTCGCTGAGTCACTCGGTAATTTCTCAGGGGTAGAATATTATACTTGGTTTTCAATAAATGTCTTAATTATTGTAATTATTGTCGACAAATTTAATGACTATCCATTCCGACGTAGGTTAATGGTATACAGGTGGCGTGAACTGTAGTTGAATATTTGCAGATTATCGTATAATTCTCGTATCACAATCTCCATAATCAGATTAAAGGCTATTCAGCTAAATGGTCTGTTATGACCTTATGTAGAATGACTTGCAGCACGTGTTTGTTAATCTGGTCATCATGGCATTGTGTGTTCACTTACAGACCCATCATTATCTGCTTATTAACAACAACAAAAGAAACACAACATTGGCCTTTGTATTTTTCCTATTTTTTGGTGGGATTTATTTAAAATGTTTTGTCAGGTTATTCATGTAATTTGTGTTTTAACCCGTTGCACACGTGATTATTATGTCACTGCTTTGATTTTGCTTAGACATAGAGGAGAAATGGACTGTCGTCGTGAATAATGCTACGGTCCCACGAGGGCCAAAATGTCTGGCGATGTACTGGCGATGAAAAAGACGTGTTCTGGTGGCGATGGGTGCCGATGTCGAGCCTGTGGTCCAACGCGATGTATTGACGAACCTTCGGGGAAGTATCATCGATGCATCGCCGGATATTCGGCGATGCATCGGGGAAGATTCTGGGATTAATCGGCGCTACGTCGGCGTACAGTTGACGATGTACTTTTAGAATCATCGACGGTCGGCGATCCATCGGCGATGCGTCAGGGCGTAATGGTGATGTCTTGACGATATCGTGGCGATGTTTTGTCGACGTCATTGCGATGGTACATAGAGCCTTGTTGAGAGCAGGGATAGGGCAATAGCAATATGCAATAGTAATAGCAGCAATTTCACTATAATAGTAAAAGTAATAAATCGCGAAAAAATCAAAGTAATAGTAATAGTAATAGTGATAAATGGTCAAGTAATCAGGTAATAGATGATAGTCTATTACTTTTATACATGTTATATTACATTTTTCCATTTTTACTAGATAAACTGACAAACATTCATTCAAAATTTAGTTAGCAATAGCTTAACGATGTCCAATGAATGTTTGCCAGTACCGGCGATGGTGGTGGAAGGATTCTGGCCCATGAGGATGACCAATACACTATTAGCAGTGGTTAGGGGGTATGATTTTCTTTATGTTTTTAAACTCCACAACCACATAGTGGTACTTTAGGTAGTAGTTATTGTACGGCCAGAGTTTTGTAGGCCTACGTGAAATATAACGAGCGGAGGAGCTCTATTTCGGGTACAATGACGAGGGCCCACAATAACTGGCTCCCTTTGTTTTTTTATTCAAATAGGAATAAAAGGTTCAAAGAGCAAACAAAAGACGGTCACCAGAAATACTGGTACCTTGGGATTCCAGGTACCCAGGGCGGGGGCCCTGGGGTAGTGGTTAGCACTGCTGCCTTTCACGCTGGAGTTCGAGGTTCGGTCCCCAGTCTCGGCGGTTTGAAAGAAACAAAAATGTTTCTTCCCCATCCACGTGTAAAAGTCAGTATTGTGGGGAGCCTCCGTGACCGAGAGGTAGCGTGCTCGGCCTCAGACCGCCAGGGCTCGAATTTCGAATCCTGTGTCTGGAGGACAGTGTCATCTCATTCATATCACCATCCTCACGAGGTTCTCCTGGCCCAGTTTAGCCTATATGTGCACAAAGGTGGCCTAAAGCCCGATTCATTTCATTTCCAGGTACCCAACACACAGGGACGTTAGTCCTGTCTATGGTTGGCCCGTAGTCTACGACGCTGGCCCAGGAGCTCGTTTCAATAACAAAATCTCATCTTAACTTTTAGTCATTTATCATTAAAAAGTTAAGATGATCTTAAGATGATTTTAACTTTTTAATGATGAATGACCTAAACTATGTCAAAGTTAAGATTTTCTTAGTGAAACGAGCCCCGAATTTACCCAATATTGGTTCAACGTCTCGTGTTTGCTAGCCTGCTAGGTATAGTGAACGTAATGAAGGTGGACATTGACTTCAGGTTTATATTTCATGTTTGGCCACTGGTTGCGACGTTGGGCCACCATCAAAATAGCATAGGGGGTATTTAGTCCACCAATCACCTTTTCAGAAATTCAGCAATAGCCTAAAATTACCCACAATGCTCGTAGCCATGAACGGAGAATGCAAGATTTCAACTGGATTAATTCCTACACAATATTTAGTCTATTTTAGTAAGGATACATTTAACATGCCTTTTATTGAAACTGATCATCATAATCATAATTCACGGCTTTCCACTGTATTATAACTGCAAGGATATCACATGAATACTGCCTTTAATAAAGACACTGGATAACAACATCTGAAGGATCAACAGGGACAATATAAAGAACACACCAGAGCCGATAATCATTTTCCAAAATTGCTAAGATCGATCTGATCAAAAAACGATTCCAAATTTTAACATATAAATTCATTGATTCGCTCAACGAGCTTTCAGATCTTTTCAAATTACAAAATGAATTAAGAGCATCTAGAATTAGGAGAGGGCATAAAACACATTTGGACAAATTAATATCAGAATATGCCGAAATTTACGATAAAAATTGAGACCGCTGTGTGCATGCGGTCAGAGTTGTGTAAGTGTCGGTCCAGCGCCAACAGCGTAGGGCCGACATTGATGCAGCGCTAGCAGCGCCGGCAGCAGGTGAAAGTGACAGAATCAACGAAGTGCTGTCAAAGTGTGGCTACTGCGGTGCCAATGTCGGCCCAGCGTTAACAACGCTGAGCAGGCATTGGCGCGACGCTGACAAGCTTGTGGTTCCTGGGTCCAGATTATCAACGTTAGTGCATCCCACTGGATTACAGCAACCAATGTCAACTCCCCACCAGATACAGTGTTGATATAGGACAGTTTGTTCTCAAGAAAAGCCACTGAAACATTAGTAGAAAAAATTTGTGTATTGAACTATTTCATGAGTTCCACATTCTTGGACATTCCAATTATGGACATGCAACGACAATCCGGAGGGGATGATTGCGGCCTATTTGCCATAGCATCAGCTCTCTGTCTTTGTGAAGGAAAGGATCCAGGAACACAGTCCTGGAATCAGCAAAGTATGAGGCAACATCTACTACAGTGCTTTGCAGATGGCGAATTGAAACCCTTTCAATCCGAGAAAAAAAGAAAGCGTGCAGCCAAGCTTACTCAGAGAGTACAACTTTACTGTACTTGTAAAACTACAAAGAAATCGGACACTATGATTAAATGTTGTTCCTGTGAAAATGTATTTCATAAAAAATGTATTAACCTCGCTGAAGACGCTTCATATTATAAATGTAATATATGTTGATAATTTTAAATGAATGTTGATAATATTATGTAAAATATTTTGTTCTTATGATATGTACTTTGCCTTGTATTAAAATTGTATCTTTAATATTGTGACGGTCAGTTTTATATGCCATTAGGAATGTTAATACACTAAACTGTTGTTAAACTGAATTGAAAGGTATATGTAATAGATTACCTATATTGTGAAATTTGTATTTCATATGTGAAAGTCAATAATATACTTAATGTTGTTGTGATGGCAGTATAGTATGCTACTATGAGTGTGAATATATTATATATTAGCTGTGAAATCATATTTATAAATGTTATTTACTTTCTGAAATGTACTGCAAAAAAATAATAAATAATAATCATGTTAATACTGTTGGAATAATTGTATGATAACTGTACATTTGTAAATAAATATTTGCATGTCATTATTGGTTGATGTGGTGATGTAATATATTAGCACTTGATTTTGTGGTCATACATTTTCATCCGCTTGGTCGCCTAGGGTTAATCGTTTAGATAAGGACATTATAACGCTTTGCTGCATAGACGCCGCTGTCACCTCTTTGTTCTTTGGCAATGCCATCACACGTTACAGTAGAAACAACACCTCGTGAGCTGGGAGGGGAGGGGGGGGGGGTGACTAACAATAGCAAACCCTTGTGATGTCGGGGACTAAACATGTTATTAAATAATATTAGTTTTTTTCAAAACATAAAATCAGAAATAAAACTGGCTTAAAATACATGTATAACCATACGAGCAACGCTGATTATGATGCTTAAAAACACACAAATACGCGTTATTTATCTTCTTTCATTTATCTGCCTAATGTCAAGCCATGATAACATTATTAACATGTGATATGTTTTGATCACATTAATGCACTATATTGCTGTAACAATGCGATCTCTCTATTTGGAATGTCAAATATAGGTAGATAGATATTTATTGATGACGGAAATTCTATGTAGACGTATGCTTCGTTAAAATCATGATATGGTGCTGAAATATTTGTATAATTACGCTCGCTGAATTTTAATAATTTTGTGTTTTTATATTTGCTAATAGTTTCGGTTACAATTTGTTATTCTATGCGATATTAAATTTAAAAACGACTTGCCAAGCCAGCGATATTAGGCTCCCCTAACCAGGACTGTCACCACACTGTGACTTAGGGGATGTCTAATTTGACAACGGCTTGCCAAGGGCTTGCCAGGGTGATGGCGTGCTTGTACTTGTCAGCAAAATTAGGCACCCCTCTGTATGCACTCTCACTGAACACGCTACACTATGGCGAAGGGATGACTAATCTAACTATATCTTATATTTATTATAACATATATTAATTATATACTTTTGTTATATTTCTTGTTGCCAAGGCCTTATAATATAAACACATAGTATGTTTAGATTACAGTAGTGTAATATATAATACGTGGTATGTTTTACTTAAGACTATCAAGATAAATTTTCTGATAAATATTGGTAATATTCACAAGTGAAGATGTATTAAACAATGATGAATGACATTTCCATTCCAATTTACTAAATAGTATGTATTATGAATTAAAATGAATTTGTGTATAATTTAATAAGATTGCTGTAATATTAGTATGATTATGCCTGCTGAATTTCAACAAGTTAGTGTATTACATATTTGATAATAGATTTGTGTCCAATTTTATCATTGATTGCAATATTGCAATCGCAGAAATCATGTAGGCTTTTTCTTCAACTAGCAATTAAGTATATAATATATACATCTGCTGATCATTTACCATGAGACACACAGCTGTCTCACTATGACCACATTATGTGCCTTCTTGCGCAGAACCGGGAGGGAAGCCTAATATCGAGGGGATGCCTAATATGGCGTGACACCGGCAGCAGGTGAAAGTGACAGAATCAACGAAGTGCTGTCAAAGTGTGGCTACTGCGGTGCCAATGTCGGCCCAGCGTTAACAACGCTGAGCAGGCATTGGCGCGACGCTGACAAGCACTCGTGAGTGTGATAACAGCGTTGACGCGCTGACGGGCCAACACCTACGGCGTTGGTCAGTCACCGCGACACGATAACAACAGACGTCACAGTCTGTTGTCACTCAACCACGTGTCGTCGCGGGGGGTGATAATCAACTTAATTGTCACCTCCCGCGAAAATTGTCGTGGTATGTGAATGGAAGGGTTTAAATCTCCTGGTGGCTCTGAAAAGAGAACAAGCGAGCTTTCTTAAATTCACAATTAAGATGAGACGCTTCTAGGAACTATCTATTTTTTCGAATTATCAACTTTAGACACTTTTAGACCATTCCACTTAAATTCAACGAAAATGACATAACTCTGACGTTTTTTCTCAGGGTATGCTGGAGTATGGCGACGGCACACAGACAGTCAGGCAAACAACACGAGGTAAATTGATCACATTTGATCCAAAATTTCATGAGCAACGAAGCATGGTGTGTCTACTGTCCACAGGGCACCGACAGGCACACAGGGCGACATTGTCGCACTGCAATATAAGTCCTAGTGTCTCAAGTGTCACTCCCAGTAGGGTCTGTAACAGAGAGTGAAGTCTTTATGATCCTAGTAACAAAGTCCTGATGACTTTAAACTTTAAAGCAGGATGGAACCGCGGTTGATCCACGAAATTTTGCACAGTGCTGGCCCTTCAATTGATATCCACAAGTGTAAGGAAAATAAAGGACTGGGCTATTTGTATACATTTTGTGATGTAAGTTGATTCAAGTCAGCCTAAATTGCTTGATTAATTTATTGATGGATCGATTTATTGAACATTGATAAATGCGTCTCTCTTTAACTGTGTATCCCCCTGGAAATCATACAATGGTCCCGACCGGGACCCGCTCGGACATCCTGAAACCACCGGCGGAACTCCACCCGGGTCCCCTATACAAATCAAGTCAGGATCCCATAAGCTCCCGCAAGGATCCCGTACGGGGGGGGGGGGATCCTGCGTGCTGTCCCTCAAATATTGTCCCCGTTTCCCTGGCGGATCCCGACAGGGGCCCCGCTGAGCCCCTGCCGGACTGTTTACAGGCTTGATACGTGGTATATTTCTCGCCGGGGCCCGGGTTACTTTTAAGTTAGAATTAAAAGTAGCCCGGGGCCCGCCCGGGGTGAACAAATGGACGGCACCCGGTCGGGGTCCCTCCTGGTCCCATGCGGGACGGCCAAAGACAGCCCGGGAACTGCCCGGGAAGGCCCCATTTGTGAAATGTGACCAAGGCATGGGCTTGAGCGACACCACACGTCTCATCACATTCACATATTTCAAAACGTTTTGCTTTGTATTTCAATTTGTTTGCTGTTCACAGAGTAGGCCAAAGCAGTCAACTTTTTTTCAGAGTGTTTTATAATGGTGTGTCTGATAACATTTATTGCAACACCAAACTTTCTATGACAATAATGGATACATCCTTTATTGTGATCCTATTATCAAGGTAAACGTTATCATCCAGACTGTGTGACATAAACAAAGACTATCAGGAAGACCTTGTTACACTATCACTAAGACTTTGTTACATTCATTTATTGTTTTTCCTTATTTTGACGATGATAACGAGCAACCACCAGTGTAACAGACAGCCATTATAACAGATAACAATATGGAGTAATACTTACAATCTTTTTTTTTTTATTATCATAAATAAACAACAACAGAAAACGATCATATCAACATTATATTTGCAAAACATCACTAACAATTGATTATTACATATGTCATGTTATTTTGTACACGGGGACTCGGACAACTATATCTTATACATGTTTGTATAATTTAATTGTTAAATCATGTGTTTTCGTGCCATTTTAAACCGTCATCGGTTTCTATGTTGTCACACTGTAAACAAAACTATCACCACGTTTGCGTAGCCTATCACCAAGTTTGCGTTACAGTCATCAGGACGTTGTTACTAAGATCATAAAGACTTCATTCTCGCTGTTACAGACCCTACTGGGAGTGAGTGTTGATTTAATTGGACCATGTTTTGAAACTCAACCTAAAATTCACATTCTGAAAATTATCGACGCAGCATGTACTGTATTGTCCACTTATTGAGTGTTGAGTAAACAGGTCGCATGTTGGGCAGCCAAGCGCAGAGCGCAATTTTAAGTATGTTAAACATACTAAGTTAATTTAAATGTACACGAGAGGCATAGGTTTAATAAAAGAAATGTCTCAAATGTTCATTTGAAGGATCTGCCAAATTACAACTTTATTGGCCCTTTTTATTCAGATTTTAAGAGATAAAACACGAGATATAGGGTAGCTACTGGCTGATTCAACCAAGAAATATAGAAGAACGTTTATGTATATTCCTTGAATCAACACCTCATTTAGACCACCGCAAACCTCTGCTCGCCGAGGGCGTATCAAAACTAATTAAATTCTAAAACGCTTCTGTTTCCAGGTTCCTTGCCTCCCTTTCCAACCAGATATTTTGCAATGAGTATTATATACTACTGAAGTAATTGGATAGGCTAAAAACATCTTTCATACAAGCTTCGAATGCCTTTATCCTACTCTCAGCACCCTTCGGGTGCTAGGGCTCACTCAGCAGCATAGTCATTTTCCAATACCCGCCGTTGATGAAGGCTCGCCAGTGAGCTACATGTTTTTAAAATAATTTCAATCTTGTAATTTCTATTCTTTAAGTATTCTGTGAAACGCAGTGACGTCACTCGGTGAAAACAAGGTTATATAACACCCCCTCACCCATACTTCATTCTCTGAAATGCAGTGACGTCACTCGGTGAAAGCAAGGTTATATAAGAACCCTCCCCCATACTTCATTGTATTAGCCAGCTCGGTGAAAACAAAAGAGGTCGAGGTCATTGAGTTTCACAGAATTTAACCAATTATTCAATTACATATGTTTCATGTAGCCCTACATATACATATATGTGAACCGCCACGCGCAAAGGGCCATTAAGTCAAAATTTTCAAAATTGATTTTAATAGTTGGTGTGATAGCTGTTTCAATAACTGAAAGAATTTTTGAAAAATATTCATAACTTTTTGTTTTATGAGACTTTTAATATTTTAAAATTAGTTATGTAATTATTAAATTTAAATTTTAAATGACGTCAAAAATAATTTGCATAAAGCCGCGGGGAGGTACCTTCTCGCGTGGCGGGTCACATATTTATAATTTTTCCATTTATTGTAGTGAAGTCTGAAATAATTTACCAATCAATGTCATAATTATGTTCATAATTTTATTTTTTCGCATTAAAAATAATCACATATTAATAATAAGCTGTTAGATATAATCACATCTTCATTTATTTTTTCAATGTCTTGTTCTATTAATTACGAAATCATAATATTCTAGCATCAACTATACAAGATTGTGATATTTATTTATGCTTGTCAAAATACTCCAGTTTCCAAAGTGTGCAAAAGTAGTAGGTTAAATTTAACGTTGATCTCATGTTGTCTTACTATATTATCTAACGCTGGCCAAGCATTAATCCAACACTGGGTCAACAGCTCGTGTATTGTGGGTAAATTGAACAAATGACAGGTGGCGAGGAAAGAGTGAATTTAAAAGTTGATCTATGTTGTATTAATGCTAGAGCAATCTGCAACGCTGGCTTAACATTAAGTCAACATTGGTTCAAAGAATCATATTTACTAGTGTTCATTGACTGTGTCAGATAGAGAACGATGGACAGTCTAATACGTGATATAATCGAAGAGGTTTTCTTTTCAAAGCGAGACCCAGCGTGCTGCAAAAAATATTAGGCCGATTTTTGTCTATATCACTAAACAGACTGAAGCCGGGCCTCGGATTTCAGAAACTCCTGTTCTAATTTGTATTCGTTCTCTTGACGCCCACAATATGTTTGTACTGGGCTAACATTGCAGATGGCGTGCCAACATTAAAACAACATCTCATGTTTTCTGGGACATGTGGGAGGCGTGTCAGTTTGTGGCGTTAATATCTTTGTTTATCCAGCTTTGTGCACATATAGGCTAAACTGGGCAAGAAGAACTTCCTGATGATGTTGAGATGAATGAGATGACACTGCCCTCCAGACACAGAATTAAAAAATCGAGCCCCGTCGATATGGGGCCGAGCACGCTACCTCTCGGTCACGGAGGTTCCCCACAATATTGCATCATAACGAGTGAGCGGGAGAGAAACAGTTTTGTTTCTTTGAAACTTGAAGGCCAGAGTGGGGTTTGAACCAGCGATCTCCGACTTCCCAAGCAGACAGTTTTAACCACTGCACCAGGTGCCCCCGCCCTAATTTGTGGAGAACAACCATAGGGATTTGGCCACATATAACCTGTTACTGTAATTAATAATTAGAGTAACAGGTTATATGTTGCCGAATCCCTATGAGAACAGCACACGTTATTTACCGTTATTGGTGGTCAATGAGGCGAAACATAAAATTTTAATCCCCAAAGCCACTCCCAGGAGACGACATACCAGTAACATACTCTTAGTAGTTGCACAAAAAGATTATATTCTCAATTCTTTAATAACATGTATCACTATTAATGACAATAATATTCACAATATATTTACGTACGTTACACAAACGATAATGTAGTAATCCTCTGAAACAATTTAAAATAGAAAACCGATGTGATATGAAATATATTGCAGTTCGTGAACATTTCAAAAAAAGTTAATTTCGCCCACATTCGATTATCTTCTTATATTTGTCACTTAACTTAGAATCAATGCCATAAATTAGTTTTTACAACTGTTATTAATAATGACCCATTGCCCTTACGCATAACAGTAATTCTACGAAATTTTAATAAATACAAATAAGTTTCAATCTTTATATCAGATTCACCTTTGAGCGTAACTCAATGTCATCGAAATTAACTGTTCCTTTACAGACTTCCCCCTGATAAAACCACCCCCAGAAACCGACTTCTTTTTTAAGAAGGACCCCTGAGTTAGCCCCTGGGCACAATACAGGTCATAGCTATGAGCATGCACACATCACACAAAATCAAAATGCAAGAGAACATTGCGTCCATGTCACTGATCATTCTGGTTGATGATTTTCAGCCATACATGTAATGAAATATTTCCATTGGAATTAACGCATTTACAGATGTGGATTTCGTATAAATGCGGTAAAGGAGGGTAGTTTTCGCATGGATGCGAAATTGGTAATAATAAGAGTTAAGCAGCTCGGGGATTATTTCGGAGAAATAAAACCTATTTTGCTTATTTGATTATATATTCTTATTTTGACCTTGGATCAGGTCATGACACAATTTATTTATAGGTTTTTGAAATTATATTGTTCATACCTTATTGCAATCACACACAACAGTCCACGTTTTCACTTTTAATTGGTTATAATAGTGCTCACGTGACCAATCAGAAATGAATTTCTAACGCTCGAGCGAAACATCGCCGTAGCACCGGCGATGCTCCGCAGAGCAGTTCGGGAACATCGGCAATGAATCGGCGATGGATCACCAAACCATCGGCGATATTATCACATAGAATATGCATCGCCTATGTTTACACGAGCATCGCCGATTTGTCGCCGATGTGTCGCCGATGTGTCGTCGATGTATCTAGGACGTTTTCAACCTTGGTGTACCAGGCCTCGCCGAATGGTCGCCGACTGTTCGGCAATATATCGCCGATGGTTTTTGGCGTCAAAACATCGGGAGAAAATTTCAATGCATGCATTGAAATTTTTCTCGAAGTTCCGATGCCTTGGTGAAGCATAGCGATTACTCACGTGCGTCGCCGATCATTCGCACAACCACTGGTGCATGGTGGTGCTGCTCTGGCGATACCCAAATTTGGGCATCGCGAGAGGATCGGGAGGCTTAAAAATCATTCCTCAGATCCAATAAGGCAATACCTAACAGAAATGGTGTCCTTGACATTCTAAACACATCGTCAATGTTTATTTTATATTGGGCCAGCGTCGTAGACGGTTGACATACATTAATGCGACATTGTCAATCCTACAGCGTTAACACAATAGGTCTACATCGGCCCAATGTTTTCTTAATGTTGGGGCTGTGTCGACTGCTGACTGAGACTGCACACCAGTAAGAACGATGACCCAGCGCTGGGTTTCTGTTAATCCACAATCTGAGATGTTGTCCCAAAATTAAGCAGAGAGTGTTTGTTACAATCACTGTGCACATTCTGCTGGTATCCTTGTCTTACACAAAACGAAATCTACAATAACGCAAATAAAAGACGCAGATTCAATGTTGCTTTTATCCTGGCAGACATTCCATAGGATGGATCAACTATAATACAACACAAGTTGATTGCATGTGCTGGTCCTAGTAATACTAGGCATATAATGACAACCATAACCCAGTATAGGAGAGACATAATTACATAAACTTACATAAACTTGTCTCTCATAGGTGCAAGGAAACCTCGAATTTGACATAGTTTCAGGGTCAGGAGTGGGACACGAGACACCAGTTTTTTGATGCACTAACAGAACGCAGTAATTACAGAAGAGATTCTCAAAACTCTCTAGCAGGGCCAACTAGCTGTGCTAGTATGGTACTGAGAAGGAGGCTGACGGCGCGCATGCGCAGCTAGGAAAAGGGATAACTGATTTCTCGTCTACTTTTCCTGTTGTCTATTTATGTTTTTCACGGCTCGATAGGCAAATTTGGGCTATTTTGTCACTTTAATTTAAATCACTGGAATATCTGATTGTTCCTATTAATGTATTTTTTGTATGTTTACTCTAAATAAATACATTAAAGGTAATCTATTACCCCTTATATGGTATGAATAATTATGTCCTTATATGGGGTGATTGGCTATCATGTGACCCTCTCAGAGGGTCACGTGATAGCCAATCACCCCATATATAGGGGTGAGTGGCTATCATGTGACCCTCTCAGAGGGTCACATGATAGCCAATCACCCCATATAAGGAAACACTTGTGCCCCATCTTGTGGCAACTTTGATTTATTTGTCACAAATTTATTCATACTATATAAGGGGTGATAGATCACCTTTAAAAACAATGAAAATTGAGGTTTACAATTAAAATTTGCTGCCAAAGTGAAGCTGTTTCAAACTTGACTGCACTGTGACTGATCTGACCATTGCTGACTGTCACTGCCTACAACTTCGCTCTCCCCACGTTAACATATGCAGAAAACTTCACAAATAGTATTTACACTGCCAGCATGTCAATTCACCTTTATTCAGACAATTGTCATATAGAATTTAATACATGTATAGACGTCAAATCGTAAGTGTTGCTGGGTCACTGCGTGTATTGGACATGGTGTGTGATTACTATGTCTATGATCTAAGACCACACATGTGCAGTGACCTGTCGCACATTTTCACGGGGGATGTATACTTAATGGGCTTCGGATGTTTTAGTCTTGTTGTAATATTTATATAAATGTGATAATGAAGCAGAAGGAACTATTATAATATATTCATTTATCGAATACATTTGTTACGATTTATAAGATATTAATGTTAATAATTATTTGACTGTGATTAAAATTGCGATCAACATAATGTTAACATACCCATGAAAAACGATGAAAAAGCACAGGGTTGACAGTTTATAGCGGAAGTAAACCATCCCTTCTCTCACCAATTCTCGCGGACGGAAGCTCTCACACATCAATCAATGTCGTGAGCATTGAAGTCAGTAGTCCATCCCTATATGTCTATGGTTTCTGAAAGAGATATTTAATGACGTCATAGTTATCTCATTCAATCAGACCTGCAGATCTATGTGGCTGGCATCTGAATGGTTTTCCTAAATCACGGATATCTCCGAGGCTCGTCACAAACGGGTTAATAACAACTTCGCTCATTTTGTATTTTAGCCCTAAAATAAAAATGACTAAATGCGGTAATGGTTTGATTAAAATGATACGCTATATCAGTATGAGTGACGCCTGTTAACGTTTTGAATAACTTCAGGGGTACTGGGATGATTGCTAGTAGTACTTTTCGCCCCCATCCGGGGAGGGTCACAGGGCAGGCGCTGTCAGCAGTGCAGGTACTGATGTTGGCCGTGAAAGGCTTGAAACAACCGGCAATAGAGTGTTACACATTATATGTCTCACATTGGATGAATAAAGTTACTCTCAGCTATTTTACTCAGGAGACCATCCAGCAATAAATATTATCTCACTATAATCATACATGTAGCTATACATCGTTAGGCACCATGTTGGGCATGAACAAATTAAGGTTTCAGCTACAAATTTCGACGACACAAAATCGCGAGACATTCCTTTGCATGATAATATCTAAGATTTGGCAAACCTATTTATGAAGCCAAAATTGAATTTATTATAATAAGCAGCAGTTAATCTTATTTTATGCTACGCGGCCGTTGAACTGTTGTTGGCATAACATATCAGACCGCGGAGTATGTGGCGATCTCTGTCAACTCTCAGTGTCATGTTGAAAAAACTAGAGTGTGATGAAGTTTCCAGCTGCTGCGGTCGTTTATTGTAAATCTCAAGCCAAGCGTTAAATCCTATAAGCCCTAGATACAATGGTTGGTGCAGACGAAGAGACTAGCCAATCAGCGAGCTGGAAATTAGCCTCAAAGAAGGTTACCCAGGTAATAGAGGAACTTAGTCCACTGTCGGGATAGGCAGTGAATAGTATGATGGATCTGGTCAGCAGGCATGAGTAGAGATAGGGTCACACTGCCACAACTAGCCCCAACTAGCTCCCAATAAAACAATCTATACATATAGAACGTGCAAAGGCAAACAACACTAACTACTGTTTCCTTCAAGTGTACTTGAAGTAAGTAAAGAATTTGAATTAACAAAAACGTGCAATTTAGTACCACTAGCAGAGGCGTTCAAATCACCAGTTAAAATAATATTAATATATCTAGCTTGACGTATGGAATCATAGACATATTGTAATTGGTCCAAAAAAATAATACCAGAATTAGGGGGACGGTAACACACACAAATAGAAGTTTTTTTACGTTTATTTACCAACTCTATACAGAGTATTTCCTCAGAGTTAATTTCAAATTCGGTTTTTCGCTTGGCAATAATATTTTCCTTACCATACAAAGCTACGCCTCCCCTTAAGGTACGTTTCCTTAACCTCTGTCCTTTCTAAATATAGGTAGGTAGCCATTGAGTGATAGATCTGGGGTTGTGGTGTTGCATTATAAAGTTTCTGTTACAGCAACGAGGTCGAAGTGGCCTTCGATTTCAGATTTTAAGGCGAGTCATTTCTCAGTGTTAAGGCCTCGGATAATGCAGTGCCACAAAGATAAACATGTTGATTGCGGTCCAGGGTTAATATAAGCTCGACATCATCACATAGTAGGATTAAATACATCACAAGCGTCATAATGAATAAAACAATAGATGTAACTAGAATAGAGTTAAATACAGATGACATAACATGATATCTTATGTCTGTTAATTGACCAATTCTAGCTCTGTACATTTCGAGATTCACCCCCATGACTCTCTAGGTGACATCACCGTTCTCACACCACAACCCAAGCAAGCATCGATGACAAAAATAATTAAATTAAAAAATAAACATAATTTGAGAAAGAAACATAATAGTGTCAAAATACATAAATAAATACAATAATAACTGAGATATTCAGAGCTATTTCATTACATTACATTAATGAAATATCTCTGATAATAATGTAGAAATAATTGTCGGTGGCTGTTGTTACGCTAACATGCTTTCAGCAATAATTTTAAGAGAGTGATTATGAGTGAGAAAAAATAGTCTATAGTGATTATTAGAATAGTTTTGCAGAAAAAGAATAAATCAGTCGTTTATGTAATTCGACGTAATTGTTACTTATAGTCTATAGTGATTGTGAGACTGGTTTTGCATTAATAAGTATAAATCAGTCGTTCATGTAAAAAAAACAATTGAGAGGTATCAATAAAATATAAAATAAAGAAATAGTAAACTCAATTCAATTTTAAAGAGGTCAGGACATGGTACGGATATCAAATATGAACTGAATTGGCTTAATATTTTGCTATGTGGAGGAACAGGTGAAAGCGATACATGTCGGCTGATATCCATTCAATGCATCAATAGACTCAGGCCATGTGTCCAGCTGGCTGGGTCGCCATATTAACCCTTTAAATGCAATATTTGGTAATTAAATTTCATTTAACTGATGCTGTTTCAATGTAGGTCAAGTCTTGCAGACGGATGCCCACCATTGAATCAAACTTGAGTGTTTACAATGATCAGTAGTAACCTTTTAAGTCCCAAAAAACTCAGAAAACATAGTCCAAACATTTTTGTTACTTGAAACGTCACAATTCCCCTCTAGTTATATTTGGGCTATGCCCAAATATACTGCGTTTTGTCTGGTTCTTTAAACTTATCATTCTGTGCAGGTTTTTGTGAGACGGTATTTCTCCCTGAATATTTATCAATATTCAACTTGAAATTTTGACACAACATTCCCAGAGTAGTCAGGACTACTGCTATGACTTTTCTAAGCCATCCAGTATGTTCTTCCGGATTTATCCAGGATTTTCTGGAACACTATGCTGCTCTTCAAAGGCGAAAGGCAGTATGTGCTTACTTGTAAATTGAGCAGATAGTGCCTTTTCGTTTGCACGGCAGTAGGCCTATAATAGGGTCCAATGTTGGCGCAATAATGTACATGTCGGGTGATTCTCCATTCATTGCTTGAATGAACAGGAGGGTGAACAGAGTTCCCCTATGTGCAGACTGACTCTACCCTTAAGTCTGTAGATTTCATGATAAAAATACTTGTATCATATGTTTCAATTCCGGGCCAGCGTCGCAGACAGTGGCCCAGTATTGAAACCAATATTGTGTATTTGGTATGAACAGTAGAAATATTTTAAATTTGGAAATTTAAGTAACAGTTGCAAGCCCATTCAAACACAAAAACGTCAACTCAATGATGTTTTAATGTTGGTTTAGTATCGCAGACAGTGATAGAAAACAAAATCAACAGAGAGACAAGTCAATGCGTGTACCGGGCACTCTGAATACGATTCCATTTGACGAACAAAATATATCTATTTAGAAGTACAAAAGCTCAGTGGTGACTTCTGATCTCTGAAATTTGAAGTCTGAAGTCTAAAATTCCAGTTTAAAATGGCTGCCAAAAAAACTCATACGCAAAATTCCAATCAATCTGTCATAATAGAAATAACCCAACAAAAATTCAAAATGGCCACGACAAAAACTCATAAAACCTAGCCCAAATATTATTGGTACTTGAAAAGTCACAATTCCCAGCTAGTTTAATTTTGATCAAGTTCTGATTTTTCAAGGTGCGCTTGACCGGCCCCGATAGCTCATTTGTATCACCTGGGGCTTGTAACCTGAGGGCACCAGGTTCGAATCCCCGTTGGCCCGGATATTTTTCATCGTAGCTGTGTATATACAGTGTTCCAAACTGTTCAAAACTCAGACTCAGACTCAGACTCAGACAAATTTATTCGATTTTCTACATCATACAAAGAAACAACAAAACAACAACAACAAAAACAAAAAATGCAGAAAACCAGGAGACTTCTACATAGACTTTAGGTCGCTAGCGTAGAAGCCACAAAAAGCATGTAGTGTGCATGTAGTGTCCGGGCTTCCTTCTGTCACGATATTGCCATGATTGTGCAGAAAGCGACGTAAAGCAATATTCACAATATTCAAGGTGCCTCTTTTCTGAAGGCTCACACTAGTTTTTTTATCATAATGTGGCACCAAGAATGCTACAGCACACATTAGCACGAAGTTGCTGGTTATCATTACCACTGATTAGTTTTGAACTATGAGCTAAAATAAGTAAATTAATATTATCAAATTAATATTAATATTGAGTTATGGGTCGCATCGCGCCGCCACAGCTGAAGTCAATTGATCCTGATGGTAGGCTGTGGTTGGTTGTACGATGCACTGCCAAGGCAGGCCATATCGAGCCCACAGCTCACAGCATCAACTGATGTCAGAGATGAGAGAGGGTTGACGGTAGAATATGTGAAGAATATCAACTTATATTGAATTATGCTTCATACAGAAATTGTCATAATAAATAAGAGTTATGATCACCAACAGCGGCTTCCTTTATAATTAAAGCAAGAATTAACGTTATGAAAAGTACCATAAATGTTTTAAAGTTAAAAGGAAACAATTACAGCAGGAAATTCAAACTAGGACGAAGGATGTACACAGACAGCCAGACAGATATTGTATTGACAGAAAGAAAGTCAATCCAGACTATTTGTCATAGAAATAAGTGAGAGATAGCGACATGTATATACAACATTGTTAATTTGTTAAAATCATGTGACAATATACATAGTATGACATACATAACTAAAAACATGTTAACTGGCATTGCCATAAAATCACTGGGTATTACGATAATATAGATGACTGATATTTAAAATAAAATTGAAAAGCATTGCCAGGATATCATAGGGTTTATCATTTTGTTTCCCGCACCAAAACCAGAGATAAAATAGCTACTATGTATGGCATGCTAATTATATATAGTAGCAAAAAAGACACTCTGGAAAGCGTAGAAACCTAAAAATATATACAAGTGCATAATTATGATACAGTAATTGGAGTAGGCTATGTATTAGAACAGTGTACAACAAATTTAAAAACTGAATGGAGTGTATTGGTTTTCAAGGAAGATTTCTTCAAGACATTTGCAGTAGTGTAGATGGGAGAAAACAACTAATGGCTAGATGTCTTATCAATGGTGACAACATAAGTTAATATGAGAATGTTGTTTTTTGAAAATTTGAAAATTGTGAAAAGTATAATGTTGGGGAAATTGGCAGGGGAACAAGGAGAAAGACAAGATTATATAATAGAGCATTTTACAGGATGGAACTTTGTAGGGAGTTAAATTTGGATGGCATCATGCACAAGTGGGCTAGCCCACATTAAAAAACAATGAAAATATATGTCATTGATAGCCACAACTTGATCAATATACGAGTTTCACATTCAAGGTTAGACCGTTTGGTCATTGATTTTGTTACCTTTTTGTGTTAATTTGTATTTATTCGTTTTATCCTGTATTTCATGTTGCAGCGCGATTTTTTCTCAAAATCGTCAAAATGTGGATTAGCCCACTTGTGCATGATGCCATCCATTTCTGAATTAAATTAGTGAATATAATAAAGAACATGGGGTGAACTCTGAGAAGCATAAGCATAAGTTTTGTTAATAGTGAAAAGGGAACAAAGAGGAAAACAAGATTACATTACTGTATTACTTTAGTGAATATATTAAAGAAATTGGGAACAATTTGAAAAGTACATTATATTTGGAATTTGTGGTAATTGGAAGGGGAAACAAAGAGGAAGACAAGAATGTTTTAGTGAGAACTATTTTTAGTGAGAGAGTTGAGCTCCCTATTAACACAGTGATGCCCGTCAATAAGCTGAAAAGCTGGTTGAGTTTGAATCAAATCAAGTCAAACCTGTGAGACATCCATGTGTGGATAATAGACTTTACTATAAGGAAAAGACAGCCACAGTCTAGCTGACTGATTCATTCATTCGTTTATTTGCATACTTTACATTAGGCAGGCCGAAATACAGTTAACCCAAAATACACAAGTGACATCTAGATCCAATAATTGGAAGACAAACGGAAAGTTCCTGAGATATGCTCCATATGTGTATGTCAAAACAGCTAATTAGACCATAGTATATACTGAACCATAAGTACGCTAAAATCTAAACCCCATAGACGTGTTGTTTGCAAATTTTGAAGACACACGCACAGGTAGCTCCTGTCTTGAGATATGTATCAGAATTGTATCTGAAAACATTAAATCAGGCTATAGTACTGAACCAAAAGTAGGTCAAAGTACTGAATAGAAAATGTCTAAATAATATGCGTAAATAACGGCCGCACAACCGATCCATGAGTGATGTATATGCAAGAATATGGAATAGATCGGAACAAACACTTGATGCCACCAATAACTGTATATGGAGTGTACACTCTCCTACTTTATTTATATGGACATGGTGCTGATGCAGGTGATCAGGTTGAAAATCGGGTAAATGTTGCGAAAGACTATTTTAAATGAAGGTATCCACGAATCACAAATACGTAGGTTTATATACCCCTACTCCAATAAATTGCAATGAGCTCCTTTTCAGCAAGGCTTGGTCAAGATTTTCTGTAGGAAAGGTGGAGATATTTTACTTTCTCTGATATAGACATACCGTGATCAGTGTTTATTATCACTACTAAACATATCGCCCACCCTGCTGGGCCTTTTGAGTTGCGAAGCTGGGCCAGTATTAAGCCAACTTTGTATCAACAGCTTGTGCTCACCAGAAGCGCTTCAAGGTTAATCAAAATGTAATTGACCGTTGGCCACTTCGGGTCTAGGCCTGTACCATGATTGTGAAAAATAAGAAGTTTATCATTATGACAATCTGGTGTGGATAATCTTTACATACATATACACGCACGCACGCACACACGCACGCACGCGCGCACGCACGCACGCACGCACGCACACACGCATGTACGCACGCACGCACGCATGCGCACGCACACATACTTGTTCGGTTGCTGTAGTAGAATAGATTAGCATAGTGTTAATTTGTATATAAGCCTATAATTTAAACGTGCACTTCTTAGTAGATGATTTTCCAGAGGAAAAAGCCGCTTATAACTCTTCGCAGCTTCGTCCTGCGAACGTAAGACGTTGGCTCAGCGTTGGATCAACGATCGGTCAGCGTTTTAAAGTTTGTTGTTTTGTTTGGTTTAAACATGGGTAATACACAATGATCCAAGTATATACCAGCAACTGCTTACTTAAAAATGAACAGTTACCGCTGTTAATACCAGTATCACTTCTTCTTCTCACATTTAAAGCGACACAATTAGGCCAAAAATTGTAAAAAAAATCGTCAGTTTTAATTTGGCTTATATTTTGGCCATAATATTTCAACATATCCATCAACTAGAATTGCGTGAGTTGCTGTGGCAACGTAAAAAGTGTACTGAAGAGCCCGTTTATTCATTTATTTCTTATTTTGGACATGCATGTCTGAAATTAAATCTCGTCGTTAATCTCTCTATTTCTCTGGTAAATCCGCGAACCAAAATTTGAAAAAAAACTTACGTAATTATAGTCTATGGACATGTTTACATATTATGGACATATCAAGGGGCAAAAATAAAAATGATGATTTTGGCCTGATTGTGTCGTCTTAACCCTTTAACCGCCAAATTCAGTAGGAATTTTCACTCACTTGAGGTTGTGTCTCGCTAACGCGATCCACAACTTCAAGTGAGTGAAAATTATTAAGATTCGACAAAATGGAGGTCAACATGTTCAAATCGTGTTGATTGATGTCACATTATGGCTTTAACATGCTTAAAAGGCGGTACTGAATGTGGTAATAATTGAGTGAAAAACCCAATATATTCGGCACCGACGGTTAGAAGGTTAAACGCTGGTGGAACGTTTTCTTGCAATGGGAAAACACTAAAGTGCCGAGCAGTCAATCAATCGAGACCAGCAAGATAATGTATTGGCACCACAACCTACATTAATTACTATGATTGCACTCGCTACTAATTTATTTACAACTTCGTATATTTTATAATGTATATCGAAGATGTATAAACCATCTGTGCGAATAAAGATCACACAAGTTGACCGATATAATTATCAGCTGATGTATATGCAAGGATATGGAATGAACAAATTTAGTCAGGAAAACGAGGAAATTACATAGTTTCCCTGTTGCAAAAACGATCCAGGACGGGGGCCCCTGGATACCACATGCCCCAATTATCATTATGATTATAATATTCAAATGCCGAAAAAACAACTACATGACAATAAAATGTAATGCCCGGGCGCAGACGTCTCCAGTTCTCCGGTACCCCCATTCTTGCTCGGTCAGCTTTTATGCAATCAATAGTTATCTCAAGAAACATACCACCATGAAAAAACATTTGAAAGCCGTGATGAAAGCATTAATCGGAAAACGTTCTAAAGATTCATCGCTGGCTTTTGTTTTGTAAGAAAAATCTCCATTGAATGTTTTTTTTGTACAGCGTAATAGATAAAGCAAGGTTCAACGTATGAACTTTCTTAATTTGAGTGTACAGCAAAGAATCTAGGAACAGAGAACATCCAAACTTTAACCCTTACAGCGCGGGGATCGACTTCAGTCAGAATGCGACGTCTGTATACGTCAGATTATGACGTCAAAAATCGACCCCCTCATTGACAGAGTAAAATATGTATAATGATCGTAGAGCCATAACATAGGTATTCAAATGAAGCGGAAAGACCTAACAAAGACATAAGTGATGATTTCAAATTAAAACACATTATTTTAGTCTCTTGGTTTGTGTAAAAAATATTTCAGCGCTGTAAGGGTTAATAGCATAGGCATGGTTTTTAGCTCAAAGCTATTTAGTAGAAGCCTCAGAGCAGCTTCGCTTATTTATTGATAGTTGTCACACACAATTCTACTGAGGCAGGTGACACGAGTGAATGTCAGCACAACCAACACGAGTGATCTCAGTAAACACGAAACGCTGAAATAATGCTGGCTCGACGCCGCAGACGGTTGGCCAGCATTGAGCCAACAGTGGGTCAATGTCACGAGTTTGCTGGGATTAGTAGAACTTCTACATATCAAATCTATTTTTTTTAGGAACTGCTTCAATCAACCGATCTGTATTTTATCACCTCTTAGCATATCATGAATGGGCTCCACCAAGTTGCTGTCCTATAGCCGTTATTAGTTACACTTAAATTTAGCTATGATGTTTGTGGGTGTATCACTGCAATGACCACTAACACATAATCATTATTACCATAACTCTCTTGTATTTTATTCGAATCTGCTCAACACGCTGTTTTGGCTCAGACTATTTTAGAGTTGTCCATATTTCTAGCCCTCAATCCAGGACCGATCTTAGGCATTTAATTTGACGAGCTAGCCATCGAGACCAATCAAATTCCTACTATCTGGGTATAGTAGATCACTCTGGTCAGTAGAGATGATTAATGTCTAATGACATTGATTTTGTGCGGGGATTTTAGATGCCACGCATGCAGGCGCAGAAGAAAATTTTGCTGGGGACAGAGGGGTCCAACATTGTGTCACGCCTGAGCCAATGCTGTTGACTTTATTAACGTTGTCCCAGCCCTGAATCAACGTTGTTTTACTGCCTAGTATATGCTGGCTTATAGATGACGATCGATCCCAGCAAACACGACACATCTACCCTATGTTTGACCAATGTTGGCCCACCTCTACGACGTTGGCCCAACATTGGTCAGACATTGGGTAGATGTGTCGTGTTAGCCGGGGAAATTTTTCACCATCGTAATCCCTCGTCCAGGGGGCGCCGCTTTATATCACCAAGGTTACCCAAGGAATCAACAATTTTCGGCTGACCACCGCCAGGCGTTTGCATCCTTCATTTCCTTTCCGCGCTTGCGCATGACTGTGGATGTATTTCAACCAATCATACAGGTCGCAATCCTGAGTGCGGAAGTCTATTACAGTAACCATGGGTAACTGACGTATCCATCTCATTGAATAGTGTCATATTTGATATTGGTTATGTTCACTGTGATATAGTTAATCTGTCTAAATCGATTTAACACAGTCAAGCTACAATGTATGTCAATACGATATTAATTACGATATATTAGGCTTACAGTTGGGGGATTGCGTTAATTAGATAGGGTCTATATTATTGTAATCAAAATGATTGTATTCTTCAACTTTGGTAACTACAACTTCATTTATATATTCTCAAGCCTTGTATATTTGTTTTTCCTATTATTATATTACTGACACTTCAGCCTCGTTTTTTAGTGTGGTGTGTGTAATCATAGGACTGAGATGGCATAACACAACTTATGAGACATTCCTACGGTTTTCACCATCATATTCACCTGCTGCAATTATGTTTATGCAATGGTTTCCTCTATGCCTTCCTCTGAATAATGGGACAGAATAAGCCAATATAGCACATTTTCGGGTATTGTAGAAAGTTACATCATACGAGAATTGTATTTTATTTTTAGATGGGATGGACATCAACCACTATCGTCTGAAAATTATAATGCGTCCTCAAATTATGACATGATCTGGCTAATGTGCTCGGGCTTTTCTCTTGATGAAACAGCAGTGTTTTTTCGCTCCAATGTTTGTTTTAACTTATAATATGACCTGGACCCACACACTCACCCATCCGCTTTCACGAAAATTCTCTCATTTTGGACAATCCTCTGCCGCTGCAGGGGCGTGCCCAGGATTGGGATTAGGGGGGTTTCCAAAATGAAATATCGCGATGATAGCGGAGGGGATTCAGATATTTTTTAATTGGCATCAAATTCGGATATTTTCAGCACTGGAATTTAAAACGTACATGTAGTAATGTGGGCAGTAGAACTTTTCGAAAATAAGCTGTTTTTTAATTTAAAGTAGGATAATTTTTAATTTAATTTTTATATGGGAAAGTACAAACATATGACAAGCTTGGAAGCTGTCAAGAGTGAAACCTTGCTTAATATTATTATATTTTAAAACTGTTATATTAATGTACCCCTGACAAATTGACTGTGGCACAGTATTATATGTCTATAATCCGGCATCACCCCCAGGTTATTCCGTTGCTATACTATTACATGTGTACACATGTATGTTGTCTTGAATTTTGTCAAATACTTCAAATATATACTATTCACACTTCCTGGTCTTATTGCTCTATCAGAAACTGTCGTCTAGATTAACCTTATTATCATGGTCGTTGATGTCACCACTGGCAGGAAAACCTTATATAATTAAACCATGGTAAATTACAGAAACGAAGTGAGGTAGGATAGGCATAGCCGAGTAAACCGGCGACTCTCTCCGCTTATGTAAAGCCGGTCAGCGCTAGGATAGGCCCACTTTTATTTTACAATTCCACCAACTAGAGATAATCATCCAGGCCTACCAATAGATTATGTCAACAGTAGATGACGGATTCATCTGCTGGGTTATTGTCCATGTTCTTCTGAGGACGCATTGGGCCCTGGTGCAGTGGTTAAAGTTGCCTGCTTGCAAAATCGCGGGCTCCAACCTTACTCTGGCCTTCAAGTTTCGAAGAAACAAAACGTTTCTTCCCCGCTCAATCGTGATGATTCAATAATTGTGGGGAACCTTTGTGACTGAGATGTTGCGTGCTTGGACTCAGACCACCAGGCCTCGAATGTCGAATCCTGGGTCCGGAATGGCAGTGTCATCTCATTCATCTCACCATCCTCAGGAGTTCCCCTGCCCAGTTTAGCCTATATGTGCACAAAGGTGGCCTAAAACCCCATTCAATTTATTTACCCCAATGCTGATAACAAAGAGGGCAGGAGATCCCAGGGGCGGATCTAGCTTTTCATTGAGCCCCCCCCCCCCCCACCCACCCTCACGACTAGACCTAGATAAGATGAATGGGTATTTTCTTCTGTAGTTTTTTTGTTTTTTTTTGGGGGGGTGGGGGTATTTAAACCTCCAAACCCCCTCAGATACGCCACTGAAGCCATAACATCCATCGTTGTATTTTGTGATCAAATTTTTCGACACGTTCCATTTCTTACGTCAAAACATAAATTGTCCCTCAGGTGATTAATGATTATCAGGGTTCAAAAACCTCACAACTACGGTCAGCTGTCATCCATCACCTCGTTAGTGATTAATTTAACCTGCTAGTTACTGGCTCTGCACTTGTAGGGCCTATATGAAGTTTATATTCAACCAGCGTCTGTGCGAAGATGATACATATGACATTCTCACCTGATTGAGAGCATTTTCTATGATGTAAAAAAAAAATCCATAGTCGACGATTGAATTCGCAACAAAATCGGTATTGTCTGAGAGTGGACAGTAACCAAGAAAACTAAAGACATATTAGGGGCCTATCTAATAGTTTCCTTGTCATAGCATTGATAAAACCATGCTTCATAACATTTTGGGAGTGATACACTGTGTGCCATGTCAGGTGGCAAGGAAATAGGAGGTCCATAAAAACAAAAAAAATCAGTCTTTTCAGGGCAACCAAGAAACCCCCCTGGGCACGCCCCTGCGCTGAACAGTAAGTAATGGGTGTGCGCGATTCCGGAGCTCTCCATTCTTAGCTGTGGTAAAGGCCGAGTCCTTTTCCATAGCTAAGAATGGATAGCTCTGAGGGTTTTAACTGACCTAAAACACCCGACCATAATCAGGATCTCTCATAATCAACAGCTCGGTCATACCTGACTGATTATAGCTCCATAGTCCTACCATGATAATTGGTCAGTTCTTTATCAACAATAACTCTCCATTCCAGCTTAGAATGTAGTGGTCGGACAAAGCAAATAATGTAGCGGTGTGTTAAATATAATTATGTTCGTAATCAGGTATTCCGATGCGATTTACATGGGGGCTGTGGGTGTGACAAAAAGAATAGGTCTATACCAGTAGGCATAGTACGATTGCCCTATGTTGAGCCAATGTTGGCCCACCGTCTACGATGCTGGTTCAACATTGGATCAACATAGGCTCAACGTATAATATTATTATATTATTATACTTGCAGGGATGTAGCGATCCGTGCGTCTGCAAATCCTCTGGGACCCACTGCAAGATAACGCGTTGTGGATCAAACATGAGGCATGCATATCAGCCCCCGGTATGTATGCCGCCTACTGTCTCATGTCGACATAGTACATAGTAATATCGCTGATAGTACAAGCGGCATTGAGTAAATTTGGAATACTTAGCTTCAAACTGCAAGCACATAATTAGGGCTGTGGGCCACGAGCCTATTAAGTTTATTTGTATGTATCATGCTTGAAGAATGTGTCCATGCCTCCATGACGATACAGCATGACTATGTAGAGGTGGGGAAATAGAGAAACATTATCCTTCAACAGGGAAACCTGTCCCGTCTTTTTACTTTTGTCTTTGGTGCTGGGAATCTGAACATGTTGGAGAGAAGCGGGGAATTCTTCTTCATGAGATCGTGGATGTATTGTGTAAGATGAACCGGGTTGGCGCCAAGTACATCGGTAGGCCTACTTGTACTTACCTGTACTCAAGTACAAAACAAATTAAGTTTATTTAGATGTATATACTGTATGTGAAGCGTTATGACACATTATTGTTCTGGGTGAGCTGTATATTGTCCCTTTGATCTTTAATTTAGACTTCTAGTGAGGCAGCTAGATAGATATTCAAGTGTCAAACCACAATAAATACCCCTTAAGATCAAATAAATGGACAATAATTCTGAAAATATATACGCCGAATTGTTCTTATCATTTGACTTCACGACAGCAAACCATATCAGCACTAAACACATTATTCATATTATATTAATTGTATATCCTCTAGTTCATTATTTAAAAGTTAAATAATAATATTTTCTGCTGAATTACTGGATTTTTGGTGTGTTTATTGGAGGGGAAAATAGTTTTGACCATGGTGTTTTTGTTGACAAATTAGGAATTCTGACAAATGAAGCTTAATCGTATTCCTCTCTCAGATATGCAATGGCTAAACAAATAAGTGAGCTCACATTGACTGCTAATATCATTTAATACATGGATTTGCAAAAATTATATTAACAATCAATGTGAGCAAAACAATTTTTGTTCACATTGATTGTTAATATAATACACCAATATGCGACGAATAAATAATTTATTCAACTCAGTCTGTCCTTTGTTGCTTTGTTTATGCATTTACGGGCATATTGTTTTATGCATTATATTATACAATTGTACTTGGTACTTGGTAAGTGTACCCAAGTACATTTGTAATGTACTTGGGTAGTACCTAAGTACATTTCTCAAAACATGTTGTACTTGAACATGTTTAATGAACTTGAACTTGTACCCAGTTACTGAGTCCATGTACTTGCCCCGACTCTGAAGATGAGTTACCACCGATTTGTTGGAGCCGCTATTCTGCTCCTTGCCGATGTCTTCCGCTGTGTGGACTGTGTTGACAACATCATTATCAATGACATCCCGTGTGTCAAGCGCAAGGAGCTCGGGGATGGTATTAGTAAATGGTTTTCCAATCTCAATAATAATCTGGACAAGTCCATTGCAGATTGTCTTTTGGTTAGGAGAACCTTCTTTGTGGTGTTGCTGGTCGTTATCTTCGGGGATCAGCATATTGCTCCTTAAAATCCATCAGGAGTCGCGCCTGTTCGGGCCCTGCAATCACTCCCTTCTTGAATCTATCTCGTTTCGTTGGTTTTTCTGTGGAGTTTTTTCATGGGTGTTTTCCTCTTTCTCGCCCTAGCCAATCTGTTTGCATTGAGCTCTGCGTGCCATGACTTGTGCAACTGTGCATGATTCAGGATCAGTTTATCCACGGTTGTGTCAGCACCAAATCCTACAGGCACTGGCAAAGTTTAGTTCTCTGAAATTGGACACAATCTCCAAAAAGACACATGCAGCATACAACTCAAAACATACTATCATAGCAGACACTGTTGTAATCTTGACTACATGTGTAATGACTGTACATAAATATTTCGTACATTTTCATTGGAACGAGTTGTATTGTTAAATTAGTTTAAAATATATATACTGTATACTATATCTTCGCGTAACAGTCTGAAATTGTAGGTAGTTTTATATTACCCCCCCCCCCCCTGATATATATTCAGTTGTAAAAAAATCTTAGTTGTAATTTTAGATATTTTCAGAAAAAAAATCACCTGTAATTTATACACTATGTAATTTATACAATATGAATAAAAAGGGTAGGTTAAAAAGCCTCCATATTTATTTCACAACTCACATTCAATGAAGGCGATATTTCTAGCTGACTGTATTGAAGGTATTGTAAAAAATTAATTTATCTTTTATCATCCATTTAGCGATTGAATTGTATGGATTTATAGGCCTATACACATACCAGGACAGATTCATTTATTGTGAATGGTGGTGATCTAGAATATACTAAAAAAAATAACATTACCGATTTAATGGTGGATGATGCTGTTTTGGAGTATATATAAAAACCTCCAGAAATTGAAGTCAAAATTTTGAATAATCATGACCTTGAATAAATCAGCTTGACAAGTACATGTAGATATAACGGATTCTTGAAAGGAATGAATTCAAAATATGATTCAAAATTGGCTCATTTTTAAGTGTAAAACTTTGTAAGTTTAATGTTCTTTACCACCCAATTAGCCCCTATCGTTATGATACTTCAGCTTCAGGTGTAATATTGAATTCAAACATATTATGCCAATATAAAGCTTTAAAATGTCACAAATATGGTCCTAAACTATCCTGAGCCCTTAATTGCACCAGGAATATAACAAAATGTAATGATTTTAATGCATACAGATGGGTTATTATGATGATACAAGCTAATCTGTTTTTTTCCTATTTTTTTTGTCAGTAACAATTTTTTTTTTCCTACAAAAATGGCTCGTAGGAGCTTTTGACTTCTTAGGTGGTTTGTTACTGATCTCAGAATCATAGCTAGGAGTCTATGTCCTTAATTGCACCTGAAATATAACAAAATGTGGTGATTTTGATGTATACAGATAGTTTATCATGATGGTACAAGTAAATCAGCTTTTGTTCAAGATTTTTGTGAGCGACAATTTTCCCGCAATTTCAAAAATGGCCCATAGGAGCTTTTAAACAAATTGGTGCTTTTATCTGGCATGTCCCCATTCTTTTCAAATGTGGTTGTAAGCTGCCGGACTACTGAGCTTGTGTCCTATTTAGGGGAAAGAAGGGTGCAGTGTGTCGGAAACAATTGATATTTCTATACACTAGTCCTTATGAACATCTCAAATATAACATGGAAAAGCGTTTTGAGCTACTTATGTGCGCTTGTAAAAGAGAAAATATGTTAAAATTTGTATTTTCAGGAAACTTATCTGAACCGTATAACAAAATATTCAACAATGACTGTTTATTTTACATTACAGTAGTAGGAAAAAATATAGTGTCTTACATCCTCTCTATTATTGTTGCTAGAGTCACATGACATGTTGCTGATAAACCAATGTTGAAATCGTTGACTGTTTAAAGCGCTCAGCCCCAATTTCAACCTACAGTGATTAACAGACGCTCGAGAAATATAAAAACGGTACAAGTTACAGTGAAACATGTCAACTTTTTTGTTCATATTTACAATGCAACTTTTAAAATTATAAATTGAAGTTGCACTACGAATACCAAAAGGCAAATTATTCCAGGCCTTAATTGTGGAAGGGACGAATGAGTTTCAGGAGCTTGATAGTTTGGCGTATATTACTGGTAAACTATTGTTGGTAGAGCTTCTGGTATTATACATATTTTTAACTGCCGCTGGTAGAATAGACCATAGATATGGTGTGTTGGGCCAATATCTCTGTTATCTGGTGTTTCTGGCGCCAGGATAGAAAGGGTCACCCGCATAACAATGCAGTGGTCAGAAAACACGGTACAATCACACAATGGTGTTTCAATATCGGGCCAGCGCCGAAGCCTGTGGGTCAACATTGAAACAGCATTGGATGAATGTCACGTGTTTGTGCAATGTAAACAGCAAACCCAGAGATGGATGAGTGTTGGGCCAGCGTCGTAGACGATTGACTGGCATTGAACCAGCAATGGGCTGCTACGCAGGCCTAACATTAAGCCGGAGTTTGGTGGACAGGCCTACATCCTCTGTACGAGGTAGGGAAGTATTTAATGAATGTTGGCCAGCACCGGCAATGTTGGTGGAAGGAATACACGTTGAAGATATATATTAACTGGTCTTCTTGGCTCTTTCCTTAAATATAACCTCGACATTTAGGATTCTGGCCAATGAGGAAGACCAATACACTGTTATGTTTACAAAATATTAAGCTTTTTTTGTCTAAAGCAGTCAAACAGACTAAAGCCGGGTCTCGGAGTTCGGGAACTCCTGTTCTAGTTATTTTATTAATCTTAATCACGTAGTTATCAGTTTAAAGAGAAACAGGAATTAAATTTAATGTTTTACTGTATGTCCTATGCTGGACATCAATGTACAAAATCAAATTTCATTCTTATTCTCTTTTAACTGGTAAATGCGCGACCCAAAATTTACGGACTTACGCAATTTTAATCAGTGGATATTTTAAAAGCATATCAAAGATACAAAATAAAAATGCAGATTTTGGCCTGATTGTGTCGCTTTAAATGGTTTTAACAGTATATCCATAAACTGGTGTTTAAGGCCACTGTTTAAGATACTTTCCCAGCATTAACCTAACATTAGGATTGAATGCCTTGTGTCTTTTGGCTCGCACTTTAAGACACATGTCACCTACTTGTCACCTGCATGGTACCTGCTTGGTCCCAGCAAACACGCGATGTGAAACAGTGCTGGATTAGGGTTGGGCCAGCGTCGGCTATAAAGACTGGAACAGGAGTTCCCGAACTCAGGCCCTGCTTTAGGCTGTATGAGTGCTATAGACAAAAACTCGGCTTAATATTTTGTAAACATAACTGTATTGGTCTTCCTCATGGGCCAGAATCCTAAATGCCAAGGATATGATTAAGGAAAGAACCAAGGAGACAAGTTAAAATATATATCTTCAACGTTTATTCATTCCATCGCCGGTGCTGGCCAACATTTATTCAATACTTGCCAGTGAGTCGTGCTACACGTGTCCCTACATACACACGATGTAGGTATACCCACCCAATTTCGGTTCAATGTTGGGCCAGTGTCGCAGCCCATTGCTGGTTCAATGTCAACAAATTGTCTACGCCACTGGCCCAACACTACTCCAACACTGGGTCTGATGTATACTTAGCGGCAGCACCACAAGCAAACACGTGCCATTTACCGAATACTGTTTTAATGATGGCTCAATATCTTTGACGCTGGCCTAGCATTGAAACAACATTGGATGATTGTCCAGTGTTTGCTTGGACCACTATGCTGGTGACCGTCTCCTCCCGTCGCCAGAAAAGCCATCACCTAGATAACACGATACATTGGCCCAATGCTGATGCAATGCTGGGCCACCGTCTGTGACGCTGGGCCAACAATATGCCAACCTTATCCCTTAGCCCTAATCATTAATATAATCGTGAATATGTTTCTTTTCTTAACACTTTTTGAAAACACAACTGTTTGACCTATCGACCTCAAACATCTCAAACATCTTTATAAGGACTGTTCCTGAGAAATGTCAACCGTTTCCCACACGCGACTCCACCCTTTCGGCAAATTAGGACACAAACATTATTGCTATAAGCTTAATATGCTCCTGGCCTTCGGCTGGGCCTGATCAAAAGTGTCATGAAAAATATATTTAAGACTGACTCAGCTAGGGAAAGTGAGCCAATGTTTGTTTTGTTGTTGGGTCATTGTCAGAGTCGTTTGTCCAACATTAAAGAACCATTGGTTGCCCGTTCAGTGGGTGCTGTAGAGGTACATGATGGGAGCATAGATGAATTGAAGGCACACGTTTTCTATTATGGGCTAACCCTATAGTTATTGCTTTTAACGTTTTGCTAAATAATATCTTTATGAGAGTATCTCTACACAAGCTGAAGATATCACAGTACTTGTTGTACCAGCGTTGCAGATGGTGGGCCAACATTGACTCAGCATTGGTTCAAGGTATCATGCTGACTGTTCTATCATTGGAATGATCATGCACTGGACCCCAATATTGAACTGGCATTGGATGGATACATCGTGTGTATGCGGTACATCGTAGAGACACGCGCCGCCCATCCAGCACAATTCACTGCCCAGTGTTGAATGAATGTTGGCCAGCACCGGCGACAGTTGTCCAGCATTGAGCCGGCATTGGGTGAGTATCGTACTGACTTGTAATGCACTGCTGCCGGGGACTCACTTGTTCAAAACAACATCTTTTTCTAGTTTCTTGAATTATTGATGACATTAAAGCACCTGCTCAATTGTTTAACCTAATTGTTGATACCCCCCCCCCCCCACACACACACAATTTTATAACTTTTGTCATCATGTTTGTGTAGGCCTACCGTCACGAAAATTCCAGCGAAGCCTCCTTAATTGTTTATGGTTGGTATGTCCATGTGTACGACAATGCTTATGAATCAAATAAATAACATAATGGGTTTTCTGTCATCACTTATTTTATGGTTATATGCTGCATTGTGTAAGGACATGTTGGTCAAATTGGCGTTGTGTGTCTCTAGGAATTATGCAGAAGACGCAACAAAACATTTATCACTCACTATTGTCTCAGTAAATCACCGACCAACAAATCACCTGCCCCTAAGTCCCTTGTCCATTAGGGCTACATATCAGCTTTTAAACCCGTTAGAGATAAAAAGTGACATTAACCAGCAAGATTTGACATTTGTTGACCTCCATTTTGTCGAATCTGAATAATTTTCACTCACTTGAAGTTGTGGATAGCGTCAGCGAGACACAACTTCAAGTGGGTGAAAATTCAAATTGAATAATTTGGCGGCTAAAGGGTTAATCAGAGAAGTGGACATATTCTGCATATATTAAAATACAGCAGACGATACAACTAATAATAATGGTAATAATACATGTTGTATTATGGGATGTTGTCTTGTTCGAATCCGATGCCGCATTTATTTTATGTTAGGTCATACGCTCAAATAAATTTTGTATTATAAAATAAAACAAATTCGTCGATATGGTCACAGGAAACAACATAGTAAAACATATTTATTGTACATATCCATATCTGGCCTATGTTTTCTGAACCAGATATGTCTATGCTTAAAAAAAGTGTCATTTATATTTAAAAATGTCACATATTTAGCTTTAAAATGAAAATATTGCTGCCTTTTCTGAAAATGTGTGTCTTTAGTCAGTGCTGAAATCCGAAAAAACATTGAAGTTTGCTCGACATTTTAGTGTATAATTTGCAATCCACTTGTTTTTACATAATTCGGATAATGTCGGATAATATTCTACTTTAGTGACCTTGACCTTCAAATCAGCAAAACTTAAATAAATCCCCGTATATTCTTTGATATATCACACATGAAAGTACAATTTTTGGTCTCTGTAAGATTTTTATTTCAGAAACCTATTTCGAGTGTCATTGAAAATAAATTACCTTTATTTTACCTTCAAATTCAATACGTCCGCCATTTTGTAATATTTACTGTCACTATAATTACACCACTAAATATACTTACGATAATATGACTTGTAGTAGCTTAGTGAGACAAGAATAAACATTACTGCCGAGTAAATTTTGAAAAGAAATCTAAAATGGCCGCCACATGTACCCTCAAATAAACGTAAAACAAAATGGCTATCAAAATGTAAATGACACCTCTTTTTTCGGTAAGTCGCACGGAAATGCTCAGCATATAATTTTTTTATGATTTCGAGTCCGAAGCACTAAAGTCCGATGTTTATTTATCATTCCCTGATCTAGATTTTATCGTAAAATCAAAGATGGCCGTCATTTTACATAATTTCCCATTAAAATCATGACATCATATTCTAAATGCGGAGCACAGCAAAGCATGTTAGAATGTATTGTAATTAAACTTGTTTCGAATGCTTTGTAAGCAAATCTGTCGTATTACCTAGTTTATTTTTAAATTTCCATAAAAAAAAATTCTATTATATTATAGTTTATATAGGGCCCACATAAAAACGCTATTATTGTGTTCTGGTGGTAACCATTTTAAATTTGGAGGTCAAAGAAAGGTCATTTTGATCGAAAAACATGAAACATAATTTTGTCAACTCCTAATCATACAGAAACGAGAAATTGTACATTTATTTGTCGACAGATAGAAGAGATGTGGTTTTGGCAGCCATTTTTTATTTGTCAAATTTGACAAAGGACACTTTTATTGAACGTTATCTGACTGATTCGTATTCAGCGCACCCGAATTATGTAACAAACAAGTGCATAACAAAGTATACACTTAAATGCCGAGAAAAGTTCAATGTTTCAGATTTCAGCCCAGGATAAATACACACATCTGGGTTCAGAAAACATAGGCCACATGGAGATATGGGCAAAATTATGTTTTATTGAGTGGTTTTCATTGACCATGTTGACTATTTTATTTTGTTGATGATTTTGATTTTTTCTAATAAAAAAATATGTTTCAGCGTCTGTGGGGATATAACTGCTTACTACACTGCAACATGCAATATATTATTACAACAGTAGTCCGAGCTTGACGTGAACTGCATGGTTCAACGTCTATGATAGACAGCATAGCAATAGCTGTGGTTTTCTATGCTGGTGGTCAGTGTACCCTGAGACCACAAATTTCATGAAAAATGTGAGGGTAGTCCTATTTAGATGATAATTTCACCTATAAAGACAGTTAGTCCATGAGCCAGGACCCTCATAAAAAGGTACAATTTTTTGTTGTGATTTTCGACAAGGTATACGTCTGAACTACATATTTTTGTATGATAGCAGTTTGTCTGTAGTAGCTTAACGTGTGTTATCACGTCACAAATCAACCCACCCTCTCAATTATTTATCACTTCACTTTAGCAATCATGTATACGTTTTTAGCAATAATTTGAAAACTAGTGAATATTAGAACTCTTTTATTTGCTTGTAGACTCTTATATATCTAAAATATTCTGATGTTAAATTTTATGCCAATAAACAGGTCATAAAATGTAAAAGTATGCGACTAATAATGTTTTATCATATTTATTAACATATTTACAATTTAGTAACATTCATTTTTTTGCGTGGCTCAATAATGTGAGAAACACAGATTTATCATTTAGATTTTCGACAAGGTGTATGTCTGTGGTAAATATATTTGCATGATAGAAGTTTGTATGTAGTAGCTTAATGTGTGGTATCACCTCACAAATAAACCCATTATATGAATTACTTAACCATTTTATTTTCCAATGCAACATACGTTATTTTCAATAATTTTAAAACAACTACATATTATAGTTCATTTTTTTACATGAAGGCTGATATATATCTGCACCATGTTATTGTTAGGTTTGATGCAAATGAAATGATCGCAACATAAAGAAATATGTAACTGAATATGTGTATATGTACATTTGTTCACGTTTTTGCTACATAGTTACAGATATTGCGTGATAGCTCAATCACGCAAGACGAATAAACTTATTATTGTGTTTTTGGCGAGGTATATGCATGTACTAAATATATTGGTATGATAGCAGTAAAGTAGATTAATATGTGTTATCACGTAACAAACAAACAGTTTTACATTTCATTTACCAATTCAACATTCGTTATTGCCCATATTTTTAAAACTACTATGCATTATGGCTCTATTTTTTTAATATAGGCGGATGTATATCTGACAAATTTCCTGCTTACGTTTGATGCAAATAAAATGGTCAAAGCATAATAAATATGGAACTTATTATGTGTATATGTACACGTTTTCACTCATTTGCTACATTGAAACATTGATTGTTTTGAGTTGTAACTCAAGCATCCAAGAAGCACAAATGATTATTATTGTGCTTTTGACAAGGTATATAGTAAGTACTAAATAGTTTAGCATAATAACAGTTCCTATGTAGTAGCTTAATGTATGGTATCGCAGAACAAATTAATTCACCCAACCCCATCTAACATACGTTATAGTGGTGATTATTGAAAGCTGCCAAATATTATAGCTTTATTTTTCGACGTAGGCCGATATATGAATATGAAATTTTTTAATGTTAAGTTTGATGCAAATGAAAAAGACACGCCACTGAAAAATATCTAACTAAATATGTGCATGTATGTATTTTCAGTCACACCACTTTTATTATGTAGTCACAGTGCTTGTTCTGTGTAGTAGCATACATGCATGAAAGAAACATGTGTTCTAGTAGCTTGAAACGGTTACAGCTTGTAAAATGAAATGAATCGGGCTTTAGGCCACCTTTGTGCACATATAGGCTAAACTGGGCCAGGAGAACCTCCTGAGGATGGTGGGATGATTGAGATGACACTGTCCTCCAGACACAGGATTCCATATTCGAGCCCTGGCGGTCTGAGGCCGAGCACGCTACCTCTCGGTCACGGAGGCTCCCCACAATACTGACTTTCACACGTGGATGAGGAAGAAACATTTTTGTTTCTTTCAAACCGCCGAGACCGGGAACCGAACCCCGAGCTCTGGCGTGAATGGCAGCGGTGCTAACCACTACCCTAGGGCCCCCGCCCGGTTACAGCTTGTATAATTTGAAGATATTTGTTAAACAATACGTGATAAACATTTATACATAAACTTGAACCAGAACCTATTATGTGTGGAAAGCAATCATGTGGAAGCATTTCTTTAATTGGATATCAGTTCTTGTATTTCCAGATAAATACTCCTACTTTCAAAGATTTATAACATGTATTGCCATGACAATAATGAGGTTAGTAGGATGATTAACCTGATTTCTGTTTTGTATAATTAAATACTGTTGCAACCAATAACTGACTGTAGCACGGAACTGTATGCAGAACATAATGAAACTGGTGGTGTTTCAAGAATTCGACATGACTAAAATTTTGAAATGTTATTGTACTGAAATCCTATTATCAATATACATTTTACAGATATTTTAAAATTATCGTAAAATCAATGAAATGTATCACAATCTCTAGGATAATATTTAGTGTTCAAAAATAGCAAAAAAAATTCTTAATCATGAAGTGCAAAAACAAATTAGTATGGTGGATCAGGTAATGTCTATACACTTCTCTCATCATCAGCAACAACACATGAGTATGCAAATGTATTTATTAAATATCTAAGTGTTAATTTAGCATCGTGCTATCGAATTGTTGTGTATCTAATTATTATATTCAAATCTTCATCTTCACTTAGGACGCCAATAACAAAATACATAGTTCGACACAGGTAGACCTATATAATTTTAGGTAAAATATAGTAGTATGTTACTTCCTATGGTTCAAGCTGCATTATTTCGTACCACATGCAAATTTAAATACCCTAAATAAATATACCTTCATTACTTGGGCATACACAGGAGATCCAGACACAAAGTAGTTATACACTTCTGGATATATATGTATCTGGTAGGCGTGACATGTCACTAGGCTAAATTGAGAGATAATGTGAATACTTACCACAAATCAACATTGTGAATGTCACATGATTGTATTTCTAGGTTTGTGATGACTCTCACAATACACCTCTTGTACAATTATGTTGAAGTAAGATATCCAGAAAGACAAGAGTGATCCATTATCATTGCTGAGACGTAATGTCTGAAAATATCTCCAAGACGAGATATGAGTACTGTTAGTGGCTGGTATATCTGCACATGTGTTGTATTTTAGGCTTATCCAATACTTCTCGATGTCAACTACTCATATACACTAGGCCTACATAGGCTATATTGTTGGTAAATCACATTATAGGAGCCACAGCCATCGATATATAAACACAGAGTGAACACTTAAATGTTCTATCCGATGTCTGCTACAATAATTTTGTAATTACTTCTGCTAAAAATTCATTTAATTCGAGTGTCTTCATAGCCTGTATACTGAAAGTGTTCTCTTATAATACTCAAGGAACTGTGCATTGAATGGAAAACACCAAGGAAACACTATAAAAAACAACTTTGCGCTAAGGGTCTGATGTAACATTTAGTGAAGATTCAGTTCTTTTTTGTAAATACACTATGGATGGACTTTTAGACAGCTGTGTAGTAAAGTGACCTTATTGTGTCAAAAATATCGGCATACAGTAGCATATTTACGTTTGACTTTGAATGACCTTTAAAGGTCAAGTGGTAAAAAGGGGGTAATAAAATTTAAATTGTTTAAAACTTAGTAAATTAGAAGACGGTTATTTTTACTTGCTTATTTGCTACCCCACCGTAGCCCTAAAACACCAGATAATTGTTGACCAAGTAGGATGAACGTGGGGGGGGGGGGGTAAACATATCGCATCTAAATATTTTTTATCCTTACAAAATATTTCTATTCTGATTACATTTTTTGTTTACATTTTATATTTATAACATGCTGCATTTTTTCTTTAACGTCACATCCATCGGATGTTTTTATGGTTATTAGGGTTCGCAACCAAACACAATTTTGTCTAGTTATTTATGTAAACAATACATTGTGTCCGGGAAAGCATCAATAAAAAACAAGCTAGGAACATTGTTTCGCATGGCACACCACATCACACATTGTCTCTACAATGAGCTCATCAGGTTGCAAGATTGTCGCTCAGGAGCCAAAAAATTATCTACGCATTGTCTTGAATTTCATGACAATTCCAAGTGTTTAACCTCCCATTTTTATTCAAGTATTGGCATGGCGAGACGCTTGCCTAAAAAATGGTATTTAATTGTTTGTGTTTAAAATGAACCTAAGCTACACAACTACACCTGAAAAAGTGGACATTTATGTTACGCTGATATACTTCAAATAGTTGTTTGAGACCTTAAGCTACCACATTGAGATTGCTATCATACCTAATAATCTTTATTACGACATGTAGAATAAGATGGTATGAATGGCAATTTGTACCTTTTTGTTGTACCGATGACCCTACCTGGCTCATGGACTAAGTGGTTTAAGTCCCCACGTTAAGGCATTATTCTAATGAGATGTAAATCTGTCATCACAGAATGATATAAAAATAATTGATCAAACAGTGACGCAGTAATTCATTGCGCAATCGATCGTGCGCGCACCGGATTTTGAAGGCACAACTTTACGAATGGCAATGATTACAGACTCTCTATCGCACACAAAGTCTGTTATTACTGACTATGTAACGGTAATTAAATTTACATGTGTAGATTAGTAAACTAGATCAGCAACAAAAGATGCTTACGTAACTCAAGCCAAAATCTAAATTGGTGTGGGTGTTCTCAATGACAACTAGAATATACATGTATCAATAATCACCATCGTATGCTAAATGAAGGAGATCAGTCCCATTAAAGTTACAACCATGGAATCAAATTTCTTCTTACCTTTTTTCTCAAGAACATTGTTTATTCAGGTAATATAAAGCATTTTTAGCCAAGACACGTAGTATAATTTCTGCAACATTTCTTAAGATTTAAGAAAAAAATCCATAGCGGATTTAGTATAGAGATGTGACGTGGTCAAAAATGGTATATATTCACAATACACAATGTGACCTTAAGCCAGACGGATTCAACATCTAGAAAATTAAATACTGAGTGTATTGATATCAAAAGCGTAAGAATTGATCCATTCATACCACAATTCTACTTTACGCCCACCCTATAAACGACCAGGGGGGTTTGCCCTAACATAATATACAATCAGATTTTGCCAGTATGACGGGTTGTACCAACTCCTTAAATAACGGTCCGGTGATTTCAGACCTCTACTATTTTGGACTGGTGATTTCGGACGCTAATCGGTGATTTCGGATGGTGTGCGGTGAATTCGCACGCCCAACTTAGTAGTCTTTTATATAACTATTTTGGTACTAATATCGCTGGTTTCGGATGGTGATTTTCAACGGTGATATCAGTCGGTGATTTCGGACGGTGTGATGTTTAAAGGCCCTCATATAGTACTCTTTTATATGACTATTTCTGTACTAATATCTGTAATTTCGGACGGTGATTTCGGACGGTATTATGGATAAAGAAGCCTAATATGATAAATAAAATATATAGAAATATCATTTTATATCTATAAAATATAATAGGCTACATACATAAATTGCTATACAATATAATATACTTTGTCATCTATATAGATACATCATATACAAAATATAGATATACATCACCATGAATAAAATGTATAGATATTTACAGTAATAAAAGTTATTTTAGCTTGGACTTAGGTGCGGAAAACATATATCGATGGGTCATTATCAAATTGGAACACATGTTTGGACTTCTGAAATAAGTTTGAAGTGAAATTGTTAATTCGTCTCGGCAAAACAATCAATTTAGAATACCGATAGTAAATAAATTGAAGCTTACCAACTATTATTGATGGCGCAGGAATGATTTGAATAGCTTCACCGTATGTGATTGTTATAGCGTACTTGTAAGAAACAAGGTCTAAATACCCAAAAAGATACGAGTATGATCTATTTTTATATAACAAGCTCATTATCATTTCATTTGATTGAAATTTATTTTATAATTACATACAATAACCTAGTAAATAACGGAGCTGACATACCGTGTTTTCTCATAGCCTATTTTTTCTTCATATAATAAATGAAAAATATCGGCTGATTTTGAATGAATCTTTTGTGCCCAAATCATCATCTGATTCTGCGACATAAATTAAATGAGATGGAAGACATGAATGCACAGAGAGTTATATAATGTCACACCGTTAATAGTGCCCTGCACCGCTAATACCCCAGTAAACACGATACATTGAACCAATGTTGGGTTAATGTTGGCCCAACGTTGCAGACGGTGTTTACTGGGACTTCCCTGCAAAGCCAAAAGGCAGTATCTGCTTACTTTGTAAAGTAAGCAGATACTGCCTTTTGGCTTTGCACGGCAGAATACTACATCCTGACTTTATTCCCAATTATGTGAAGCGCAGTGACCACGCTCGCCTGCAATTGAGATATAGATGGGGACACTTAGTGACCGGAGATTGAACCGGATCTGAGACCCAGAGTCTTAAATATTACTTTCATGACAGCATGAAACTTCTGGCTGAACTCCCAGCATGCCCGGTCGCTATAAACACAAACACCATCTCAATTGCATGTGAGCGTTGCAGTGGCATCACCGGAAACCGTTTTTAATGGCAACTCGGTCAAAACAAAGTTATATAGGCCTAACACCCCATCCCCCATACATCATTGTATTAGATAGCTCGGTGAAAATATTGGAGGTGAAGGCTCCCTGAATTGTAGCTTGGTATTCTTAGGAACAGATATGATCACACGGTAGATACATACAGTATAATAATAATGATATAAAACGTCAATAAAAATCGAACTTTCTTCCTGAATTGTTTCAATATCTCGCGTTTGATGTCAGCACGAGCAGCTGTACTTGAGATGTTATTTTTTTTGAATTATATTTTTGAGCGTATTAATGATATTGAGTGACTCAGTAATCATGCTAAGAAGAATTGTGAATGGCAGTTCAAAGAAGTGTTTGAACAAGCATACTCGTGTTGTCTAACTCTCAGCGTTGTCTGTTCAACATTCAATCAGACCGGTCCGTCGATGCTAGGACACGCGTGAAAACGCAGACACACCAGGGCCCGTATTCTCGTACGAGTTACGATAAATCGTAACTTGTTCGAGAATACGGGCCCAGATCGTTAACCCTCTGCTTCCAGATCACCATGATAACAATACGTGCACTCTACGTCAATCATTTTATTAAAAATTTCACATGCATTAAAAAATACTTTAAATCCGATTAAGGTCAGTTACAAAATCAACTACAAAGTGGAATGTTGTGCTGTACGTTCGTAGGTTACGCAGACTGTAACGGGTCATAAATCGCGGCACGCGTTGTCAGCAAGTAATTGACCCTGTCGATTCAATTCATACAACTGTCATCATACCGTCCGAAATCACCGTCCGAAATCATCGTCAGAAATCACCGTCCGAAATCACCAATATTAGTGCAGAAAGAGTCACATAAAACAATGTTGAGTTGAGCGTTCGAATTCACCACACACCGTCCGAAATCACCGTCCGATATTTCCGGAGGCCGAAATCACCGTCCGAAATCACCGTCCGAAATCACCGATAGGCGTCCGACGATCACCAAGTCTGAAATGGTCGAGGTCCAAGATCACAGGCAGTCTACAGGAACTTGCTCTTCTACTATGCGTAAAATGTCCATAATCCACGTATAACATGTCATGCTCGATATGTATGGCATGTCGTCTTGACAACGATAGATAATGTCCACCATCTTTAGTATTATTATAAGGGGCCTATGTCATATTTTTTTATATTTCTGAAGCCGGGTAATTTACACGACGCTGAACCGACATTAAACCGGCACAGGGACAATCTTATTGGAGACTAGACAAAAACGTAGCAGATTTGCAACTTTCGCAACTTTATGGGCGTATTACATTTGTGGTTTAACCCTTTACCAGCCAAATTATTCAATCCGAATTTTCACACACTTGAAGTTGTGTCTCGCTGACGCGATCCACAACTTCAAGTGAGTGAAAATTACTTAGATTTGACAAAATGGAGGTCAACTCTTTTCAAATCTTGCTGGTTGATGTCACATTTTATCTTTAACATATTTAAAATGTGGTACTTAATGTGCTAATAAAAAATGAAAACCCGAATATATGCGGCCCGGCGGTCAAAGGGTTAATGGCGAGTGAGGATTTGAGACTAACCAGTGCAGCCTGCAATAACTGTCGGTGGAGAAGTCTATTTTAAATTTATCTACATCCTAAATGCCCCAATCCGTCACACACTCCTCATGATTATGACCATAATTACAATCATGAGCTATTTTTATTTGCCGTGCTCTTTTTTAAAGTATAGAGGTAAACATTTCCGATGAGTGAGCATGACTGGAGAGTATAAGAATGTACCATTAGATGACGGATGAGAAGACATTGAATAGACTCCATAATGGGGATAATAATAATAATAAGGACAAACTGAACCGAAGAAAATGGTTGATAATAAACGGGAAATATTTAGGATTTTTTCTGAAGAGCGAACTAGGAGACGCTGGCCCAACATTAAAGCAATATTGGCTCGACGTCTCGTGTTTGCTGGGTATTATTGTAAATTCATATTATAATGACAATTTTAATTTTACTAAGCAGACTCAACAGGGAGAAACCTGTGGATTCAATCATTCAATGAAATTTACACTTATATAGCGCCCTCTCTCGAAAACTAATCAAGGCGCTGTACATAATAACATTCACTTTGTAAATTGACCATTCAAAGTAATAGAATTTTTTCTGCTTCACCAAATCAATTTCTTTACGAATAGACCAGTCATTTACGTAGAGGGATAGACATAGGGATATTGCTGATACCAAGAAATACAGAGTTTTCATAAAATGAAAGCTCCATTTATCAAACGCAAAATGGACTTTTACTCTCAGGCGAATTCCAAGATTTGCAATTCGTGTTTGGTTCGGTTTTTGTTTGGCTTTTAGCGACCTCTTTTCAGGAACTCTAATCTGACTGAGCTGTCCCAGCCATTTAATCCGATAGAAATATAAATTTATATACCAGATTATATGTCTATCAAGAAAATTTTGTATTTCAAATACGTTTCAATAGTTCTTTTATATTTTAAATATAGTTTCGCATTGTTTTTAAACATATTCAACCCCGTATCAGAGTCTTTGATTTTGATTATAATTTTTTGACTACAGCCCATGCGGCATGAGCCTGAGGTAGAGTCAACTCAAATTGTTATATTATCGCTCACGTTGAAATTGAAAGCGTCTTTGTTGGGACTATTTACTATTTTTAATAGTATTATCGGTACGCGCTGTTAATTTACTCTGACTAGTCTGAGCAAGGAGGTCTGAGTCAAGACTCAAGTCAAGGCTCTGCCTTTGAACGTTTGGTACACTCTAGCCTCTAGTCTAGGTAGGCCAGGCTAGACCTTGGTCTAATAATTCCAATTATTATTATTTTTTTAATCTAGACAATGCATATTTGTACCTGTCTAATATATTCTAATCGCTTTTTGTTTATTTTCATGATCATAAAATCAAAAATTTGGCGCTTCATGAAAAAAGAAATAATAAATAAATAGGGTCTATATACAAATGTAATCTAGACCATTTCATTTGTCCATTACTAGCATTAGACTGGTTGAATCGTCACCCCAGTCACTGACAGTGACACATTTCTTGGATTGACATAAATTAATGAAAAATTAATCTGGATTAACTTTGGTTTGGACGGTTCTTTCATGATTTTAATAAAAATGTAGGCTAAAAAATATAAAATGTTACTTTGTTAGGAATATAAAGTTCAACTTCAAGTTCAATGCACATTGATCATAATAAATTATAATTTTGATAGTAATTTAAATCAATGAGAGGGGTTATGGTTGTTTCAAAGAATTAATTTAGAGTGGCAAGAATTGATTAACTTTGGAGGCGATAATCACATTGACTGATGCTATTTGGTAGTAACCTTTCTGATTCCTTCCAGGAACTGTTTTTCTGTGGCCATTCTCTGGCTTTGCCAGTGCAGCCTTCGGTTTCAGATAGGTTTTTGCTGTGAAAAAATATATGTGTGGCCCTTTCCTCTTTGTTTGGAGTTTTCAATTTTGTTGCTATGATACGGTTCAATGAAGCATCTATACCACATATTTTTAATCTCAAATTTATATCAATTCTCATAAATGTATAGTTACGCTGGTCGGATCCAAGCTCGTTCTCGTCTACCAATTAAAAAGAAAAAAAACACTTTTTATACATATGCTTTATGTTTACATAGATCTATAAAGAATTTTATGTTACAAATACTTTTAGTAGTTTCTATATATATATTAGATTGAGCTCTGTGGCTTTGTGTGGTTATTATTGAATCTGTCTGACCAATTATTTGATTATAAATGGCCCTTATCTTTGTCACATTGACATTGTTGGCTTTTTATGTGGTCTAGTCAGTCTCAAAACCTCACATTATCGTTTACTCTTTCTTTGTATCAATCGTAAATTTCCGCTGTTATTAAATTAGCAATTTTAACAAATTGATTATAAATCACGAATTCTCAAAAACGCAGAGTAATACTGGTCGGTTTCTCATTTATCAAACATTTGCGGAATGACATAACGAAAAAATCATTTGCACTTTTGCATACAAATTTGGGTTTGGATGATATGCTTCCATAACTTTAATATGTAAAGGGGGGTGGAAAGGATTTTCATCTTTGTTTCATAACAATTTTGGTTTCATTCAGGTGAAAAAGTGTTAACTTGTTGTGATTCGCTGAGTAAACACTATGAGATGGCGTTCACTTTAATGCAGGAGACAATATTATTATTTTTATTATTATTTTTTTTAAATCAACGATAATTGTCCCAGAGAATTTGTTTAACAAGGATTGATTAACTCTGGAGGCGATAACTACTTTGGCTGCTTTCATGCTTTTTTGCCAATTTGTGGTTGACTCACTGATTCCTTTCAGGAACTGTTTTTCCTGAGGGCCATTCTCTGGCGTTGCCAGTGCGGCCTTATGGGGTTTCAGATAGGTCTTGTTGTCAGGAACATATGTTTTTCGCCCTTTTCCTCGTTGTTTGGAGTTTCATCTTTGTTACTTAAATTTTTTGGGTACATTTTATCGTGTGATTTTCAGGGCAAAAATTTCCAAATAATATAACTCAATAAGAGGAGCGATTGTTGTTTCTGTGATTTTATTTAGCAAGAATTGATAAACTCTGGAGGCGATAATCACATTGGCTGATGCCAATTTGTGGTTGACCCACTGATTCCTGTCAGGATTTGTTTCCTGTGGGCTATTTTCTGGCCTCGCCAGTACAGCTTTCGGTTTCAGATAGGTCTTTGTTTTTGGCACCTTTCCTCTTTGATTGGAGTTTTTTTTGTTACTTTTGGTTAAATGAAGCATAGATACCAGCTACTCTTAAAAAATATTGAAAAATATATATATATACAATATTAGTGCTCATAAAGGTATTTATACGGGTCGGATTTTCAGTTATTTATTGGCCGGCTGCACTTTAAATGTATGTTTAAAATAATTCATGTTAGGAAGTTAAGATTTAACGTTCTCATTAGTAATGCTTTAAATTAATGAGAAGAGCTATAGTTGATAATCCCTTGGTTTCATTTTATGTAATTAATGCAATTATGCCAATTTGTGATGACTCTGGAATAATCCTATGGGCTGGTTTTCCTGTAGGCCATTCTCTTGCTTTGCCAAAGTGACTTTAGGTTTCAAGTGGATCCTATGAAATTATGTTTAGATCACCATTTTCATTTTAAGTTTTCATCTTTGTTTGTTTTCGTAAAGCTTAAGTGATCCAGCTGCTTTGAAATTGAATTTAAAAAAAAATGGCCACAAGAATTATCTCTTTCATCATTCATACTTATATATATATATAATAAATAATTTGTAAATTTAAATAATTTGGGAGAGTATCCAAGCGTAGGAGTCACTACAGCCCTGATGCCTCCCAGTGTAACGTAAAAGCAATATAATTATTCAATTAAACTTCTGCAAGAACATAATCTTGCATGAGTCAACGCTAACAAAAATAGAACAGTATGACAAGAAAAAAAATATATATATTTAATAATAATAATAAAAAAAAATATATATATAATTTTTTAAAAAAAGCCAATAAATACAAGGTCAGTTACAACAGGACTTGGCCAGTTGTTACAGGCCGCAGTAATTATTGCATGCCTTATACGCCAACTACGTGATGCTCTATGTCTAGCTCGATTAATCTAGCATCAGGACTTGCGCCAGTTGCTGAAATCAGTGATAGTGATGATGAGCAGGATGCATCCGCCAGATGCAATAAACTTCGTGAAGAACCAAACTTATGATTGAATATTCATTTGTTAGTTCGGCAGGACTTGCGCCAGCCGTTCTAACTTTTGCAAACATGATGGGGAGTGATCAGCCACCGGATTTGGGTCAGTTGGTTTTTGATACGATATCCACAAGCTCATCCTTACAGATGGAATTAGTTTAATCTAGCATCAGGACTTGTGCCAGCTGCTGAAATCAGTGCTAGTAATGATGGGCAGGATGCATCCGGACTTGCCCCAGATGCAATAAAATGAAATGAATCGGGCTTTAGGCCACCTTTGTGCACATATAGGCTAAACTGGGCCAGGAGAACATCCTGAGGATGGTGAGATGATTGAGATGACACTGTCCTCCAGACACAGGATTCGAAATTCGAGCCCTGGCGGTCTGAGGCCGAGCACGCTACTTCTCGGTCACGGAGGCTCCCCACAATACTAACTTTCACACGTGGATGGGGAAGAAACAATTTTGTTTCTTTCAAACCGCCGAGACCGGGAACCGAACCCCGGACTCTGGCGTGAAAGGCAGCGGTGCTAACCACTACCCTAGGGCCCCCGCCCCCCAGATGCAATAAACTTCGTGAAGAACCAAACATTTGATTATTCATTTGTTAGTTCGGCCGGACTTGCGCCAGCTGTTCTAACTATAGAAAACATGATGGGGGGTGATTTGCCAACCTGATTTGGGCCAGTTGGTTTTTGATACAAAATCCACAAGCTCATTCTTACAGGTGGAATTAGTTTGAATGATTTATGTCATTTTCTTCTCCCGTATAAGAGAAGAAAAAGTTAAAAATTTCTTTTTTGTCAATAACTGCGTGAGTATGAAATTATTATTACTATTATTTTTTTTTTTTAATATTTTTAGAATTCCTTAGATCTTGCTCTTGAATATGTAAACAACATTTTTAGTGAATACAGCAATACTCAAGATGTGGTCCATTTCCTCATGCTCCTAATTGGCTTCAAATCCTTTTAAATCTATGTTTTGTGGTCTTTTTATGTTTTCAAAGTGTGTCTGCAATACCTAAAGTCAGTTCAAAATGAGGTCTGTATACTTCTGTGGTCAGATGTTACACTTACAGAAAATAAAATTCCACTGACATTTAATCCAGCCAGTCAAAACACTACTCAGACTTGCTTCGTGAATTATAAATTCAACAGATGTTATGATGATGTGTCCCTTATTATCTATACCTGGAAATTTTAATTATTTGGTTATCTATTCATTTATAAATTCCAATTTCAAGTTTCACTTTTGTAGACATCGTAATTTCAATTTAAAAACTCAATTTCGGACTATATAGCACTTGACCATTTAGAATTAGTGTTGTTTCTGATGCCACAAGTAATGGTGGATTAGACAGATGAGAGGTTGGAATTCATATGTGCTCTTACGATGCATTCGTAAGTTTGTGTTGTGGGGGTCAGACACTTCATGTCTGTGTGCCATTTCATACCCTCCTCAACAACAGATAATGTTTAATAATGGTGTTGATGGATTTTGTCAATATTATGTAATTTGTATGTAATGATACAAGAGTCAAAGCTCACTTGATTATATTAATGTGAACAATTAGTAGATTGTTATTTATAGGTTTTGTTTTGTGTGAAAAATTACTAGATTGTTATTGGTAGTTTTTGTTAATAATATTTTATGTAATTATTTTGTAATGATACAAAAGTCAAAGTTCACATTTAAATAGTAGATTAGATCAATTACAGACATGTATAATTATTCATAGTAGATTAGATCAATTACAGACATGTATAAATATTCATAGTAGATTTAATCAATAAGAGACAGTAGATTAGATTAACTAGAGACATGTATAAATATTCACGGCTTAATCCTGTTAACCGACTGTCAAGTAAATTTATACCTATTTTGGTATTAGGGCTTCACTTTGTTACAACCACGTTTACACTAACAACATTTGAAGTGAAGCCCTTTTTATTTGTAGTTGTTTATTTTGATGTTTGTTTGGTTCGGTTTTTGTTTGGCTTTTAGCGACCTCTTTTCAGGAGCTCTAATCAGACTGAGCTGTCCCAGCCATTTAATCAGATAGAAATATAAATTTATATACCAGATTCTATGTCTATCAAGAAGTGGTACTTAATGTGCTAATAAAAAATGAAAACCCGAATATATGCGGCACCGGCGGTTAAAAGGTTATTGGCGAGTGGGGATTTGAGACTAACCAGTGCAGCCTGCAATAACTGTCGGTGGTGAGTCATTAGAAGTCTATTTTAAATTTATCCACATCCTTAATGCCCCAATCCGTCACACACTTATCATGATTATGACCATAATAACAATCATGAGCTATTTTTATTTGCCGTGCTATTTTTTAAAGTATAGAGGTAAACATTCCCGATGAATGATAATGACTGGAGATTATAATAATGTACCATTAGATGACGGATGAGAAGACATTAAATGGACTCCATAATGGGAATAATAATAATAATAGGGACAAACTGAACCGAAGAAAATGGTTGATAATAGACATTAATACTAATGTTTTTTTTCTGAAAAGCGAACTAGGAGACGCTGGCCCAACATTAAAGCAATATTGGCTCGACGTCGCGTTGTTGCTGGGTATTATTGTAAATTCATATTATAATTATATTTTAATTTTACTAAGCAGACTCAAGAGGGAGAAACCTGTGGATTCAATTATTTAATGAAATCTACACTTATATAGCGCCCTCTCTCGAAAACTAATCAAGGCGCTGTACATAATAACATTCACTTTGTAAATTGACCATTCAAAGTAATAGAATTTTTTTTGCTTCACCAAATCAATTTTTTTACGAATAGACCAGTCATTTACGTAGAGGGATAGACATAAGAATATTGCTGATACCAAGAAAGATTATTTTTGTAGTAAGTACTGGATATCATATAGGCCTACTACAACAAAATCGGTCTACCCTCTCACAAACCCTGGTTTGACCATATTTTGACAAAAATGCCATGGACTAGGAAGCCTTGTACGACCGATATAAAGGACGTTGCGTCATTAATGTGGAGCTAACCCTTTGAAATATTTTCAATTTGTTATTTTCCTAGTAAAGTCAGATTAACATTAAATTCATCAACCAGGGTGAATTTCGCGGATTCCTCAATTCTGATCCAATTTTCATGACTTTCTGCACAGACAATTGTTAGTCATGAGCGAAGTTTTAAAAGGTATTTCAGAAGTTATACCATTAAATGACATACAATAAAATTCTGAAACGAAGCTAATGGGTTTATAGAGTGCGACATTTTTATTTATTTACTACATGTCAAATAGACTTTTGAACTATGCATTATTGTTCAATGAAATTTTCAGGGTGGTCGCCTAATCGCTGGACTATAGTGCTTGCAAAATTTCTTTGAATTGGTTGAGAATTGACTGTACTGAGAAATCAGCGAAAATCATTCACCACGGTTAAGGTGAATCCGCCTACTATCATTTATGACTAGTCCGGTCAATAAGGCTCTCAAATCCTGGTAGATAGGAAAAAAGGACAAAAAAAATTCTTTTCTATATGGTATCTACATGACCTCCTTGGACTGGAATTTTTTTTTATTAAAATCTATGGTGGGCTAAGGTCACAACAATGTCAAATCCAAGATGGCCGCCATTAACCCAGGTTATGTCATGATCAAAAATAATTGTTTCACGTTTAGTACTAGAATCAAATATAATACCTCTTTTTAATGCCATTTTGTAAGGAGAATCCAACATACATGTTATTTTTGAGATCAAGGTCAAATGTCAAGGTCACTGCAAGGTCAAATCAAATAAATATGACCGGCATTAGTCTATGTTATCATAATAAAAGTGATTTTTCTCACTTTCTCAACTCTAGAATTAGGTGTAATACTGTGCATCTCTTCCATTTTGTCTATATACATGCTATTTTTGTGATCAAGGTCAAATTTCAAAGTCACAGCAAGGTCAATTCAATTACATTTGACCGACATCAGCCTATGTCATGATAATAAAAGTGATTTTTACTTTCTCAGCTCTAGAATTAGGTATATTACGGTGCATCTTTTCCATTTCGTCTATTTTCTGGTATATTGTCAACAAATGACCCTGTCAGCGGCCATTTTGAATTTGACCTCTTTGTGACCTTAGCCCACCGTAGAATTCGGTAAACATTTTTCTCTATAACCGAAAAGTCATTATGTACCCAAATGCAACAAAATGCTTTTGTCTGAAACTTTTCCTATATCAGTTCTTAATTGACCGGACTAGACGTGAATAATATTATGTTATGTATGATAGCCATATATTGTGCAATCTTCAAATTGGATAGCAAAAAAGTACAATCATTTTGCTTTTGTTCTAATTAATATATTATGCGACAAACCTGATTGATTATATGAGCTTCCGTTTAGCGACCTTATGAAATACCTAGGAGCTTCTCTCGGAGCGTCTATTATGTTAAAAATGTATCAGGTGAAGTCCCGTTCCATGAGACGTCGGATGTGTGGCAAATGTGTGGCTAAAAAGATTAATATAATTAAATAAAAACTAAATTATCGCATCTAGACTTATGATATCCTAATTAATGTACATTCGCATAAAAGAAGAACGAGCGAGTAGACTTGCAAACAAATAATACATTCTTTAAAAACGATCTTTATTGTAGGCGTATGTCTCTATGTTGGTATTTTATGTCACACTGGGAGCTTTTGTACAGTACTGGGAATGGCGCAGCTACTGCACTGAACAAGAAGAATCACAGTGCAGATATAAACTCATTTAATGTGAACACGCTATCTATGAATACAAGTAGATTTACAGTTAATTACTTTACGCTGCTGGGAAGGATCGACCTAAATCTTAGGCAACTGATTGGTCGAGACCGCGTGATATCAACCAATCGGAGACGTAAGATCCAAATCGACCAATTTATCTCTGATCCACGAGTTTTTACGGCATTTCATTGTCGAGATGTAACGTTATTCCATTCTAGCCAGTGTGGCGATTTTGTAAAATGCAATTATCGGAGAAAAACCCACTAATTTACATGCAAATGAATTCCCATTTGCATTGATTGTGGAACACGGGGGCAATAAGCTTAAGGAAAATACGTCGATTCAGTGTTTGGTTTAATGGTGGGACGGCGTCTCAGACGGTGGACCAGCATTGAGCCAACAGTGGATTCACGTCTCGGTGTTTGCCGTCCCCGGCCAGGCCATCTCAAACAAAACATTGTAAATTGAATCCCATGGCAATAGCTGGCGACGAGTCATTTCCTACTGAATTATTTTCACTCACTTGAAGTTGTGGATCGCGTCAGCGAGACACAACTTCAAGTGGGTGAAAATTTAGGCGAGTTTAAGGCTACTTAATCAGTGTAATTTTAATTATATAAATAAATAACACAGCTGTTGCAAAAGTGATGACTCAAGCAAGTTGCTTCAAGAGAACCCTCTTAGATTTTTTTGAAAATTATCACTCTAAACTTGGATATATACATATTAGGGGACTTCAACTTACATCTTGATCTCCCCTCAGGCAATACTACACAATTTAATATTTTTTTAAAATATTTTGGTTTCAAACAGAATGTAAATTTTCCTACGTAGTGTAATAATCAGACGCCCATATTTGAAATTCCGTTACACTTAAATGTATATACCGTACCATAAACCTATATAATGTTATAAAGGGGTTATCTGGGAGTGAGGAAAAACCGTTTGTAAAGTTTTTACGGAGTGCACAACTAAATTATAAGCCAGCTCGCTAAGCACCCATTTTTCACATAAATATATTTTCAGTAAAGGTGCAAATATGCATTAGTTGAAATCCAAACTAAACGCATGCAGAAATGTGCAGAAATACCTCACTGTGCAGAAATGCTACCTAAAAGTCACAGCAAGGTTTTACCTAGGTCATTTGAAGGTCACATGTAACTAAACGTTTTCATATTCATGATCAAGTGAGTGCAAATAATAAAAGTAAACTCCTATAGGCCTAGTAGGCTTTAATAAATTATATACTACACCTGAGTAAAGTACAAAGTCAAATAAAACAAGGTCAGTCCCCCGTTATTCTTATTTGCTCATCTCCCGACTTCTTGATATTATTGCCAAAACAACTAAATCATCTAAACACCTTGAAAAAATATTTTTTTTTAGCGATCACCAGGGTCACTCTATATAATACGGAGCCCATAAAGGGACATTAAGTGTGGCGATTTTTTTTATTTCGTTTGTACGAAATAATATTTCGTTTGTACGAAATATTATTTCGTTTGTACGAAATATTATTTCGTTTGTACGAAATGATTTCGTTTGTACGAAATATTATTTCGTTTGTACGAAATCATTTCGTTTGTACGAAATATTATTTCGTTTGTACGAAATATTATTTCCTTTGTACGAAATAACATTTCGTTTGTACGAAATAGTATTTCGTTTGTACGAAATAGTATTTCGTTTGTACGAAATATTATTTCGTTTGTACAAAATATTATTTCGTTTGTACGAAATAATATTTCGTTTGTACGAAATAATATTTCGTTTGTACGAAATAATATTTCGTTTGTACGAAAAAATATTTCGTTTGTACGAAATAATATTTCGTTTGTACGAAATATTATTTCGTTTGTACGAAATATTATTTCGTTTGTACGAAATATTATTTCGTTTGTACGAAATAATATTTCGTTTGTACGAAATAATATTTCGTTTGTACGAAATAATATTTCGTTTGTACGAACTATTATTTCGTTTGTACGAAATAATATTTCGTTTGTACGAAATAATATTTCGTTTGTACAAAATAATATTTCGTTTGTACGAAATATTATTTCGTTTGTACGAAATATTATTTCGTTTGTACGAAATATTATTTCGTTTGTACGAAATAATATTTCGTTTGTACGAAATAATATTTCGTTTGTACGAAATAATATTTCGTTTGTACGAAATAATATTTCGTTTGTACGAAATAATATTTCGTTTGTACGAAATATTATTTCGTTTGTACGAAATAATATTTCGTTTGTACGAAATAATATTTCGTTTGTACGAAATAATATTTCGTTTGCACAAAATAATATTTCGTTTGCACGAAATATTATTTCGTTTGTACGAAATATTATTTCGTTTGCGCAAAATAATATTTCGTTTGTACGAAATAATATTTCGTTTGTACGAAATATTATTTCGTTTGTACGAAATGACCTGGGTATGTCACTCACTTACAGGGTGTGGACCTGGGTCTGACACTCACTGACATGGTGTGGACCTGGCCCTGACATGGCGGAGACCTGGGTCTGACACTCACTAACAGGGCGGGGACCTGGGCCTGACATTCACTGACGGGGCGGGGGAACTTTGGTGTGACACTCACCGACAGGGCGGGGACCTGGGTCTGACAATGAAATAAATCGGGCTTTAGGCCACCTTTGTGCACATATAGGCTAAACTGGGCCAAGAGAACCTCCTGAGGATGGTGAGATGATTGAGATGACACTGTCCTCCAGACACAGGATTCGAAATTCGAGCCCTGGCGGTCTGAGGTCGAGCACGCTACCTCTCGGTCACGGAGGCTCCCCATAATATTTTACTTTTACACGTGGATGGGGAAGAAACATTTTTGTTTCTTTCAAACCGCCGAGACCGGGAACCGAACCCCGAACTCTGGCGTGAAAGGCAGCGGTGCTAACCACTACCCTAGGGCCCCCGCCCACCTTGGTCTGACACTCACTGACAGAGCGGGGACCTGGGTCTGACACTCACTGACAGAGCGGAGACCTGGGTCTGACACTCACTGACAGAGCGGGGACCTGGGTCTGACACTCACTGACAGGGTGGGGACCTGGGGGTGACACTCACTGACAGGGCGGGGACCTGGGTCTGACACTCACTGACGGGGCGGGAACCCAGGCCCCGCCATGTCAATGAGTGTCAGACCCAGGTCCCCGCCATGTCATAACGCAGGTCCCCGCCCTGTCAGCGGGTATCAGACCCAGGTCCCCGTCATGTCAGTGAGTGTCAGACACAGGTCCCTGCCTTCTTGGTGGCCGGCCCCGATGGCTCATTCGTATCGACTGGGGCTTGTAACCTGGAGGTACCAGGTTCGAATCCCGGTCGGGCCTGATATTTGTCATCGTGGTTGTGCATATACAGTGCTCCAAACTGTTCAAAGGAATGAAATTTACAGTGCTGCCTATGGTACCGTGCACTATAAAGAACCCTTGAAGTCATTTGAAATAAGGGTAGGGCATAGTCCCGGCTTCGGGCTTCCTTCTGTCGCGATATTGCCATGATTGTGCAGAAAGCGACGTAAAGCAATATTCACTCACTCTGCCCTGTTAGTGAGTGTCAGATCCAGGTCCACACCCTGTCAGTGAGTGACAGACCCAGGTCATTTCGTACAAATTAATTCGTACAAACGAAATAATATTTCGTACAAACGAAATAATATTTCGTACAAACGAAATAATATTTCGTACAAACGAAATATTATTTCGTGCAAACGAAATAATATTTCGTGCAAACGAAATAATATTTCGTACAAACGAAATATTATTTCGTACAAACGAAATAATATTTCGTACAAACGAAATAATATTTCGTACAAACGAAATATTATTTCGTACAAACGAAATAATATTTCGTACAAACAAAATAATATTTCGTACAAACGAAATACTATTTCGTACAAACGAAATATTATTTCGTACAAACGAAATAATATTTCGTACAAACGAAATAATATTTCGTACAAACGAAATATTATTTCGTGCAAACGAAACAATATTTCGTACAAACGAAATATTATTTCGAACAAACGAAATAATATTTCGTGCAAACGAAATAATATTTCGTGCAAACGAAATAATATTTCGTTCAAACGAAATATTATTTCGTACAAACGAAATAATATTTCGTACAAACGAAATAATATTTCGTACAAACGAAATAATATTTCGTACAAACGAAATATTATTTCGTACAAACGAAATATTATTTCGTACAAACGAAATAATATTTCGTACAAACGAAATAATATTTCGTACAAACGAAATATTATTTCGTACAAACGAAATAATATTTTGTACAAACGAAATAATATTTCGTACAAATGAAATATTATTTCGTACAAACGAAATAATATTTCGTACAAACGAAATATTATTTCGTGCAAACGAAATAATATTTCGTACAAACGAAATATTATTTCGTACAAACAAAATAATATTTCGTACAGACGAAATAATATTTCGTACAAACAAAATATTATTTCGTACAAACGAAATAATATTTCGTGCAAACGAAATAATATTTCGTGCAAACGAAATAATATTTCGTACAAACGAAATATTATTTCGTACAAACGAAATAATATTTCGTACAAACGAAATAATATTTCGTGCAAACGAAATAATATTTCGTGCAAACGAAATCATTTCGTGCAAACGAAATAATATTTCGTACAAACGAAATCATTTCGTACAAACGAAATGGTATTTCGTACAAACGAAATAATATTTCGTACAAACGAAATCATTTCGTACAAACGAAATAATATTTCGTACAAACGAAATAATATTTCGTGCAAACGAAATAATATTTCGTACAAACGAAATATTATTTCGTACAAACGAAATAAAAAAAATCATCACATTTAATGTCCCTTTATGGTCTCCATAATATAACGTCAATGGGAACACAATTATTATTATTTTGACATTAATTATTTTAATATTACATTTATCTGTAATAATTTAAAGAGACTCAATCAGGCTAAAATCATAAAATAATCGGTGATTTTATTTTGTCTTCTTAATATGACCATATGACGACTAGAACTAATTTTTGTGCTGCGCATTTACCAGTTGCACGGGGTCTGTTGCACGGGGATGCTTGATTTATGATTTTTGCATGACTTGGGGGGGGGGGGTCGAAAAACTCATTTCTGCTTTTTATTTTTCATCGTCTGACCTATATTTTATCGTAAAATTCAAGATGGCCGTTTTTATATATTTACTGCTACTATAATTATACCACTAAATATGTTAACGATAATATGATTTATTTGCTGTAACTTAATGGTCCAGTAATAAACGAAATTGACGAGTACATTTAAAAGAAATGGTCGCAACATTCACCTAAAAATTAACAAAAAATAAATGGTCCTAAAAATGTAAATGTCACCTCTTTTGGGGGTCTGTTGCACGGGGATGCTTGATTTATGGTTTTTGCATGACTTGGGAGGGGGGGAGGGTCGAAAAACTCATTTCTGCTTTTTATTTTTCATCGTCTGACCTATATTTTATCGTAAAATCCAAGATGGCCGTCATTTTACATATTTACATGCAAAATCATGACGTCATTCGAAATATTAAATACATAAAAGCATATTAGAATATGAAGTGCTTAAACATAGTTTCGGATGCCTAGCAACCGAATGTTTCGTATTACATAGTCTACTTTTCTAGATTTCAATAGAAAAAAATGAGTTTTAAATATTATCATTCAGATTCATATAAACGCTTCCATTTATGTGCTTGCCATAAACATTTTGTACTTGAAGGTCAAATATAGGTCATTTTGATCGAAACAAATAAGACATAGGGGCCTACATTTCTCAACTTTAACTGACGCACAAAACAGAAATTGAGTATTTATGTGCAACAAAGATTAGAAAAGATGTGATTTTGGAGATCATTTTTTGTTTTGCTAAATTTAAAGTGAAGGACATTAACAAATGTTAGTCGACAGATTCAGACACCCAAATTAATAAAAAAAACAAGTGGATACAAACAACTACATTTAAATACCGAGCAAAGTTCAATGTTTCAGATTTCATCTCCAGATAAAACACACACTTTCATAAAAGGCTGCAATATAATCGCCCATAAAAAAATTACGATATTTATGGATTTAAATACCACTCAGTTTCAAGCATATACATGTACATGTCTGCGTTCAGAAAACATAGGCGAGATATATAGATATAACCAATAATTATGTTGTATCAAGCTGTTTCAATTGACCATGTTGACTAGTTTGTTTTGTTGTTGATTCTAATTATTTTGTAAGAAACAATTATGTTTCAGCGACTGTAGAAACATGACTATTTACTTCACGGCAACTTACGGTACATCATTAGAAAAAAAAATTAATTATGTGTTATCAGGCATATTACATGTGTTACATTGGTACATTATAGACCTAACAACAACGACAGACGCTTACGTAACCCAACCCCCGAAATATAGACAGGTTTTTGAGAACCCCTATATAAGCATATTTATATTATGAAAAACGCATGAAGCGGCAACGGAAACAACGTTTTTACTAAGGTCAACACCCTAGTGGACAATAAAAAATGGTAAGAAAGTGTTACCCCAAAACCTATTTCTAGAGCACTTTCCAGATTCTGCCACTGGACTATAAGTGCGCGTAATTACACGAAGTGCAACTATTAGCACTGGGGTTTCTAAAGCTGCGATTCCCCGCAATTATATTTGTATTTTAAAAGCTAATTTTAAGTGAAAGACACGTCTTTGGAAAGAAGATATAAATTGTCGAAATATTATTCTGAAATTGTTGTCATTTTTTTATATTTTATATAAATCTTTTGATGGGAAGTCAAAATAGCAAGGCTTTGAACAAGGAACATCCTTAAGCGAGGAAGTGTATATTAATGACAATGAGACAATGCATAACAACTAGACGCCTTTATGCAAAAATGAGCCAACCCAAAAAAAATCGAATTTAAGTGAAATGAGTTAAGTGTGCCAAGTTATAGACATTATGGTCTCACCATCCTAAATGAGCCGAAATCCAAGGGGGGAGGTTTTAACTAACTGAGAGTGCGTACACAAAGTACTGCTTTATATAGTTGTTTCTGCTTCTGGTGAATTAAAAAAAAATACGGGAATGTTGTAATTTTGTGTATAATTTGCAAGCAAACATTGTTTGTTTATGCGTGACATGAGGTATAACTGTGTTGTATATGAATCTTGCTTTACGTCGCTTTCTGCACAATCATGGCAATATCGCGACAAAAGGAATCCCAAAGCCGGGACTATGCCCTACTCTTATTTCGAATGACTTCAAGGGTTCTTTATAGTGCACAGTACCATAGGCAGCACTGTACACTCCATGCCTTTAAATAGTTTGGAGCACTGTGCAACAACGATAACAATTATCCGTCCCGACCGGGATTCGAACCTGGTACCCCCAGGTTACAAGCCCCAGTCGATACGAATGAGCCATCGGGGCCGGTCATAAATATGTTGTGAGATTTTCGGATGGTTACAGGGGGTAAAAAGGATGTGTGTGTTTTCTGAGAATAGGCGTAAGAATATTTGGGGAGATCTGGGCAAGTTTGACCATTTTACCATAAAGGGAGAGTAGCACAAAACGGTACTTGATAGCATGCCATTTTCGGATCTGTTTTTGAAAAACGACAGCTGAGGCTTTATTATGGTGTATCACATGGGGGGGGGGGGGTTAGCTAGGGACGAAAATGGTGAATTCGGCCTTTAGAATGTTGGCATTATTTATGTGTTTTAATGGGAGTGGCATTTGGGGTGGTGAGACCTTATGCATAGCCTTTATTTGAAAATTAACCGGAAGTTCAAATTACACTCATCACGCCATATGGTGGCGGTGAAAAAAATAGCACATGTAACATTTTAAGATTGACTTATCCACAACTGGACCAACCCACACATTCATTTCGTCCATCAGCCTCACAGTCCCCGTGATTTCACCCAAGCTATAAAAGTTACACGTATTTTACTAAAGACATTTCACGTATAAATCTACAAAAGATGTAGATAATCTGTAATATGCTAGTTGGTGGTTTTTTCCTACACATTTGTTAAATTGAAAATAATTGTGGCTTGGGCACTTGTGCATAAATCATAATCTTAAAATTGATTTAAGCACTGGACCATGTAGAACCGTATAATGTAACCAAACGTATAATGTAACCGGTTACATTATAAGTCTGGTAACATTATACGGTCAGAGGGAAAAACGTAATTTGTAGCCAGCATTAACGTATAACGTAACCGTTCCTTTTATTGTCAGTAATTTTCATGAGAGGAAAACAGTCTTGATATAAAAGGGCGCATTTTGTATATGGTAGTAAAATATTAAACCAGCACAACGCCGTCGTGTGATAATTAAAATCTGCGCCTCTCACGTTCGTCCCCCGCTCTATAAACGATTCATTACTGAGAGGAGCCCCCGTGACCGAAAGGTAGGGTGCTCGACCTCAGATGGTCAGGGCTCGAATTTAGAGTCTTGTGTTTGTAGAGTCATCCTCTGGAGGGTGTTCTGGACCAGTTTAACATATCAACGCAGACCGCATTTATTATAAAGCAACATTCATTCATTTATTCCTTCCTTCATTCATTCATTCATTCATTCATTCATTCATTCATTCATGTATTTATTCATTCATTTATCCAAGTCAATATATAGAAATGAAGAAAGGAAAGTATAAGCGAAGAAGATAAATAATGAAGAAAGAAAGGAAAAAAGTTATTGATGAAGAAATGATAACAAAAAGTCATGCAGCAAAGAAGCTATTATGACAGGAAAAGTGGCGAGAATAAAGAAATATATAAAGATAATAATGAAGAAATGGAAGAACAAAGAAAGGAAGGAATAAAAGATCAAATTCATAAATAAATATTTAAAAAATGAAGAAAGTAAGGAGCGCATGCATGAACGTATATACGTAGCTTTATTTAATTTTGCACTTCGTGGTTATATAGGGGCAAGAGGAAGCCCAAAAGTAATATATCTTACTCGTTTAAAAAAATGATTTCTGTTACTGAAATTTTTGGTTCAATTTGTAATTTTGTATCATAATATGAAGCGCAGGAAATGTTGAGTAGTTCGCTCGCTCGTTCGTACTTTTGTCTGTCCGCACACACGCTGGCTCGCCCGTCCATCCCTTCGTTAGCTCTCGTTCGTTTGTACTTTCGTCCGTCAGTTTGCACGCACGCTCTGTCGTTTGTTCGTTCGTTCGTTCGCTCGTTCGTTCGTTCGTTCGTTCGTTCCTTCGTTTGTTCGCATGTCCGTATGTCTGTCCGTCAGTAACGTTGCGCAGATGGGTCCGGGTCGTTAGTCCGACAGGTCGATAGTCCGACAGCCCGTTAGTCCGACAGGTAAATAGTCCGACAAGGAGGTCGATATTTTTAAATAGCGAAATAGAGGATTAACAATATTATTATTACTGTCGTGATATATAACGATGGAGACGAGATAGGTCTATCTATCTAAGTAACTAAGGTTGTTTAACATTAAGTGTTGAATGAATTTTTGACATGTTTCATTCATTTGAAACTGGCATTGGAGACGCTAGTGGTAGCTTCAAATGAATGAAAATTATTATCCTAACGATCAAAAACTAGACCTGTTAGGCCAAATAATTCACAATTGGTGATAGCTGAACGCATCTGCACGCACTGAAACGGTTAAGAGGAATTTTCTTTGCCTATTTGTCTGAAAGATCACATTTTTTTCACCTGCAAAAAACAACTATTGAATGGTATTTATGTGGATTATCCACATGCTATGGCGCTTCAGGCCGACTTTCGCTGGATCAAACGAATCAGGTCATTCTGAATCATTGATTCAAAAATAGGAAATTCAAAACTTTAAAATTATATGTAAGTTATTAGGTATTTATTGGCCACGTTACATTTTTAAAGCCTCCGACAAAAAAAGAAAATACTTGTAAATTTTATCAATTACAATATTCATTAGTTGTGCGAGACCGTAGCGGCTCTGATGCCATGCATGTTGCCAGTGTGATCGGTATATTTAACATGTTATTAATGGTACAGAACCAACCTAAAAAAACTGCAACATTTTTTTTGTTTTCAACGTTTATTCAGTCATTCTTTCATTCATTCATTCATTCATTAATTTATTCATTCATTCATTCATTCATTCATTCATTCATTCATTCATTCATTCATTCATTCATTCATTCATTCATTTATTCATTCATTCATTCATTCGTTTATTCATTCATTCATTCATTCATTCATTCATTCATTCATTCATTCATTCATTCATTCAGTCACTCATTCATGCGTTCCTTTGAGGTCCGACTTTTGATTTTCGTTGAACATCCATAGAAATCTAAGCTCCAACGGTGGACCCTCCTAGTAAACACGAAACATTTAACCAATGTTGGCGTAATGTTGAACAACTATCTGCTACGCTACATTAAACCAACATCGTTGAGCTAATGTTGTGTCGTTAATATATAGGCACATTCATGTACATATGATGTTGATGTTTTATACATGAAAATACTGAAAATAATTTAAACATCCATATGTCTCGTCGATCTGTAAAGGACAGACGGACCAGCGGACGGAGGATGGCCGAAGGAACGAGCGAGTGAAAGCACAGACGTATGAGCGAACAGGCGAACGAACGGACGACAGTGCGGACGAACGCGCCGCTTGACGACATAAGCAGTCTTTCAGTTTTATTTAGGCATTTTATAAGCATTAACAACTTCCCATAGTAGAGTCCCCTGAAACATGTACATATTATCCCTGGTTACATTATACGGCAGTGGTTACATTATACGGTCGTATGGTACTTTTTTTCCCTGGTTACATTATACGTTGACGCTGCGACCGTAATATGTAACCAGTCGCCGTATAATGTAACCGGTTACATAATACGGCGCCGTATAATGTAACCGGTTACATTATGCGTCTGGTTGCATTATACGGTTCTACAGACCAACCCACACCTTTGTTTTTTCCATCATCCTCGTAGCTAGTCTCCGTGATTTCACCCAAACTATAGAAAGTTACACGTATTTTTAATATAGAAACTTCAGAATAGATCTACATAAGACGTAGATAGTCTGTAATGTGCTTATTGTTGCAAATTTTCCACATATATTTGTATTTGCTTAAAGCGACACAATCAGGCTGAAATCATAAAAAAATAGGTAATTTTATTTTGGCTTCTTAATATGACCATATGATGTAATCATGTCCATAGACGAGAACTGCAAACGTTTTTTTAAAATTTTTGTGTTGCACATTTACCAGTTGAGCGAGATATAGGGACGAAATTCCCGATTTCTTATTTCGGACATACATGTCCAAAATACGAAATCGGGACTTTCGTCTCTATATCTCGCTTAACTGGAAAATAAGCAGCATAAAACTTTTAAAACTTTTACAGTTCTAGTCTATGGACATGTTTACATCATATGCTCATATTAAACAGCGAAAATAAAATCACAGATTTTTTATGATTTTAGCCTGATTGTGTCGCTTTAATTTGCAAGAAATGTGAGTTGGTCCAATTGTGCATAAACCAAAATAAAATGGTCATTCTTATTTATGCACAATTGGACCACAGTTTATTTGAGGCAGCGAGGGTATTTTCCATGAATTTTGAATGTGGATGTCACGTGTTAGTTTAACTCAATATTTTGCTCATTTGCTTTCAACTGCATTTATCTCAAAACGTACTTTTTGGGGTTGGTCTAGTTGTGCATAAAGGCGTCCATTTTACTTACAACACAGTCCTAGTATAATCTGATCACTATTCCACGTGCCCAAATTAAGTGCATGGAGCGCATAATGTAATCCATTTCTTATCACATAATATTATCACTGATATTTTTTATATTATCACACACCTGCCCCGCACTCGTGTCTATTACGGCATATTTTACTCTACGGAAAGTATTCAAATACGGTAGTAGAGACACAAATACAACCTAGCAACTATTACCTCATTAAATACTGTGTCCTAAAATGTAAGGCTAATTAAGATGGACGGTGAACGCGATGAAGATCAGCGCCCGGGTATCGCCCACTGGTGTGACCCAGATCTTGGCTCTGTGATTGGTCGAGTTCACGATCTTGACCAATCACGGATGGCCTGGGATCAAGGCCGAGCTGATGGGAAATAGCATCCGGAGTGGTGTGAGCGGCTGATTTACAAGCAGTGATTAGAGTGAGATTAGAGTTTGACGCTTGACTGGTGATATGTGGGATAGATCTGAACCGCACAATTCCAGCGAACGGGTGACGTTGACCCGAGGCTGGTTCAATGTTGGGCCAGCGTCGCAGACGCTGGCCCAACATTGAACCAGCATTGGGCTTCCCGGCTGCATGTAACTACACTGTATATCGCCCAGATGCCCGGCAAAAATCAATAGTCAGCAAGCATTGCCCGCCTATTTTGCGGGTTGCTGGCTTCCCTATTGTCTACCGATCGATGAGCAGGGCATACACGGAGGAGGTTCCTCCACCACGTGTGGGTGTACAGATGTACAGGAATGCCCGTAAGCCTTGTCCTCTCATATTTACATCATGTTATCCTGTTTTCCTCAGAGCGTACACGCAATCACTACAGGTCTGTATTTTACATTCACTGCATTTTTATATCACTTTCATCTTGAGTAACATTGTTGTAGTAGAGTAGATCACATGCGATAGGACGGGATAAAATTCCCACATTTTTATATCTATCATTCGTTCTTGAATATAGTGGATTATGGGGCATTTATTTGCTGATTTGCAGCATTCCAATAATACTGTAACTTAAACGGGAACTGTCAGCATTAGAAAATTGAGAATAAAAGAGAAAAGTAGCACATCAATATATATGCTAGTAGTTAATTTGATGAATCTAATAATTATGTAATGGTCACACGTAACCCTTAACATTATCTATTATATCACAGGTTTGATGAGAAGTTGAAGCTCTGAATGGCATCATGACTGGACGCTGTAGAAGATGGAGAAATGGGATAGTTAGCGTCCTGGTTTGGTCTAAAAATCCCTGTAAACCAAATGTAATTATTATATGTTTTTCCCTGATAAGCGTATCAATAATGTACATAACACATTCTGCGTTTCCCTCATTTCCATGTCCATTCACCATAAAGATCAACAACACTGGTGTCCCTCAACTGTTAAGGACTACATCTTACGTCACTAATGATTATGAACACTATATGACAGTAGATTATATACCAGCATTGCGCGTTACAGATGTCAACTGTGTAGATCTATTTAACGGAAATGAACACGAAATTCGCCGTGCTTCCTTGTCAAAAAGAAATGACAGTCAAAATATTAGTTTTGGGGTACATTTAAATGCAGAATGTGATACATTTATTGCTACCAGAGGATACATGATGAATCCGGTGTGTCAGGAGGAAGCAGATTTCCCCCTGGCTTATGCCATTCTAGTTTACAAAGACGTCCAGCAAATGGAGTATCTTCTGCGTGCAATTTACCGTCCACAAAACCGATACTGTATCCACGTGGACAAAAAAGCTACAGATGACGTCTTCCAAGCTGTGGCCACAATAGCCAAGTGCTTTCATAATGTGTTTCTTACCTCTAAAAGTGTAGAAGTTACTTGGGGTTCATTCTCAGTGATAGAAGGAGAAATTATATGCATGGAGGAGCTGGTCAAATACCACAATTGGAAGTATTTCATCAATTTGACAGGACAAGAATACCCACTAAAAACTAATTTAGATCTAGTAAGAATATTGACGATTTTAAACGGGACGAGCGATGTGGAAGGTCAACTTTTTTCAAGGTATTTACATCGATCTAATGTTAGACTTAAAGATGGAGTTAACAGTGAATCAACGTCTTATTATTATTAAATGATATATCATTTCTTTGTTTTAGCTCTTTGCACTTTAACCTTGCAATAAATATGGTTATTTTTTTCTTACAATAAAGATTAGGCAGAAGAATGCAGAGACGTATAAAATACGTTTTTCAAGATAACGTATGGACGACGGACAAACTGAAGACACCGTTTCAACATAACATGACTATGGTGAAGGGTTCTGTGCACGTTCTATTGAGCAAGGCATTCGTCGACTTTGTTGTTCAGAATCCTTTAGCCCGGGAATTTCGGACTTGGTGCAGAGATACGGCTCATGGATCTGAACATTTCTATAACAGCCTTCAATACAGTCCCCAGCTTGACGTTCCTGGATCATATACAAGTAAATATGTCATGCATCTAGATATTGAGACAGTGATAACAGTAAATTAGTTGAATAATTTATTGATTTCCAATCACTTGCTGGGCCAGGATAATGACTTATTAGGGCACCCATTAAAACTAAGCCACATTGTATGACTGGAATTTGACGTCTAACAAGTACCATATAATATGACATGCTCATGTGAACCTACTCTCGATATTTCCACACTGATACTACTATATATAATTGAATATAGAACATATTATTCTAGCACTCATCACTTTATCTTGAATAATATAATTAATTAGGCAATTAGATTATGTCATAATATATATAAGACCGCATGGGGATGGCTCAGAAGTTCAAGTTGGGTGTGCAATAATTCTGCAATTGCTGCGAAACCAAACACATTAAAAGAGAAAGGGATGTGGTTTACACACACGCACACACATGTATATATACACACACATCAAACACAAGAAGGTGTTCTCACGTAATGCCTGTACATAGTTGGCTCAATGTCTGAGACGTTGGCCCAACTGTAAACCCACATTTATGCAAATGTATTTTCTTCGACTGCTCGAGTCCTATAGCAGACAATCAGATTTGTTTACAAATACAATAAATCATTGTTAAAAGTAGGCTTAGCAAATCTCCTATATTCATGCCTTTCAAATTACCGACATATACACTGTAAATAGCCATGGATTTAAATAATTTTACCTGCACAAGAGCAGGTTGATCCTAGGGCAAGCTCTATCTTATCATATTTCCGCTCATTTCCATTCGAAACGTAATCTTGGCTTTTCTAGGGGAAATTTAGAAAGTTAAGCTAAGATATTAAGTCCTAATCTTTTGGCAGCATTTTCTCCAGATCCTAAGCGTTTCGTCATTTCGGTCCAAAACAACACAATGCATGTGGACACATTTTCCATTACATCATGAAGCAAATTTGCTTACACAATACATTTAAAAACATTCTCTTTCATACCTTACAATAAAAAATAGTTGGACCAAGTTTAGTAATCTACCTCTGACCAATTGGCAGTGGCAGACACTTCCACCTGATGAAATCAACTAATCACCGTACGTAATTCCGCTGCTACTAAAATAGATGTTGAATTGATATCATATTGGATGAAAGTTTGATGTTACCATATTTATTATTTCACCAATGAAGCGTAGTGTGCATTTCTAATAATTATGCCATAGCTGTGTAATTATAGTAATTATAATCTACGTTGTAAATTCATCTCACACCAGGACGGCCCAATTACTACGATTTTGTCTGTGATTCACCCATTGTGAAAAAGTAATATTTTCTAGACTGTTATAGCCTAATGAAAATATATAGAAAAACACATTTTTTAGGATGTTTGGCAATTTTGGATCTTTTCCAACACTCGAACAACAAAAGTGTGTAAATTGGGAGCTGGCCTGGTTAATCAATACATGTAAACTACACTCTCAAATTAGATAATAGTCTGTAATTCAATCGGGAAAAACCCAGCTTTGCGCAAAGCAAGCCTTTCAGCTGGCTAATCCTTGCTAACAAGATACGTTGACCACAGTCAGTAAGCAAACAATAAGGTCAACATCTCCATTCAGCTGGCTAATTCTGCGTCTAGTCGCTTGTAATAATGTCAACATATATACACTATGGATGCTAGTGGTCGATATAATGTTTTCTTAGCAAGACCCACTAACTGTAAAATAAACGTGTATTATATAATGCTGAAATATTGTACAACAGTCTGTTCTGTAATTTTTTCTGCAATGAAGTTGGCTATCCATCTGTTCTAAAATAATTGCGTATTTAACGTGATTATAAACAAGGTCTTTAACGTATTATTATTGACAATTTTATCAACCGGAAAATAACATTAAATATCTTTAAAAATCAATTTATGTGACAAGAGAGATTTATTACATTTTAAATACTACAAATATATCTGAAAAAAAAACATGTTACATACAAGGATGATTGTAAAAAAGTATATCATTTTTGTCCAGCGTCATAATCAACATTATTCTTGGGTGGGGTTTACGCGCGAATAATCAACTATTGTGAATTAAGGTAATTTTACAGAATATTTGCTAAATTTCACACTATTCAAGAATGATTTTTGTTGAGAAATCATTGGTGTATAGAAATAATTTTAACCTTAGGAATTGTTCATATACAATGCAGTTGATTGCAAATATTTAGCATTTGGAATGTACTAATATCAATATTATCCACAGCTGATCCTGAAGGTCATACTCAGATAGCTCGATGGAAGTACTGGGCGACGGACAGAAGCTATAGGTGCCACGGTAAATATGTCAGAGACATCTGTATAGCAGGAGTTGGAGACCTGCCAGCACTTGGTAGATCCCACCACATGTTTGTCAACAAGTTACATTGGAATTACCAGCCGCTGACGCTGGAATGTCTGCAAGAGCTTCACTGGAACAGAACGAGGGACGACGTGCTGGGTAGACAATTAAACAGGGCCATATATCACAATCTGGGTTTCGTTAGGCAATGGAGAAGTAGAAAAGAGGACTTGTCAATGATGCAGAGGAAGGCATTAAGTAAATAAAGGGCGAAGGACACCCGTCTTATTAATCTGTGACATTTAGCAAGATCTTGACACAGAGAACGCACCTACGTTCTCTTAGTGGAGACTATGCTGAATGACAGGTTAAAGCAACACAATCAGGCTGAAATCATCAAAAAATCGGTAATTTTATTTTGGCTTCTTAATATGACCATATAATGTAAATAGTAGTAGTAGTGGTAGTAGTAGTAGTAGTAGTAAACATGTCCATAGACTGGAACTGCAAAAAAAAATATTTTTGTGTTGCGCATTTCTTATTTCGGACATGCATGTTCAAAATCAGAAATACGGGAACTTCGTCTCTATACCTCGCTTAACAGGTAAATGCGCAGCACAAAATATATATATTAAAGATTGCAGTTCTAGTCTATGGACATGTTTACATCATATGGTCATATAAGAAGCCAAAATAAAATTACGGATTTTTTTTATGCTTTTAGCCTCTTTGTGTCGCTTTAAGTTAAAGTAGGTGGGTCGCTATGATTCGCTGAGAAGGCATTTAAGAAGCCCAATACAACGGCACGTATGCGCAGCATGGTCAACGTCCACAACTGTTTAAAATATCGATAGTAATGCTGAGAACGATGTTATTCCAGACGTTCACTTCTTTACTCCGCATTGTTACTACTCCTTTGATGACAACACCGTTCGTTTTACCATAAACAGCTTTGAAAAGTAAAATTTTGCATATGTACGTATCTTATTATTATTACATTATTATTTTTTACAAATCGATTTTCAATGATCGGTGTCGTTTTTTCTTTTTTTATTCAAACATATTTTATTGGAAAAACCTTAACTTAAGATATTTGATATATTGATCATTAATATGTACATTATTACATGAGCAGTATTTTTTAAACAGATATTTTAAACAAAAAATCGCTTATTGCAAACCTAATCTGTATATGACCTAATAAACTAAGACACACAGTTGTATCGTGTACTGTCAAATGATTATAATTTTATAGATCATCCATACTATGTGCTTCGTTAATTTTTCGCTGTGATTCAGGAAAGAAATCTTCATCAGTGTATTCCTTGGACATCATGTAGCTTCTCGCCTTGGCAAGTGAGGCGTTGGCAGCAAATAAATTGTCATAGAGAAGAGAGGCTATTAAACCTCCTAGAACGGGTCCACACCAATATATCTACAGAAAATACACACATGAAAAATAAACATCACATTAAAAAAAAATATATATTCACTATCAAAGCAAAGATAGTGTACAATATGATGGTCGACTTGCAAATTTTACCATACAAATGGCGGAAAAGTCATCCTACATTAAATTAAATTTTATTTCAATAGCAAAAGAGTTATGCACATAACGTAGATAAATATATAAGAGGGGTACCAAGCCAACACGAGATGTTGAGCCAATGCTGGCTTTATGTTAGACAAGCGTTGTAGACGTTAATTAAACATAAAATCAGTATTGCGTCAACGTCTCCTTTTTGTCGGGAGTACAGGTAAAATAAAGTGTATTGTTTTTCATTGCGTCAATGTCATAACTCATCGTAATATGGACATCATACTGGATAGATTGGCAAAGCATTAGTTTCAACCCCCAAAACCGGGCAGCAGCAGGGTCATTTCACATGTTGAGGAGAGTCGACTGTCGGATTGCACACTTATCTTTGGTATTATACTTTATTGATTTTGACTGATTATCCTGTTAAGTCACTTGACCTTACTCCATAAGTACGTGTGTTTTTTTTATTTAACGTGTACATTGACTCAATCCTTAACCGATACATAGATCATTTTTATCTAACATCCACTTAATTCCTTCGCCAATGCTGCTCATCACGTTTCAAAACAAGGCACCTCGATCACTGGCCTGTAAAACGAGTCATTGGACCAATGTTCATTTAATGTTGGATTACCGTCTGCGACGCTGGTTCAACAATAATCAATATTGGATCAACATATCGTGTTACTGGATGTAACGATCACGATAGATAAATTATGTCAACAAATTTAAATCTCTGTTCAAGCTATAAAAGGTGTCAAGTGTGTTTATCAGGTGGTCGATCTTTTAAAGCATATACTCAACACGATACATCTAGCATAAAGTGTTGGTTTAATATTGGCCCACCGTCTACGACAATAATCCCACATAGGCCTACGGTTAAGTATCGTGTTTTGAACTGATATATGCACTTGTTAATATGTAACAGCATGCGAAGTGCGTATAAAAGTCTATTAAAACAACTTATCAAACGCACAGTTTTGCAAGCGGTATCTCATATTATTTCAGTCCCTATAATTTGCATCTAGTCTCTACTTGAATTGTGCATCGTGCATTGTATTTGCATCTAGTATCTACTTGAATTGTGCATTGTATTTGAACATAATAACAGCATTGCCATGTCCTGTCTTTCATTTCTAGCTAGGGAGGAAATGCTTCTAAAAACTGTATAAACTTTTTGAAACTGTTTTTGATGTAAGATGATGCTTGGCTGCACCCCATCATGATCATACACCCTTGAACGAAACACCTTTGAGTCACTTCAATAAATCGTGAACTGCATCTTCTATTTTTAAACAATACACGTAGCCAGTGATAGTGACTGTATTCAAATTAAGTATTGGTGATACTAACGATGTAAAGTGCACTCACCCAGTGATTATCCCACCTGCCGGTAACTACCGCGGGTCCAAAGCTCCTGGCAGGATTCATACTCGATCCCGTATAGCGGATCTGTAAAGGCGATACAAACGGTATCTCATTAACATTCTACGTACTGGATTCAATTATTGTAAAGTTGTGTAATTATCGTCACAATATAGCCACGGAAATAGAATAAAGCTTGTGATATACCAAACTGTCCGACCTATTTTATCAATAATGTAACTTATTTCTTGTGATGATGGAATAATATTGATATTATTATCTTCGTACAAACATACACGTGAGTGATGTCGCCTGTTATTCGGTTTATGTGTAGAACAACTCGTGCCGTAAACATACCAACTTATCAGTCTGATTAGCTACTATCTGGCCTGTGTCTACCCCCTTACACGTGTTTGATCTTCCAAGGCTAGAAAATAGGCAACATTTCACAGATGGAAGGCAAAAATTTCACTTAGAAGATCTTCACTTAAGTTGTTAATATTGCTTTACGTCGCTTTTTGCACAATCATCCCATTAATTTTGTACAATGTTGGACCAACGTCGAAGACAAATGTTTTGCGTTTGCTGTGATGGCGATATCCCGACAGAAAGAAGCCCGGAGTAGGGACTATCCCCTACTATTATCGAACTTCAAGGGTTCTTTATAGTGCACAGTACAATAGACAGCACTGTACACTCCAGGCCTTTGAACAGTTTGAAACATTGTATATGCGCAACCTCGATGACAAACATCCGACCCAGCCGAGATTTGAACCCAGTACCTCTGAGTTTAGAGCCACAACCTGATCGAGTGAGCTATTTGGGCCGGCCTCTTTACTTAAGGCTCCCACACACGACAAGAACTGTCCCCAATTGTTTAAGACGCGACAATAATCCTAAACAATCGGTGCAGTGTGCCCACTCTCAAGACTACGATTTTGTCTATTTTCGGCGTGTCGGAAGCTGTCGTCAAGACTGCGCATATTGAGTCTTAGTCGTGGCCCGTCTTAGTCGTCGTAGACGGTCGTTGCGGTGTGGCATGTCCTGCGACGCGATCCTAATATCTCAATATTGCTTCCGTAGCACCCAGTAGGAGGCCTACACGGTCAACACTAGGATCGCTGCTGTAGCTTACGATGCCAAGTCAATTACAGTCTTTCTGAATTCTGGTGTGACATACAGTGCCGTCATAAAACCAGTTTGTCTGCGATTTACTAAAACCTTCCACGGCGGTCGCGTTTGCAATCGTCTTTGCGGTATATGGGAGCCTTAATACCTAAATCAATTTGTCTCTTCAATTTATAAAAAAAATGCTACAAGCAACAATCCAATGATCTCTTAGATAATAACAGTTTTTATGTGGATATTCTTTATTCAATAACCTTTTTTGTCGAGGAATATTGTGATCATACCCAAGGTGGGGGGGAGGGGGGGGGGGGGTAAGGACGAACACTAATATAATCAATGGGTAATGTACAAGAAACATTAAGATGTATAGTCTACTATGCGATGTTTTGGTATCATGGAGTGAACTATATTAGGGTCTGTTATTAAGGTATATTGTGAAACATTCAATAATCCTTATTATTAGTCAATAATTAATTTGAGAAGCATAAAGAATTCACACCTATTACAATATTAATAGTGTAGCAGCAAAGTGACCAAAATTTGAGTCAACCTTCCATGAAAAAACAACATCACTTATCATATGCCGTTGGAAAGCTTGAAATCTCAGGAATATGGCTAGGGGGGATAACAAGCGCGAAATTTTGGACAAATTTGGCAATTTGACCCTTTGTGCACCATGGTATAACATATTATGTGACCTATATATTTGGATATCATACCTTACAAAACAAACAGAAGATTCGTTAGCAGAATCCTTTTTTGATTTTTAACTCGTTGGGATAATATCACATATGATGAGTAGCTAATGAAAAAATTATAAATTAAATTTAAAGACCCTTTCTCTTCAAAAGCACCAACATGATGGAAGTTTAAACATGTTAAAGTGCTCTAAATGTATTTACATTGTAACCATGTGTTAAAATATGTTGTAAGAATCCTCATTAGTGTTATTCTAGATGTCTTCAGATAATCTCACTATAGAAATAATTTAATAAAAAGTATTAAAAAGAATGACCTTTTGTGTACCACAGCACAGCATACTAGGCCCATTATTTGCCTCTTCAATTAGATTCTGATTTATTAGACACAATAGGAATAGTTTTACGCCTCATCCATGATGGTATCTACTGGTATCATTATTATGAGAATGAGAATCATTATTATGAGAATCTGGTCTTTAGAAATACCAGTTTAAATATAGCCACCATTTGCCTGCAAAAGCACAAAAATATAAATGTTTATATTTTAACAATTTCGTAATCTTCAGAATATTAAATTCCCAAAATAGTAATACAAAATCCCAATTAGCTTTACAATATGCACATTGAAATTATGTATCTTACATATGAAGTATATTAAAAAATATCAATTAACCCTTTGTGCACAAAATTCCAACATTTTTTTTTTTTTTTTGTTTGAAAACGTACATAATACATTTTTCAGCATTTAGAGCTGGTATTTAATTTGCTATGATGTTATTTATATTTTCATCAGACAAGGTACATAAAATAGGATAAATAAGCTAAGATACATCAAAATTAATGTAAAAAACTATTTGTATTCAAAACGACAACAAACATGTCGTTCTATCTGTATTATGTCTACTTTTTTAGACATTTTAAATTCTATATCGCATATATAAATATCTGAAAACAAATTTGCTATTTGCCAAAAAAGTATATCTTACTTAAAAATACAACTTATGCCTACTAATAGTCAGGCTAATGCACGTAAACTAGACCGTATCTGCAAATTATCAAAGACATCTTAGGGTATGAAATATGGGTTACCATTTTCTCAACTACGTTTTTTTTAAGAGCTCAGGCCTAATAATTTAACCGCCTTATTTGGGCGCTGAGGGCAGAAATGCTGTTATTTGCCATATCTTCTCGTCAAATTTACATTCAATATTAGGTTATAGACATCAAGGGGTCCATTGGACACTGTTTAAAACGCCACTGTTTAAAACGCAAATTAATCATACATGATCATACGATTATCCCCGAAATTTAATAAAACTGCCATAATACTATATTCTGTATTCACAATCACTCGTTTCCATCACTTTCGGAGTGGTGCAAAATGGCATAGATGAAGCCATGCGTGTTAGATAGAAATTAGTGATGGAAAATGGTATAAAGGGAACTTTTCATGTTACTTCTACATTAGATAGATATTAGAGTGGTCTAAGATGGCATAAAGAGCATTTTCCATGTTCCGCCTACAATAGATAGAGGTTAGAGTGGTGGAATATAGCACAAAGGGAACTTTTCGTGTTCCTCCTATATATATAATAGATAGAGATTAGAGTGGTGTAAGATAACATAAAGGGTAATTTCCGTGTCCCTCCTACACTAGATAATATATTACATGCACACCTAAGCAAGCACTAGTGGGAGAAATAGGAAAATACCCTGTAGCATTTTATTATTTGTATTAAATAAAGGCTTAACATTATATGTATACCTGATCACAGACATCCCGAAGTCAATTATTCAAGGTTTAAAGTTCTGAATGAGAGGTGTAGAATAACCTGGACGTCTCATATTAGATGTCTTTTGGAAAGACATGGTTTTAGTTTTGTGTGAATTAGCCAAGGTGTTGGTGATGTAGATATATTTATAGAAATATTTAAAACAAAGCTACTGGAACATTTTAAGAATACGTAGTTTGCCGAAATATGAGTAAATTAGCAACTTATTAAACATTTAATAGAGAATTTGAACCAGGAAGGTATTTGAATTTTAATATTATTAGGTCACATAGACAGGCATTATCCAGGTTAAGATGTTCCAGTCATATGTTACAAATTGAAGAAGGGCGACATACAAACTTGTTAATGGCAATAATGGTGAATTTTCTGTAAAGAATTATATATTATTGTTTTAGAAGATGGTTATCATTTTTTAATGTTATGTCCTGCTTATACAGAATTGAGATCGAATTATACATCTTACAGCAGTTTTATAGAAATACTAACAGAAACTGAGGAACATAACATAAAGAAATTAGCTTCATTTGTATATCATGCAGAGAAACTCAGAAGAAATAACTGAACTAATATGTATTGATATGTCCTACACAAATGTGTACTGTATTTATTTGAATCTCTTATGCATGTATGTATGTATATAACATTTGAAATTGTTTTGTAATATGGACCCAAGGCCTTAAAAAACTACTACTACTACTATTACTACTACTACTACTACTACTACTACTACTACTACTACTACTACTACTACTACTACTACTACTACTACTACTACTACTACTACTACTACTACTACCTACTACTACAACTACTACTACTACTACAACTACATATTAGAGTGGTGAAAGATGGTATAAAGGGAACTTTCCGTGTGCCTCCTACATTAGATAGAGATTAGAGTGGGTTAAAGATGGCATGGAGGTAAGGAACTTTCCATTTTCCTCCTATATAACCTACACTAGATAGAGATTAGAGTGGTGGAAGATGACAAAGATAACTTTCCGTGTTCCTCATACACTATATAAATATTAGAGTGGTGGAATATTGCATACTGTACAGGGAACTGTCCGTGTTCTTCCTACGCTAGATAGGGATTAGAGTAGGATTAGAGTAGACAAGGGTTAATTATATACAGTCACGACAGCACATTAGGTAATTATACGTCACCAGCAACGCAAGGGTTATTATATACGGTCCTAGTAGCACATAAGTTGATTATATACGGTCCAGCAACACGAGGGTTAATTAATTTATATTTTACATATATTCAGTCTGCTGCGCCTCTGACCATCAGAGATTCATTGTCTGACGTAAAAACGACGATGTTAAAGCAACCATGTGGCTCGGCATTTTAATATATTTTATTTGTAGTACGGTACTTACCATTATGATCATAACTAAAAGGGTTAATTAATTAATTAATTAATACCAGAATTGCTAACTTAGACTATCGATAAATTTAAGCAGACATAAGTTCTCAATAAAATATAAAAATTTCCAGTGCGCAAAGGGTGTGTCAATTTATTGTATAATTTTATCATTTTCCAACACACATGCAACATTGAAAAAATATATATATATGTTTTTCTTATTTTTTTAGTAATGTATTTCGCAACATATTCAGAGAAATCTATAGGGCTTAAAGCATTTCTGCTTTCAGACACCACAGACTGTTTTTCAATAGGCCCACTTTGGGTATCAAAATTTCTGTCTATGAACATATGTTCACAACCAAATGAAATGAATCGGGCTTTAGGCCACCTTTGTGCACATATAGGCTAAACTGGGCCAGGAGAACCTCCTGAGGATGGTGAGATGATTGAGATGACACTGTCCTCCAGACACAGGATTCGAAATTCGAGCCCTGGCGGTCTGAGGCCGAGCACGCTACCTCTCGGTCACGGAGGCTCCCCACAATACTAACTTGTTCACAACCAAGTGTTGTCAAAGGGATGTAGAAACATTACTTTATGGTAATTAATTATTCTTTACTGCATACTATTGATTGATATATTTATGAAGACAACATTTTTACAATTTTAAGGACATCACATTTTCTGCGTGTTTTTTGGCAGTAAAAGGGTGCTTGAAATAATCAAATCATGTATATATATATATATTTTAGTCATGGTAGGTTAAGTATATGTGTTAGGTACTGAGTGACTGTTTGCTGCATATTATTTCAGGTATATATCAATGACCATAGCAGAAAATAAATCTTACCGAAATATGTGATGCTGGTTCACAAAGGGCTAATTTGCCAAATTCGTCCAAAATTTCTTTTTCGTTATCTCCGCTAACCATAATCTTGAGATTTCAAGCTTGCCAACGGTATATGATAACAAATGTTGTTTTTTTCACGGAAGGTTGCCCTCTGAATAACGCCTTTTTTGGTGGGTCTGCTGAAGCACTATATCTAAATTTGAAATATGTTTGTTCTTAATAAAATATAAGAGTTTTTAGTGCGCAAAGGGTGCGCATAGTTATTTTATAACTTTATTCTTTTCCGACACACATGAAATAGGGGGAATATAAGGAAAAATTTAGTAATGTATTTCGCATCATATTTAAATAAATCTATGATTATTTGAGCTTTCCTATTTTCAGACACTACATACTGATTTTCAATAGGCCTACTTTGGGTATCAAATTGTCTGTCTATGAACGTATATTCACAAACAAATGTTGTCAAGGAGATGTAGAAACATTACTTTATGATAGTTAATAATTATTTACTGCATATTATTGATTGATATCTCTATGAAGAAAACATTTTCACAATTTTAAGGACAATAATTTATTTTTGCGTGTTTTCTAGCAGTGAAAGGGTACTTGAAATATTAAATTGATATTTTTTATATATTTTTTAAGTAATGATCGGTTAAATATATGTGTTTGGTGCTGTTGGATGGTTTGCTGTATATTATTTCAAGTATATATCGATGACCATAACATAAAATAAATACGAACTAAATATGTGATGTTGGTTCACAATGGGTTAATTTGTCAGATTTGTCCAAAATTTCGTTCTTGTTATCCCCCCTAGCCATAATCTTGAGATTTTAAGTTTTCCAACGGTATAATATGATAACTAATGTTGTTTTTTCATGGAAGGTTGCTCATTAAATAACGTCTTTTTGGCGGGTCTGCTGCAGCACTATAAATTAAACCGACGTTGAAGCTAGATTCACAGAAATGGGTTATCTGTGCATTCTATAGACGCATGCCCAGAACACACAAAACGCTCAACCAATGCTGGATTAATGTTAGCCCACCGTCTTCGATGCCGGATCAACATTAAACTAACATTGGGTCAACGTCTGCTGTTTGCTTGGCATGAGTCTGTCCAGACTTTGAAGGTGATTAGATTAGATCTAAAGCGAAAAGTGTGTGAGATAAAGATGGCAATCATAGTAGCATTTGTAAGTTATCACGAGTCAAAGTGATGTGTAGGCCCTATATATGTACACTCCTGATAGCAGACACGACGCGTTCACTCAATGTTGAATTAATATTGGCCCGACGTCGCAGACGGCGGGCCAATATTAACACAACATTGGATGAAGGTCTGATGTTTTCTAGGTATAAATCGTAATATGTATGGCGGCGGTGGTATTAATGTGCGGGGATCTGATGCAAGGCTCCCATCTATAGTTCTCTTGTATTATTGATGTGTTCAAATCAAAAAGAATATTGGAAATTGTTAAGACCTCACAAGAAAGCATATTATGTTTTACAAGCATGAAACCAAATTATGTTTATTAATTATATTTAAAGACTATAAGTACCGTAATCCTCATAATTACATGTATGAAGCTGAATAAGACATTGGTGAATACTTGCGTAACTTTTTTTTAAATTTCTGCTGATCTGTGCTTAGTGTGAATAAGCCTTTATCCACCCGGAATCTTCAGTATATTTCCATTCACCTTGAGTTGTAAATTGAAAACGGGACAATTCCCAACTAGATGCGAATGAAAATTACACAATGTTATAAATGAGACGTCCTCATTTGAATCGGCAGCGATATTTCTATTTTCTAATGAATAAATAAAAATTGTTCAAAGTATGTCTGATAGGCACACGGGCGATATTTGGTCAGATGTGTTTCTCAAGCTCCTGTGAAGTATTGCAGACAAATATGAAAATATACATATGATTATGTCGCTAACATGGTAAATGAATGTTATGTCAGTAATCATGATAATGTCACTGTTTATGGTATCACCATATGAAGCGTGAACATGAAGAAAAAAATCACATTTAAAGCGATAGATAGATTTCAGCCTATGCTACTTATTAAAATATAATTTCCAAAACTATGCTATGTGTGACTAAAAAGCTGAAACGTTGGCCAAACAAACAACTATGTCGATTATGTTAGCAATACCCACCGCAAACAGGTGACACATGGTGACAGACAGCCCAATAGCCAGGGGTCCTGAACCATTAAGATCCTTCCTATTCTTGTCACATGTGGCAAACACAGTAAACACCAAGATGAAGGTGATCATCAGCTCCACGCCGAATGCCTGTGGTTTGGTAAGCATGGGGTTTGGTCGTGTGCTGCCCATGGGTCCTCTTACTTCTGTGGCTGTAAGTCCGTATAATATGGCAGAGCCTATGACAGCCCCCACACATTGTACAAGTATATACCCTACAGCCCTGACGATGCTGATCTTTCTAGTCAGGAGCATACCCACTGTGACTGCTGGGTTAATATGACCTCCACTAACGTTAGCAATGGACCAGGCAATGGTGGCAACGCTCAGACCAAAACACAGTGACACCTGTACCATGGTGGGCTCTTTGCCTTCTCCCCACGTCGTACAAGAACCACAGCCTATAAACACCAACAGACAAGTGCCAAGTAGTTCTGCCAACAGAGCCTTCCAGAAGCCTGAGCTCTTCACGTCATCAAGGTTGCCCACCATGTTGAAGCCTCCAGGTCCTAGTGGTGCCAGAAGAAGAACACCCGTGCACACTGAGGTGTAGCGTAAGACTGACCCAATCACCTGATCACTCACTATTATTCAATATCAACAGTCTTAGTTCGACAGTCAAGCAGCAGAGTTCGATAAACTGGTGATAACCAGTGATAACTACCCTTTCTACTCTACCGAACAAACATAAAACATTTGTATAACATTTATACAATGAAGCTCCAACGTCAAAGACGTTGGGCCGACGTTGTATAAATAATATACAAATGATTTGTGTTTTCTGAGTAAAGAGCCCATTTGGAAATATCAAATTTACAGTGGTGGAACAAGATTATGTAAATCTTAGAAACGATCGACTTGTAAATCCTGGGAACAACTTAATAATTCGTTCCCACGACATATCATATCCTTCACGCGACATACCAACTCGCTTCTACTAGTCACATAGCTATCGCCCATGAGTTAGCTATGTCGGCCATCGTAAGTAACTCGTCATCACGATTTATGTAACTCGATCCCATGACTTACTAATTCGTTCACAATGCATACTAACTTCTTCCTACGAATTGCGTAATTCGGTAACACGAGTTAGCGATATCTGTCCTACGATTTTGTAATTTACGATTTAGTTCCACGACATAAAATAATCTACAGTTTTCTTGAGGTTTTATTTATTTATACAGGATTGCAAACAGCCACATGACCACTAATTACTCTGCTTAATCATATTTCACTTTTAATACATGTACTAAAATTATCTGAAATTACTATCGGCTGGAATTGATTTACCACCAAAAGTGTTAGACCACGTATCATGAAATGATAATTATAATAACTAAAATAATTATAATAATTATGTCTCCCCTCTGTACACAGAAGGGGAGACATATAGGTTTACTTCTCACTGCTCATTTTTATGTCACACAAGTTTTGTGTCTGTGCGTTCTGTTCTCCCTGTCTATCATGCAGGCTGTCAAACACGAGACGTTGACCCAATGTCGGGCTATTGTTGGCCCACCGTCTACGACTCTGAGCCAACTTACTGGGTTATCATTATCAGTATTGGGTTACCGTGTCGTGTTTGACGCCATGCTGAATGTTGGCCAGCGTCACAGACAGCGGGCCAACATTAACCCAGCTTTTGTTCAAGCATCCTGCAGGTATTACAGCCAGCATGAAGTAGGCCTACTGACTACGGTTGAATAGATACTAGCCAGTCCCGGCAACGCTGGCCCAACATTTACCAGACATTGGGTCGGAGTCGGCTTGCACTGCCTGACCCGCAGCCCACCAAACAGAGGCGTTGAACCAGTGCTGGTCTCATGCTGGGCCAGCGTCGTAGACGGTGGGCCAGAATTGGACCAGCATTGGGTCAACGTCTCTTGTTTGCTGGGTGTGTTAACAGGCCACATTTGTGTTTTGCACATCACCGGGTGTGAAGATATTAAAACTGTTGCCTCACTGAGTGAGCTTAAAGACGATTTAGTTACTGTAGATCATCTTCCTGGCAGCAAGTCTTGACAAAGCGAGGTCTCAGGAGTAGCGAACCTTGCGGGGAAGATGCTGTAGATATAAAAAACGAGTTCCACCACATCAAAATACATAGTCACTACCTGTCTACTTTACAGAGGTGCTATTTAGTAACATTAATTACAAAAGCCATCGACACAACAGCTAATAGCTATCAACCTTTATGGTTACGCTGCTTTAGGGGAGACATATTCAGGGGTTTTTTTTTACAAAAAACTAGACTCTTCTAGTTCAAATTAATATTATAAAAGATACAAAGAACAGACCTGTATTAATATTGTTTAAAAGTCGAGAGATTATAGTTTCGGTGTTTTGACATTCAAAAAATTAGAATGAACGGCATGGTTAATATTATGTAGGAGATCCTAGGGTTTTATTTGTCGTAAATCACATCCATGTCATTGTGTACTGTGATACCTGGTTACTGTTTATATAATCTATAGCACATGTTATCAAAGCTAAAGCTCCGTTCACATATACACGAACACGAATACGTACAACAAATATATATATATATATATGAACACACACTTGTACACCAAAATAACATATTAATGCTACGTTCGCATTTGCACGGATACGTATAGTAACATGACATCGGAATAGGGCAAAGATTCTGCACATGGCAAATCGGACACAGTTTTCACATACACACCATTATATAGTGCGGCAAATGTACAGATTCAGCTGTTTTATCACTGTGGAAACTATTTGTAATTGAAAAGTAATAATTTATTATTTGATTAAAAATTATCTTAAAACTCAATGATGTTAATTACAAATTGAGAACAAATATGTTTAATTTTACAAACTAATTTTAAATTAAAAAAAAAATATATTTAAAATTAATAATTGTGTTTTTCTAAATTATTTTAAAATTAATTTATAATTAATTTAAAAATTAAAAAATATTGGAATATTTCGTAATTTATTTTAATTTTTTTTAAATGAATTCACATTTAAGAAACATATGCCCGGCTCTTCTGTTTAACACGTTCGTATTCTTGTATATGTAAACGTAGCTTTATTCATTAAATATTTATTTCATCTGTATGTGTATTATTCCATCTACATGGATACTAGTGTTTTAGGTATAGTCCACTACTCCATCTAATAAACTGATTAGCTGACTATTCGGCATGGGCCTTCTGGTATAATCTACAACTAGCTATAAACAGATGCACTTGAGTATAATTAATGTAGACAATCCAGTCAGTGACACCATGAAGTCAGCCCTCATATTGCGCTCGGCGCCAATATCATCGCTTTATCACGTCAAAACAAATATGATAGTCCACAGATAAACATAAGATCCGACTTGGAAATGCTAGATCAAATGCTGTATCTTGCATTAAATCTACTAAACGGTAGAGAAGCTAATATATTAACATTGTTATCGATGATTAATTGTAGGTCAAATATCTGAAATTATAACTGCTATCATATTTTAAAGGACTTGAAGTTGAGAACACACAACTGTATTCCTAAGGTTGTTGCTAATAACAAAGTACGCCTAAAAATACCGTAGCTGATTGAAAATCGTTGTAGATTAGTCAAGCAGAAGACATTAGGTGATAATAATTATGCGCTCTGAGACCCTTCGTAACCTATTAAAATCTGCAACTAAGCAATTAAATAGATTATAATAGTACAAGTCTTATGTAATGTATTTACTAAGTAAAGAAGTCTTTGATTTTCTCCATCCTTCAATGATTTTTTTTAGGTAGGTAGATCTTTTTTCCAAAAAACTATATTATTTAAATTGTGGAATGTAGACCTAATCTATATTATATCTGTTTAGAGTAATTATACTAATAATAGGTCAAGCTGCATGTCAACTACTCACGATAAAACATTATCCTTCACCTTAATCAATATCATCTTTATCATGTTTAACACTGACTCTTAGTTTCATGTATATTTTTTATTGTCTTTTCTAATGTAAAACATGTCAGACCAATGTGTTACGCTAGGATCCCCTAACGGTCTTGAAATTGATCAAACCATTGTCAGTGAATCAGTAATGAATATATAATATACTGACCAACATTTAAACTAGTTTGGAAAAACGTAGTTTCGAAAATTACATTATTTAATATCACAGTTTTCCCAGGTGACCAATAGATAAAATTGTTTCAATTTTTTTAAATATTGTTATTAAATTCAGAATGCGGCTGAAACTTATTGTAACAATCAGTTACTACCAAATATTCAAAAATATCATCACATAATAAGAATGGCGAATGTGTGGTTCGCGAGCAGGCCAAACTGTTCTAATATACAAGGACAAACATCAGTAACTGCTTATTTGAAAAGTAAACAATGAGTAGTGTAATCGTACGACTGTGGTTTACACAATACAGTGCAGCGTAAAGGGCGTGTATCTTCTTTTCTTGGGCAGTAGACAATATATTTCCTATAAACTTGAATATTTTTAAGCCTACCATTCAAATACGAATACAAACAATTTATTTTTGAGACCATTGACCAAATAAAATTGGGCAAATCAGTAATACTATACCGTGTACAAAATAATAAAGTTGGATATTTACAATAACTGTTCAGTAATAATGATCGTTCCTGCCTTACGTTTGGTGTAGTCATTGCATAAAAATGTAATTCATCTTTCTCATTTTCATGGCTTTAACAATTCATACGGTCTATGCATTGGTTTTAAATCTGGATCTATGGAAAAAATACTGCTTACTTGAATTCTAAAAATATCATTATAGCTAACGATAAATTCAAGTATGGCTCCAAAAATATATATTTTGTTTTTGAAAACTGTCTGTATATTTCATACGTATAGAGGAGTGTAATCTGTTTTTAGTCATTGAGTGTTTTTTTCTCATGAACTGAGAGAAAAGAGTCTAGTGAAATATGGCGTCATATGTGGAGACCTTTGGATTTGAACAAGAAACATTGAACGTGATTAGCCAACAGCACCATAGCTCCACAATTTGCCATAATTAAGCTTATATCAGCATCTTGTAGACGGCCGGTTTATATTCAAATATGTTGATTCCAAATGAAATTTTGCATTGCAAACATACATAGGGCTACACTTGATTTATTTACTGCAAAATGGATCCGTTTCCGTGATTAGGGTGTACTTTTTAGTTTTAGAGTCCTTTTAGGGTCAATTGACAATATATGTCTAGAAAAACTACGAATAAAAAATGAAAACATTAGGTGTTTTACTTAAAAAATATCCTGTCAAAGATGAAACATGGGGCCAAATGACAATACTACAATCTACCAGTAACTCAATCAAATGAACGAAGGGGTGAACGAGCGAACGAATAATAACAATGAAATAATTAAATGAATAATTGAATGAATGTGGCTGCCAGTTTTTTATCAGTGCAGTGTGTCATATTCATCTTATTATTCCAGGTCAATCCAGGATGTTATCATGGCCTTAGTACAGATTAAATACTAGTGAAATCGAAATACTAGCTCATCGACCTTGCAGTTCGGTATATTTCTTGGTGAAACATTGAATGAATGCAATGACTGAATGATTTCCCCTGGGGTGATCTGAAACACCGGTCACATGTATGCTAGAAAGACACGGTAACTTTACTTTATATGAGGCGATATGATGATATTATGACCAGCAAACACGATTAATTGTCTCATTTTCTTCTTTCTTTTTTCTTGCTTGGCCAATTTTATTTGGTCGTTTTCAAGCGAAATAAAATGCCACTCAAAATAACGAAATCGACGGTGTTTAATATTCAGTTGATCACATAATTTCATGGATGTTTAAAGGTCGAAGTCGGGAGATGCGTTGGCAAGTGCCAAGTCTATATCTTCAAATGAATGAAAAATATTGACATAATATCCAGCAGGACAAGGGTTATTACAAGTGCCAAATCTGTAACCACCCATGAGGACATTTTTAGATTGATATGACTGTATTGATTGACATTTGGTTGTTTATTGAACTGTTTGATAAAGTGATTTCAAAAGAAACTCACTTAAAAGTACTGAGACTATAAACTACTTTGATATAGTCATAACAAATGCCAGTTCGAGTCGAAGCTGGACCTATCTTGAATATGTTTGTGCATAAACAGTTTTATATGTTTGCTGTATGCTGCTCTCTCTATGCACTAAGTAACCATTTAATCATCCAATAAGAGTAGGGCTTAATCCCTACCTCTTGTCTCGGGTTTTCCACAATATACATTGAAACTTATTATATACCTATTTGTCCTAATAACATAGTTTTATCAATAACAGTTAGATATTGTGTTTGGTGTCATATTTACCAGTTTCTTCAGTTTATTATTATGCACAAGGGTGCATTACGGTCAAATAAATACTTGTATATGACCGGTTTGGTTTGATTAGCCCTCATGAGCAATATCGCGCCCCTCAATTTATCGGACAAATAATAACAACTCACACACGATTAACCCAAGATATTTGAATTATATTATTATAAATATGATACTTATTACATATTATGTCATTAATATCGTTATTAAGTTTATAAATTTATTAATGACACCTTCGTCTTCTTGGCCGTCAAAACATGGATGTAGGTTGCATAGGTAGGCCTACGTGATATAAACCAGAAACTAAACTGTAATGTTTCCAATATTGGAGACCAATTATTCTCTACATATTTTTTAAGCGATTTAATGCAATTTACTTTTTTCTTGCAATCGAAAAGTCAAATTTTATTTTGCAATGATTTCACGTGTGACACGCAGTTTTGTTTTCCTGCTTGATCAAGCTGTATCAGCGTTTTACACGCCCGTCTTACAACACTTTCAGGAGGTACAGATACATTCTGACAACAATAAATTCCCCAATTATCATAACTTAATAGCCTTAATATATTTTAATAGCCTTAATATATTTTAAAGTATATGCATTTCTTACACTAATAAAAGAAGTGATCAGTACATCTCGTATTTTCTTCTTTGTAGCCTTTAGGTATGGTCTCAACATGATATACAAAAAAGTGCATGTTTTCAGTCAATGTTATATAGATAGCTGACCTACCTAATATGCTTAGGTCAGCTATCCTAAATTAATAGTTAACGATTTAATTAGGCCTAAGCCTTCTGATTTGCTGTGTCTTTAACCTTGACATGTGATATTTATATGATTTGTGCTTTTAACTAACGTCTATCTTTCTATTGCAGTTTTACATTGTTTCCGCTTAAAATACTGGTGTAACTGCCCAGATTAACCCCCTGACTGGACTAAACTAGAGCACAGTCTGGACTATAACCTAGTTATATTCCGGAACCTCTCAGACTATACACCAGGGTATATTCTAGATTATATCCGGGTATAGTCAAGAACATACCCGGGCATAATTCAGTGCGCGGGGGGGGGGGGGGGTAATCTGGGCGGTTACACCGGCATGTCATAGCTTGATCTACTGTAGCAGGGTGGTAACAGAATAATACCAGAGCGGCCCTCGCGTCAGCGCCTGGTTTACTATAAATACCAGTTACAGAGCAGCCTTCCCAGCAAACACAAAACATTTGTATAACATATGTACAATGTTGGTCCAACGTCGAAGATGTTGGTCCAACGTCGAAGACGTTGGGCCGACGTTGTATTTTGTTTATATTTAAATATTAGTTTTCTTCTTCCATGCAATTGTTATCAAAGTCGTAGGGCCTACGTGGTGAGTCACTGCAGACCAAAATTAGAATAATCCAGCTTATGGGGAGGGCAGTTTACGATATAGACTTAAAGGTGTGGTCAACTGTCAAAATTCGCAAGTTCATATATACTTGAGCGACATCTATGAGTTAATAATTCAAAGCCCTTGGCCCTAGCCCCTATTTGGTCGCTGGCTTGCAAACAAACTGACTGTATTACTGCGGGGATGTGGAAACTGCTTGACCCCAAGCTTGTATTGACACCCATAAACACAACACATTTGTATGACTTTATGTAATGTTGGACCAACGTCGAAGACATTGGGCCGACGCTGTATAAATGTTATACAAATGTCTTGTGTTTGCTGGGTAGGAGGACTTTATCTCAAACATTGTACATTTATTCGATGTTGGTTCAATGTTGGGCCAGCGTCGCAGATGTTGGCCTAGCATTAAAACAGCATTGGATCAATGTCTCGTTTAAGTAGTTTCTTGTTATCAGTTCAGTGGCTATAATAATGCCGTCAATCTGTACTCTATAGGCTACTGTTGGCCTACACTTGACCGTCCCAGGCATGCACATTTTGCAGTTGAATGATTGTTTAATTCTCTTTCTGTTTTAGAACCTTAGCATGCGTCGTACTTATTATTTTTAGAATATCAGCTGCAAATCGATGCATACTGACGTCACGAACTTGCATACCTCCTTCTAAGTTAGTTTCCTACTCCTTTCAGTATTTCTGTAATGATATATTTTAGTTTGGCTTGGAGAAACAATTCTTTTCCCAGTTCCATATAATCTTTTAGAACGGTAATGGTTGTCCGCTATCGCAATATCCTTGGGCCTCAAAATTAATTTAGGTGGTTGAAATTCATTTCGCTCGGTCTGTAAAAGTGTCCTAATGTGGTAATCTTGAGCTGTTTTATTATTAATCCACATAGGATCGCTCGGCCAATTGCCTGGGAAGCACACACGGTGTAATGTGTATTGTGAGATATCTGGCTTGGATATTTTAGACAGTAAGTCTGGTAATGTACCATATGTCTCGTGTGGCCCCACCACCTCATCCAGATCTACCATTATGATACAATCTGATCTGTACATATAGCGATATAAACAGTCGTTGTTTAAAATGAAATCACCAAAAAATCCTCTGTTCTCTACTTTCTTTACAAGAGGATGATACCAGTTATAGAAATCCAACACAGCATCTTGTTGAAAGCTGTGTATGTAGGGTCCAGTATGTCAGAGCTGGTGTGGCTGTATAAAACCACCAAATCCACACCTAACATAAAGTTAACTTCAACCATCTCCACAAGTTGATTGATATCATCAATAATTATTTCATTATAAATCTGTCCTATGCAGGCTGTGATATGATGACGAGGACCTTTGTAGTCTACTTGATCATTTTCCACCTTTAGCAGATTGGTAGGTGCCTCACATCGTGTTAAGGTTAGAGACACATCTGTTGGTACTCGTTTGTCATAATTCTCTATGGCACAAGAGAAAATAATTATAATCATACTAAAACAAATAATATAATTATGGTGATATGTGAGCTTATTATTTGGTAGTATTTGCATGCTTAGACAGAGGTTCAGCACTTTTTGATGCATTTCAAAAACATGCCGATAAAAATATATATCTCGGACTGGCTCAAACCAGTCTCTACAATATACAAACGATAACTAAGATCGTGATCAAATTAAAAAAAATAGAAACAAATAAAAATGACCATTTAAAAACATAATACTTTAAAATTACATTTATGCTAGTTCTGAAGAAGTTGGGTTTTTTACTCGATATTTATTCTGATTTATATTGATTTATATTCTGAACAATCTAATAATTGCAACTTACTTTGGACATATTTTAGGCAATCATCTGTGTATTAACTTGATAGCCTTCACAGTCAGGGGATGACTTTGACCTTCGTACCAGAGTTGACACCAAATTTCATCTCTCTTCAAATCGAGATGACTCATCCCTATAACGCGTACCTCTTGTAATGGCATTCTAGTTTCCCAGAAAGCAGAGTAGAAGTGACACTTGATGTTTTCTTCGACTTGTTGCCATTGAGCCGACACAGCGCGCATGTGCGATATGGAGACATGCGATAGGTTGTCGCAAATCACATGTTCAGATCCCGAGACATCTATCAATATGTGTCGGACAAGCACAGTACATTATCAGGACGTTATTTTGTTAAATTATGAAGGTTTTCAATATGTGTCGGACAAGCACAGTACATTATCAGGTATAGACCACAGGGTGTATATGCTCCACTGCTTCCAGAGGCACATTCAGATTTAGTATATATGTTTGTTTGGTATATCTGTTCACTCACTCACTCACTCACTCACTCACTCACTCACTCACTCACTCACTCACTCACTCACTCACTTACTCACTCACTCACTCACTCACTCACTCACTCACTCACTCACTCACTCACTCACTCACTCACTCACTCACTCACTCACTCACTCACTCACTCACTCACTCACTCACTCACTCACTTACTTACTTACTTACTTATTTACTTACTTATTTACTTACTTTCTTACTTTCTTACCTTCTTACTTACTTACTTACTTACTTACTTACTTACTTACTTACTTACTTACTTACTTACTTACTTACTTACTTACTTTTAGAAAACGTGGAGACATATTTTTTTAACTCCAAACACCCTAGGGTATCAGTCTATGCACAAATCAATGTTCTTTAATTCTAATAAAATGACGTTTCGGCGTGCAGATGAAGTCAATAATTGCAGGTAAACTTAGTTGCGTGCAAATAGTAGGGTAGGCCTAGAGTGGACGCCATCTTGAATACCGAGTTTTGCCTAACGGTACTGCCCGCACGGGAACTGATCTGCTTCTTAAAGTAGGCCTACATCATCTGAGAAGTCAAAATCATCCAAAACCTCATTGTGGTCATTTTCTGCAAGGTTGGGTTGATTTCCTCCAGACTGAAAGCATCGTTTTGCATCTGTGAAGAATGACCGAATTTTCTACATCAGGCGAACGTCCAGCATTGAAACAGCACATGTGAAGGGATATAATTCTAGCAAGTATCGTCGATTCTAACTGCCGCGTATTGAAACAGCATTGAAACAGCATATCGTCTCACCACACATAATACCCGTCCCATAGACTTACATGTATTATGACCCATACGCTCAGGCCTCCCAGCACTCCTAAAATGGGGAAATGTAAATAACCCCATATATCATTTTAACCATCCTGCTGTTCTCTTTCAAAATAAAAAATCAAAAAGGTATGTGAATCTGCTTGCTTTCCTGCTATTTTAGCCTAGAATAAGCTCTTGCCCCACTCTCCCCCGGGCGACCTAGAAAAAAATTGACCTCTTTTTTTAGAAGAGCCTTGTTACAGCCAGCGCAAGGACTTCCTGTTAGATCTATCTTTTATCATTTCGATGCTTTTGCTACAACAAAACATCACAGAATCGATTTAAATTGGTATCAAAATGATATTTCCGTAATAATCACCACAGAAGCTGCTGCAAAGAGCCACAATTTTTTAAAAATTTAAACTTTATAATGATATGCGCGAATGAATTTGTGTGGTGATACCATATGTGAAGGGATATAATTCCAGCAAGTATCGTCGATTCTCACTGCAGCGTGAAAACACGACACAAAGCTCCACCCAGAAAAAACAAGACGCTGAATCAATATTGATTTAACGTTTGTACAAGACGATGGACCAATGTTAAACCAACATTGATTCAATATTTTATATCTGCTGGACCGCCTCTCATGATAGGCCTACCTGTCAAGCACTCTGTTGCACATCCTTGATTGGTGGGAGGAGAGACAAACCTGAGCCCATTTTTGACGTCATATAGCTCGCATAACAACGTGGCGATGGCGAGATATTACAAGATTTCTCCCATGTACAAGAGGATGTGCATGGTAAGAGTGTGGTGGATTATATTATAACTTCTAATAAAATCCACCATTTATGCGACCTACTTAATGTGGAAGAAAATACAACATCAACACATAATTATGTTACACATATGACATTTTGTTGTAAGCCTATAAAACATTGAAGCAGAGAGTGAGCCAGCATTAAACCACCATTGAATCAATGTCTTGTGCTGGATAATTATTATTTCAACTTCAGCATTGTCACCAAAGACCAGATCGTCTTTGTTGTCACCATAACATTTGTACTTATTATTCACCAGGTGTCCTCAGAGAACATTTGAAGAGGGAATGGTAGTCTGACATTACACCAGATGTCCCTACTAGTCGGGTTGAAAGTCAGGTGAAAAAACACCCTATTTGCCACAGTGCTTTATACAAGAACATAATAAAATGATCTACCCGTTGAACCAACGTGTATTTACCACTACTTTTGCACAATTTTGCAATATCCAAGATGGCCGTCACTTCATCCACGAAATAACTGGAATAGTTAATAAAATTACTTCATTGCGGGAAATAATAAGCAGTGAAGTGATAATTCAATACAATTTTAATTTCAATAGTATCCCATATTAAAAATATTAAGCATAGAAAAACAGTTATGTCGCAAAATCCAAGATGGTCGCCACTTTCCCTATAAAATAATCAGAATGGTCAATAATATTAGGTCATTGTGGGAAATGACAGTTAAATGAGAATTAAAGGTGCCCACATTGCTGGCATCAATTTTTAACATGTAAGCCAGAATACAAGTGTCACTCACTACCAATAGTTAGCAGCTCTTAAAATGTGATTTTGGTGCTTAATAAAAGATTAGAGAGCACTTTATTTTTACATGTTGTAAACAAACTATTAACAAATTAAACATAAAACACCACAGGCCCAGCCCATACGTTCAAACAGACATCTAATAGGATGATCATACACCATACTAATAAGAGCTGCATGCTCAATTTTAATATAAGTTTAATATAAATAAATAATATTAGCTTATACTGCTCCAATATATATAATTTTTTTGTGTGTTAATAATAAATAAATTGAGATAATTGATCGAAATAGAAAGGCATTATTTAACAATGCTATTCATTATCAAAGCTGTGGACAGACCTGTGGGCGCGCCAGAGCATTTCACTTCATCTGCAGTTTACTGTAAATTCTGTGATTTTGAAGTGTCAAGTAAATTGAAAAGAATAATGTTTTCTTTTTATAAAAATCGCAATAAGTATCAGAAGTGAATATAATGAATTGAGAACAGTACAGAATTTATCAAGGTCTTTGCGATTAGTGAATACGGCGTAGTTATTGTTCTGGCGCCCTGACACAGTGACGTTTTAAACAATCCAGATTCGAAATAATTCAAATTGTATTATAACTATGCCTTTATTTTAAAATAAATAAAATATAATCATTTTTATGCTGTCCCATAACATTATATGTAAAGCCTAAATCAACCTTACATTTTGAGAAATTTTTTATCGGGTTATTATGGGAAAAAAAATTGCAGTGTATCAAATTATTATTGAAAATGTACATGTGAACTGGTACTTTTAATGTTACCATAAATGAACATTTGTGTAGACATAATGTGAAGAAATCTGTGACGTTCAACACAGAAACGCCCTATTAACACAATTGTTATCCAGATTCAGCGAGAAATAGAAATATATCACATATTAAAAAAACTAAGTTTAAATATGTTTATAAAAAAAAAACTTTACCCATGAAATAACCAGAATAGTCAATAAAATTACGTTCGTGTAGGAAATAAACAGTTAAACGACAAAAGATGACAATTGATTTCAATAGTATCCCATATTTAAAAATATTAAATATAAAAAAAAATCCAAACATTTTGAATCTGCTTGTCAACAAGGGAAAACAAATTCCATTTTTAGGTTTGAAGCTGTTTTGCTGCAAAATTATGTTTTCTCTTTACAAAAAAATTAAAAAAGTATGAGACTTTTCTCTTTTTATACGCAGATCTAGAATAGTGCAAATGCCTTAGAAAATTGAACTGTTTGTGTAGATAATTTTTATATATTTTTTTTTGTTATGAGAAAAAATAATTTTGCAGTAAAACAGCTTGAAAACTAAAGCGAACTTTTTTTCATTAGTATTGGTCAAAACACGTCTTAAGCATATAAATTTAATTGCTACTTGCTAACTGATTTCACGCTGCTACGCTACGTCACATTTTTTTTATAAACCTGTCATCTCCAGAACAATTATCAGTTTTAAAAACATGAAGCGGTTAATGCGATCACTTCAGTATAATTTTTTTAGTTGCCTCTCATCCACCCCCTTTTTAAAACCTCTCTTACCCTCCCATCCGAACAATTAATACCCTCGGAAAAAATCAGTCAAATTAATTGTCGAGACTATCAATCTTACAAAAAAATCAATAGAAGATTGAGGACAGTTTTTGTGATTACATGAAATTTCAAGGGAGGGGGGGGGGGTCTTGTTAAACAAAAATATGTCAAAGATAATATTCATATATATATAGGTCTATATAATGGCTTTTACGGAAATTTAAAAAAAAAGTTCCTGGGCTACACTCTTTCTGTTAGTAAAAAGTGGGAAATGTTAATTATAAGTGTTATTTGGGTGTAAGCATTTGATCAATTCTACGTATATGTGTAAAAGTGTGGGAAATAATGCATGTGTGTAAAGGCGAAAAGAGCATTTATCTATCAGAGACAATATTATGTTTTGTTTTTGTAGGTCTATTCTGCGTATGTGGCTTTCCTTATTTTTATTTGCCAGTGTTTTGTGTTATCAAGGTTACAAAAACACAGAGATGTAGAGATATAGATATATAGAGTAGGCCTCCATAGATATTTAGTAACTATTGATCAGGTTATATATCTTTTTCAATCCACGGCACATGTGGGTCTGTTGATTAATTATTACAGAAATTAATTTCGTAGCCTCTTGAATTGATTTTTCACTTTCACATATATATATATGCACAAGTGTAATAAATAACGGTTACTCGTTAGTAATAAGATAGATAGCTGGACTATCGATATTTTATAACATAACATCGTCTGATGTGTGCGACTTCGATCCAATTTGTGTTAATAGTAGCGCTATGAGTGTTTCATTCAGTAATAAAAATAGCGGTCTTGGCGTTTTATCCACACATGCCGCCCTTAACTTGTTTGTGATCTAGCTTTGGGCGCACACTACCCTATTGAAAATTATGGTTTTATTTTATTGTATGATTATAATAATATCATGTGAACTATTATTCTATTAATTTCCAAAATAAGCTGCAATTATTTTTTGGACAACCCATCTAGTTCTCAACGTTATGATATATATAGTTGAGAATCCCAATTAAGTGTCGACATAAAATATTTGAAATTCATTGAATACATTGAGGGGGCTGAATAGGCACCCCTCGAGACCCAGCAAATATATTTATGCTCATGTTTTTATATAAGAAGACTATTTTTGCATGTTCCCAAGACTGCTGTGCCACGGCAGATGTTTTCCAAACATTGTAAAATATTGCAAAGACCCAAGCTATTTTTTCGTTCACTAGACGATATAGACCGCAGACATATAAAAACTCATAAGTGATCCACTCTATTTTTTGTTAAATTTTAATGTTCGCACTCCGCATCCCAGACAATTATATATTAAGATGTAGAAACCAATGAAAATTTGAATTTACTATGAATTATACGTGACTTGGCATATGGCATTTGGCCTTGGCATATGTTTTTTTAGAAATATAGCAAATGTTAAAAAAAGCTTTTATGACCTGCTACGAATTAAATGTAGGTGATATACATGTATGTATAGGACTGAAGTAAGTGCGAGTAATATACTAAAATACACGTTTTGCGCTGAAATGTCGGAACGGTATCACGTGTTTCTGCACATGCTTTTATAAACTCATTTTGTAATAAGATATTTTGCTAGTGAAATGAGGTCGGATATTTCAATTATAAGATAATCGAATTTGGAAAGTAAGATTGTACGTGTGAGGTGGGAATTCACGCAGCAGTGAAAATGCTCCTCATACTTTACCAGAAAGCTTACTAATTTCCTGTGCTCGCTGGCATTTTAGATGACTTTGCTCGCCTCAAGTTGTCAAAATATTTAAATAATCATCATTGCCCACCCTTAACCTTTTAACCGGCAAATTATTTAGTTTTAGTTTACATCCACTTGACTTTGTGTCTCGCTGACGCGATCCACAACTTCAAGTGAGTGCAAATTATTCAGATTTTATAAAATGGAGGTCAACTGTTTTGAAATCATATTGATTTGATTGATGTCACATTTATTATTTAACATCTTCAAAAACGGGCATTTCAGGTGGTGATATAAAAATGAAATAACGAATATAATCGGGCCGGCGGTTAAAGGGTTGATACATGTAGGCCTCGGAAGTGAGGACAACAAGAGTTTAAATTCAATTGAAAAAAAAAGAATATGTCACAGGGTTTAGATCCTATTATATATTATCCTATTATATAATAAAACAGTTATTAAAAAACGTATATTGCACGTTGAATGAGTCATCATCCCCAGTGCCTGATGATATCCTTTTTTCCCGTTGTACTTTAAAAAACACACACATGCGGGCTTACTTTTCTACTTCCTGATATTGGTCAGGCTGCTCACAGTCCCTAAAGCTGGCCTCACACTGGTCCGATCGATTCTGTCAGATTAAAATTTGAAGCTACATAATTGCAATATAATATTCGGGACAAGCATTTCAGTGTGAGCCTAAAAATATGTTGCAGATTGACAATTGGGAACTGACAGAAAATTACAATATTAATCAACTACCATGTGTACAGGGTATTTGAGCCAAAAAATACTGAGCATAGGGACAAATTGCAATGTTCAAAAATGTCCCAAGCGGAAGCCAGAAAAATTCAGAAGTTTTTATGGGCATTTTCGTGAGGGTACCCAAAAATGACTAAATGATGGATACCACTCACCCACATCATGACATGTTTTGAAAACGGAAAAGATTGTTACTGAGAAATACATACGAAAAGAGAATATAAGTGAGGCTTTAATAAAAAATGAACTAATTGTTTTTTTATTATTCTTTGTAAAATCAACGTAAGGAACAATAACTTTGTTTTTTTTGAGACAAAAAGATATAATGCATTTCCCTGTTTAGTAAGCTTGATTTTATTTTAATTGTTTTCATATGGAGCAGATGGTACGTCTGTCATGATCGGTATTACATGATTATCAACCATTTGCCATCCCTAATCCACTGGCCGATATCCCCAACCATACTAGGATAGGCCTACGTAGCTGCTGCTGCTGTCGGAGACAATTATTGAGATTACGTTTTTGTGTTTTTAGTGGTTGTCCCTCTCATAATTTATTTGACATCAAATTATTTTAATTGACTACGTTTTGTTCACTATCTACAACCATCAAGGTTTGTTCCACATTTCGACTATTTGTTTTATTGTGGCATCGCTTTTATTTTATTCATAAAAATATATATACATATCATAGACCAGACGTGGCTGGGGGTAAGGTGTCACCCAGAAGAGGAATTTAGGTCACTATAATTTTCGCATATCTGGACTACTCAGGGGCCAGAATCAACCTGTTGATCAGGTAACTGCCGCTACTTTACTGAAATATGGCCATGTACATGACCTATATGAGGGTGCACATGGGTTAAAAAACGAATCAAACGAACGGCGAATCGCCTGTTCTCAGTCCCAGCAACGAGGATTGCAGCTTATAAATAGATATCATCTGAGTGAATAGCTACCATAGTGAAGTGAATAATAAGCAATCCATAAACTTATGCAAGAACGAAAGTATTCTTTTTATTTCGAGCAAAAAAATACGCAAACATTCCACCATGAAAATAACATAATTATGTGGAGAATGAATTTGCTGCCGAAGAAATACCTGGGAGTTAGCCTAGACCAGACTCTAACAGGAAAATATATAGCAGAACAGGAATATTGTAAAAAAGGGAAACTCTACACTCAATTTCTATGGAGACAGGCTAAATATTTGAATAGAAATTCTAGAAAACTTTTGGCTACATCTTTGATGTTATGTCATTTTGATTGCCGGCATACATATAAGTTTGAGGGTCTCCAGGTCAACTTACAAAAAAGCTACAAATTTAGCAAAACAAAACTAGGCTACCCCCCCCCCCTCTGCAGGTCTCACATTGGCATAGAAGACTTCATAATGTTGCACTGGATCCCTGTCTATCAAAGGGTCAAACAAAGGAATTACCAACTTTTTTTTCATTAGAAATAACTTTTTACCGGTTCTATTACCCGAGATAAAATCACCGGCCAAAAACCATTGGGCCTAGACATTCATGTAGTGAAATATGGAATGCGCTTCCAGTGTCTCTGACAATAACTGAATTCTTATTTCGTAAAAGCCAATAAGCACCCCAGAAAGGAGCTATATATTAAATATCGGAATGATTTTCTTTTCTATTAATTAAACATACAGCTTTATAAATACAGTATACGGTGCCAATTAGGCTATGTGCTCTCGAGATGGAAAAGGCCATTTTATTCAGCTAACTTCTCAGCCGGTATGATATGGAATGCGCTCCCAGTTTCTCTGAGATCAGCTGAAGACTTACTTTCGTTTAAGAAAGGAGTCAATAAGCATCTCAGAGAAGAGCTAATTACTGAAGCTCGGAGTGATTTTCATTTCTACTAATCATTTTTACAATCATACAGATATAGGCAGATATAGAATATAGGCAGGTATGTTTGCCGATTCATGTGTTCTAAGAGATTATAAGGCCATTTTATTCAGCTCGTTTTTTACAATGTTTTTAATTAATTTATAACAAGCAGAGTCTAGAAATTGCTCCAGAAACCCTTGTAAATAATAAGGGTTCCATTTGTGTATATTATGATCGATAAAATATATTTAATCATATGCACTATTTATAAACTTTCATAATCATTTCATATTTCATCTAGTCGAGGCAGTTTCTGCCTGTATTTTTTTTTTTTTTGTGAAAATGCTATGACTTTCCTAGTCACCAGTTTATCTGTGATATAACCATTGACGTGTAGCTAACTACAGAATCAATGATATAACTAATGTATTTATTGAAAGTATAAAATAACTTGCTCTTGTCGCCGCCACTCTGGAACAGCATATAGGGACCACTGCGAAAATAAGTGACCTGCACCAGGATACTTTTCAGTGTTTTTATCCCTGGTGTTCCAGAATGGTGGTCACATTGTATTTTGAATACTTATTTTATTTATCATACTGATTGTTAACCCTATTTTTATGTGAATGCTGAATAAATCTATCTATCTATCTATAACTCGTTTTTTACACATGTTTTTAATTTATTTATAACAAACAAGCTTGAAATTACTCCATAAACCCTCATTGTATATAAAAAGGAATTTAGAGTCTATATTATCATGAATAAGATACATTTCATCGTTTGCATTATCTATAAACTTTCATAATCATCTTATATTTCACTTAGTTTGAGACCTGTGACTATTTCATCTAGTTTCTGCCTGAGTTTGTTCAAATGCTTTTACTTTCCTAGTCGAATAATTGTCTGTGACATGTACAAACTTTGATGTAGGGCTAGGCCTAAACTGTGAAAGTATTATTTTGCTCTTGTCGCCGCCATCCTGGAATACCTCATAGGGACCTTTGTGGACATAAGTGACCTGCACCAGGACCCTATTTTATGAATGCTGAATAAATCAATCTCTCTCTCTCTATATATCTATCTAGAATGTAGGCCCCTTTTTTGCTAAACACGTGCGAATTAGTTCAAAATTATCAAGTATAATGGGCAAAGCCCGCCACTTCAAGATTTTCCCACAAGCTACATATAAAAAATCAACTTCTCACTAGACCTCTTTTTGCAACTTTATTTTAAGATATAGAAATGTTTTTTTCTTGTCCTAAAAAATTGAGATACCTAGTCTAAAACATCAATTTTAATCATTTTTTTCAAATGAACAATTAAAAACACTAAAAAACACACACAGAATACGTTACATCTTTTTATTGTTTAAACATTTCCCAAAATATCTGATGGGCATTTTTGATGGGCATTTTTGTACAAATACTATACAAAATAAAAACATGCACAATGAAATATAATAATGTAATTTCAATGTTGCTAAGTTTAAATGGTCTTGATACCCATTCAATATTGTTTAAAATAAACCTAGGCAATACAATAAATTATGTGTGTCATTGTCCCCAGACTTATTGTATCTACTATTTTACTATACTTCACCAGGCACAAAGTCATTATCAGAATTACAAGTAACGTACTGGTATTCTGTATTTGTGTGTATAATGGACGTTATTACACACTGTCACATTAAATAATCGAGGTGTTTTTTGTCTAAGCACATTTTTTACTATTTCTATAACGATACTGAGTTTCTGTCATTTCGTGCCTGTTGATTAATATTTCAAATAAAATGCCAAATTACGTTACCAAAATACGTTACATAACTAACATAATTCATGTTATGATAATGTAATGATACTAGCCTATATGTCACTATATCCAGTAAATAGTTGTTTTATACAAAGTGTGAGTGTTTTGTACTTTTGTTACAAAACAGAATGCACTATTACAACATTGTTTAGTGAAGAGAAAAATACGTTACCAAAATACGTTACCTAAATACGTTACAAAATGTAACGTATTTTGTGTAACGTAAGATAGATTTTTTCTTTTTGCACAATTGTAAAGCTGGGGTCAGTGGCCAGGCTAAATTTTTACTTGCTGCTTGAAAACTTACCTGGTGAGTAACTAAAGGGCCATTTGTTGTTAAGTGTGCATATCACTAGAATTTCTGGCAGATAAAAACAACTAACTAACTCAAATGTAACGTATTCTGATATTTTGTGGCGACATGAACATTAAAGGGACTGGCCCAGGCTAAAATCATCAAAAAATCAGTGATTTTATTTCGGGTTCTTAATATGACCATATGATGTAAACATGTACATAGACTAACGTTAGAACTGCAAATTTTTATAATTTTTGTGCCGCGCATTCATCAGTTAGACTAGATATAGAGACGAAATTCCCGCATTTCCTATTTTTGACATGGTTGTCAATAATTAGAAATCAGGAATTTCGTCTCTATATCTAGCCTAACTGGTGAATGCGCAGCACAAAAATTATAAAAATTTGCAGTTCTAGTCTATGTACATGTTTATATCATATGGTCATATTAAGAACCCGAAATAAAATCACCGATTTTTTGATGATTTTAGCGTGGGCCAGTCCCTTTAAATCAATTTTGCAATTTCTACTTTTGGGAATTCTCTTTCTTAATACAATCACTACTATGTTCGTCAAATTCAAACAATTTATCTTCCAAAAACTGCACCCACTCATGAATAAAAACTGATAAACAGAGACCTGTCTAAGACAAAAATTTAACCTGGCGACAGGCTAAAAATGACATTTTTATGGCATTCCGGTAGTCAAAAGCAGAATTTTTCTTGTCTAAGCTATGGATAACTATATGGCCTACATTTTTTCAAAGGTCTATATGCATGAATTCAATGATAAATCTGGTTAAACTAAAGTGGAGGTCACTACCACTTCATGATTCTTGAAGTGGCGGGCTTATGGCGCCCATTTTACATTCCTTACTTGGTTTCCTTGTTTTGGAGGGTAGTTTATCATGTGACGAGCACATGCTGGTTTGTTGATAAAAATATTTCCCTGATGATTCACCAGGTGGCTGAAGAACCGTCAGCCTTGCCACGACGTCATACGTGAAATATCTCTACGCGATGTACATTTCGATTAATAACTTCTTCAATATTAAAACATTTTCTTGCAATATCTCCTCTTTTATTTTGTATTTTTGTAGTCATACTATGTAATTTTTGTTGGTTTAACGCGGAAATATGGTTTACGGTGTTTTAAATTCATTTTTACATCGGATAAATATCATGTGGGTGGGTAATTAGGTCACATGAGCAGCCATATTGGGAATATTGTGGGTGTTTAAAGTGGTAAATAAGCGATATTCTCACGATTATAGGTATATAATTTGAAATATCGTGTTCAAATATTCTTGGTGTTATTTTTTAGCTTTTAAATAATATAACAATTTGTATTTCATGACAAAATGGTCACAATGTTTAACATGTTTCTGTTCGGGTGGACGGAGGGGGACTGACAAAAAAGTGACAGGCGACACTCGAAGTCGAACAGTCACAAAAACGTCAAACTTTCACTTGACCACTGACACTGTTGATCACTGATGTCGACAGAAAGTCGCAACACTGTCTAACAATGACAGTTTGTAATATTATTTGGAGGTAGACATCCTAGTCTAGACCTGACAGTGACAGTTATAATAAATTGGCTTATTTAATTTAAGTTATTATTTAACTTTTAAGGGCCCATATTTTGGAAAATGATTCTATCAACTGATTGATAGTTAGAAGGATCTCACCCTCCACTATGTTCCGGGTTAGAACGCAGCATGTATCTGAAACGTAAGATACTCACATCATCACAAATGGTTAAAATGGCCGAAATATTTTTCGGGAGGTGTTTTAAAAATGCTCTCAAATGATAAATAACTGATGAAATGTTTCAAAATCAGCTGAGTGGATGCATAAATGGTCACTAAGTTAGGTAAACTCAATTAAAATGTAAAATTTTATATTCGGCGACACGCTATCTTACGGTTCAGATATGGAATGCTTGCTAACCCGTAACACGTTGTGGAGGGTGGCGTTTGCTAACTACTGATTGAGTGATTCAACTCAAGTCTTCAACTGTTTAAGTAGGCTAGACTAAAGTGACTCTAGCAAAGCTTGCTTGTTTCCGTTGTCAATATCATTCATAGTATATAGAAAGCTCAGAATCTCACGCTGATGTCATTGCGTACTGAACTCCCTGTACACTATTAGACTATAATGATTACTGGCCGCCATGAGGGAGTTCGGTACACATCACTGTCTAAAATGTGAGATTCCCAACTTGTCTAGGCATATATAAAAACTGTGGACTCTAGATTCAAACAGACATTATGATGGGGTTTTTCGTGTTTTTTTCCAGATTTATGTGAATTTGTGACACTCCAATAAAGACATATTTTTCTCTGTTTGTTTGTTCTTTTTTCTCACTATTACTGGTAGAAATGAAGCCATCATTGTAGAATTAAAAAAGTAATTTGCTTTGAATGGCACTTTTATCACCTTTTCCGGGGGTTCCCATCATTAGATTTCCCGCAATTATGAAAAATGGTGCCAGCTCTTGCCTTTAATTCCATAATTGTTGCAACAAGTGCTTGAAGAGGTAAGTGGAACAGACATGCTGTGGAACCCTTCTGATAATTTTTTTACGCAGGTGCCTTTTTTTTTAATTTTTGTAAATAAATGCAAAAAATAAAAATAGACTATGTCCACTGCCCTGTGATAAAGTTCTGGAGGACATCATTAAGACCGGTTGGACAGAACAATGTGGGAATCTCGAAGAATTGAGATACCTGGGGAAGGCTGCACTAGTTTGCCCATGGACATGGTAAAACCTGGGTGAAGTTTTGCCTACCCCGCACTTCCTCATGAGGCGCACCGAGGGTATAAGTGGAAGTTTCATGGCTATAAGGATGAGAATCCATCAAAAATTTTCTTCTTCCATGACCCCCTCCAGGACTTGAAAAAAAAAAAAAAACTGGGGCCGGAGGCTATGCCCAAATTTCTGATTGTTATGTGATATATTTGCTCTGTTACCGTATTGCGGGGCACTCATTGGGTGCCCTGATGTATCTTAAAACCTGATATATACGGATAGCACATCTTAGTAGTTTTATTCAGCTGCTTCAAAAAGTTCAAGTGTCTGGGTGATGTTTTGGCTTCTGTACATAGCCCTGCCGGAATTTGCAAAATTAATGTCGCAGCTTTTGGATGTTTTTATAATTAGCTCAGATTTTGATCTGGCACAGCATTTTTCTTGCGCAGTGAAAACTGTGGAATGTGGTCAAATATTTATTCTAGCATGTCAGCTGTTACAAAAAAAGGCTCAGCATAATTTTATTGGACAATTTTAAAATGTGTTGAATCTACCTACTTCAAGTCAAGACAATCAAGTTTAAAAAAAATGCTCCTATTATTACTTTTCCATACGAAGAGCTACTCCGAATTTTATAAATAGTTACAGCAGTCTTTCCAATAAGCACAAAATGTCACTGGACAGTAGGTCCTGTAGACTTGAAACTTTTACCAGCCCAATAAAAATTCACCAGACAGTATGTGGTCAATGGCCGATTCTTGCCTTGTGAGACCGAAAAACTACCAAAAAACAAAAAAATAACCGGATTGTAGGTCAGATGTGGTTGGGTATTTTGCCGGACCTACCTCTTTTTTTACCTGACATGTCCAGTCGGTCCGACGCTATTGGGAAAGACTGAGTTACAGGACTTCACCCCAACAAATTGAACAATGGCAACATTAAATTTGAACAAATTACAAAATCATGAAAATGTGATTTTAGCGTTTCTTGATTTTGCTGGTTTTTTTACACAATTATTTCATGTAGTCTACCCCATTCCCTATACAAAATCGTCTCTCGAGATCGCAATATTATGCAAGCACTGTAAATGTGTAATAAAAAACTGACTTTAATCAGCCAACTGCAGTGGTCATCATCATCATAGTTTGATACAGACTTAGTCAAGCCCTATGTATGCTCATGGCTGTGCAGCAGGTGTACTCATCCGGAAATAATAATTCTATGTACTGGAGTAAGACTTAATGCACAACAATATGTTACAGTCCAATTTTCCCACCAGGAAAGTAGCCTATTGATCCCCCAAAAAATACTCTTATAAATGCCCACCTATAAATGCCAACCTCAGGGGGGTATTCTTTTTTTAAACTATTTATTTAATCTATTTATTAGTATAAAATTACAGAATACTTTATTACATTTTATATTTTTCAGCCAGTATGCCCACTCCCAAGAGATTGCGGGATTTGATACGTGAAATAAGATCAGCCCGTACTGCAGCAGATGAACGGACTGTAGTACAAAAAGAATGTGCTCAGATTAGAGATACTTTCAGAGAAGAAGACAACACCTATAGGTGTCGTAATGTTGCTAAACTTCTCTATATACACATGCTTGGTTATCCAGCTCATTTTGGTCAGGTAAGTCTAAAGTCCCAAGTTCCATTATTAATTTTAAAAATAGATTATTGGAATGGCTGTGTTATCAGTTTATACATTAATGTAATTCTTGGGGCTTTTATGTTATTATTTCAATGTCTGGATATCACATTAACATGCCAGACTGGCCAGACTAAAACATTGCTGTTTGAACATTATTTGAATTATGTAGTACTGAAAACATGTGTTTACTCATATATTAAATGTTCTGTTGTTATTTTCAGCTGGAATGTTTGAAGCTAATAGCTTCACCTCGGTTTACTGACAAGCGAATCGGATACCTTGGGGCTATGTTACTTCTTGATGAACGTCAGGATGTTCATCTATTAGTTACCAATTCTCTGAAAAAGTATGCTTAACTCTGATTGCTAAACTATCTACACATACATGCATGACTTGAAGAAGATGACTCAAAAATACCATGTTTGTCTGCATTTTAGAAAGTTCGTTAAAGTACCAGTACTAATAGTACCTGGTATTTTAATTTATAAACTGTAATTTATACCCTCGCCCGAAACAATGTATTTGAGTTAAAAAGATATCTTTTAAAGTACAAAAACTTCAAAGTTATCTCTTTCTGGTTACAATTTAATCAATATTCAGCGTGACAGTTTTGAAGCATTTGTAAACTGGTTTTATCCGTGACACAAATCCTGGTCACGGCACCAATGTAAACGGGTCTTATATACGTTGACACGCTATCGTTGTCCCAATGTTCTGGCACGGCAAACACAACACTCGTGGATAAAATAATAAAGTCTTGAATATATATAAAATATATATTAAGCATAAAACATTCAATTTCTCAGTACACGATGTTAGTACTTATATCTCGTTGTGTAATTTGTTGATAATTTTGCTGTTGCTTCAGTGTTCTACAAGGTGTTAGATACCGAAGCAACTCCCACTAAACTTGTCCAAACCTAAAACGTCTCTGTTAGAATTCTCCCCAATTTCTCTCTGAATTTCTCTCTGAATTTACTTCACGAAGGCTGTGGGCACCTTCCTTTATATCGTTTCCCGACGGGCGCGGTCACTTCCTGTGGTGAAATGACGTTTCCACCAATCAGGATCCTTACTTTGATATACATTCACATTCCTGGGCTGTTTTCCAGAACCGACTCACACAGGCTTCCAGAACTTGGGGACGTCCTGTATGACAATTAGTACTTGTCGCAGTACCGTCTCCACCATGTGGTTCACATGTAAACAGCCCAGGACAGCATGTTTATTTTACCCTTTACTTACCGAAACCTCAATTTAGACACCTGCTACTTAACATTGTTACATACCTCCCCCTATGGAATCCAACTTGTTTACACGCTTGAATTCCATATTTCAATCCCTTAAAATCCCTATGATTAGTAAAATCATATAAAAAATAAAAATATAAGTTTCGGAGGTGCGCACATCTTCCACCTATATTTTTCTTATACAAATATATATTTTTTTTACTTAAACAATGTATATGTATTGTCATCCTCTTCTCTGGAACAATGTCTTGAGTGGAATACACTCTAAAATCATATATGATGCTTTACTTACAAGTTACATTTTAAATATACTTCTCAGCATTCTCTGCCTCTGGAACATAGTTTATATACAGTCAATATAATCTCACGATTATCAATGTATCTTGTAGGACGTCTCCTACACACGTGCACTACCATCCAGTCATCAGGAAGCCAGTCTGATTGGACCTCTGACCGTCCCAGACAGCGCCAACACCTCCGTGTTCTCACCACTTGATGTTTGGGCACTTGCAGGTGTTATAAATACTAGGCTGCGTATTTTTCTCAATTGTTTTTTTTTTTTTTAACAATTTATTAATTATCCCAGGGTATCTCCAGTATACTATGCCCACTGCACCTACCTCGCTATTATCAAAATCATTAACCCTCCCAGTGTGAAGGTAACATACCTGTGGCGTTTCTCTACTGGTGTCATAGTTACGATCTTAGATCGATGTAACTTCTTTATCAATTGACTTAAGGGAATGTCATCTATGTCATTTAATTTTGGTAGTCTATTTATTTCATCTATTAGATCTATGTCGTCACCTAATTCGTCGAGCGGTCCCCACACAATGTCACCCGTAAATTTATTCAAATGGACCAGCTTGCCTATAGATTTTAAATGATATTCTGATTCGTGATAGTAATAACGTGCTAAAGTCATTTGGTCAGCGAAAGCATGGCATGACATGTTTAGTTTACCATAAGAAACAGCTGGACGAACTGTAGTCTGATAGCGTTTATTGCCAACAACATATAGCCGTTAAAACAATGGGTTAACTGTAATCACTACCCATATCCATTGCAGCCACCAATGTTATTATGCCTCCAGCCGCCATGAGTTAGCAAAGCTCTGGCACTGTAACACAATAACATTTTTTCTTACCTGATGCTCGTACATTAGTTTACTTTTTTTTTCTCTCTTAAAATTAAACCCATTTATACTATCTCATGTGTTGATAACTTCTTCTCCTGAAGTTATCAACTTCAGTCACATATCAGCGTAACTTTTTACTGATATTCCCCCGATGATGGTATACTTGTGATAATTTGTATTTCTCTTTACTATTATCAACACCTCATCTTACACATGTACCAACTTACACATAAGCTGATATCTTCCCCTCAACAAGGGGTAAACTCCGCTACATCAGCAACTGCTTATTGATAAATTCTTGTCCATAAATTTATCACGCTTATGCTCCTTGATAAATTCTTCTCTTGAATTTTATCAAGCGTTAATATCAGCGTGCACATCTACTGATATCTGTACCATATCCTCAAACCCCGGGCGATCTCTGTTACCGCATTGATAATTTCTTCTCTTGAAATTTATCAACTTTTTAACTCCTCTAATATCCTCCTTGTTACCGCATTGATAATTTCTTTCTCTTGAAATTTATCAAATTTAATCCCATATCAGCGTTAAACCTACTACTGATATTTGCATCCCCCTGATCAGGAGAGAGCACCGTTTCTTCATTGATAAATTCTTCTCATGAATATTATCAACATTTAATCCCATATCAGCGTTAAACCTACTACTGATATCTGCATTATCTACCTCACCTTATTCGCTGTCGCGTTGTTGTTTACGTTTATCTACTTTTTTTAAAAACAAATTTCCCTCCCTTTATGAACCTCGTTCTTTAGCAATTCGCATTTTCCCAATTTTTAATTGTGCTTACATAATTCTCAATAATCATTCATATTCACCTTTTATCTCCGCTATATCTGAAATGTAACATTCAGATAATCTTAGCTCAACATGAGCACGGGGAGATTGTCTTCAGATTTACCGTCAGACATGTTAGCAAATGTTGCCCTGCGTCTTATCACGCGTTACAGCTACTTCGAGCTGAACATACTTAGGTATATTTTCACTAACTTGTGATACAGGCCACCGTCTAACCATGTCTGCACTGTGTCTGCTTACATTTCTTATACGCACTAATATCATGTAATATTCCTTAACCTCAAATTAAATTTTGATTGTATTTTTTTCTACCATTAATACTGTATTTTAGAGTAAAAAAAAAAAATCCGAATAACACATTTAGCCCCTTGCAATTAATTATTTAATTTCTGAAAATCAATACAAATCCTTGAATATATTTATTTTTTGTCGAAAATTAACACAAAATCTTCTTGATTTAACCAATTTGATTTCTCAATTAACAATACCAGAAACGACCATTCTGAGTGACGTGTTCTAATAATGTTATTTCTTAACATTATTTACGTCCTCGTTCAATGGATCGTCTCTGATTTATGGCTGTAAGATACTGGCGGATTATCCCCAGAATCTCCTCCATATTCACCTCTTCAGTTCGCCTTATATGTTTCCACATAATTTCTGAGCTGCCTAATCAATCCTTTGATTGATCCTTATTTTCTGGGGCGCAGTTATTTGACCCGCTTATCCTAGGCCTACTGCCTTATCACCTCCCCCCGTCACTGTATACTCAATAGTAAACAGTCTCTGTATACACAAGTACCTCCCCCAGCTTATTTGCGTCTTTTTATGTCTGTCCGTCCGACCGTAAGTCACACAGTGCACTGGACCCTAATGAGTATTGTCTTCTTATTATTCTCAGCTGTAATATTTGTCACTAGTAGTCCCGATTATCTTCCCATTTTAACCCTGTCTTGATTACAATGCTGTTGTACAGAACTTTAGTCCCCCCCTTTTTAAATTTTTAGATTGCATTGTCAAAATGTGTTTTCCCCGGGAGACCAGAGATACCAGTTAACTGGAATAATATTTTTTTTTTTTTATTCTAATTTTGTTTTTTCCAATGGATCAGCCAAAAGCTTCGCAAAAATATAAAGATAAATGAACCTTAACTACAGCAGCCTAGAACATAACTGACCTCGGACTACATGTCTGTGTGTAGCCAACTATCCCAACGTTATGTAGCTTCTGTCTAGATCTTGTTGATCCTGCTCCGTCTGCTGTCCTCTGGGTCCGTCAGTCCTGGTAAACGCCCAACTCTGTGTCTGTCCTGTGGATTCCCGTCAGTCCTGGCAAACGCCCAACTCTGTGTCTGTCCTGTGGATTCCCGTCAGTCCTGGCAAACGCCCAACTCCGTCTGGATCCTGATTCCGTCTAGCTCCCGTTTATTTATCCCCGTCTTGATAACAGTAGCGGCTTCCGATAGCAACCACTACAATAACTAGTATTTATCCACTGATCTTTGTTTTGCCGTGCCACTGTCCAGTCACTTTTGTAACTTTCCAAGTTGTTCCACCAGGTTCTTGAATTGATTTAATTTGCTTTTTCAAATTAAAATCCTGTCAGATGGCACCAATGTAAACTGGTTTTATCCGTGACACAAATCCTGGTCACGGCACCAATGTAAACTGGTTTTATCCGTGACACAAATCCTGGTCACGGCACCAATGTAAACGGGTCTTATATACGTTGACACGCTATCGTTGTCCCAATGTTCTGGCACGGCAAACACAACACTCGTGGATAAAATAATAAAGTCTTGAATATATATAAAATATATATTAAGCATAAAACATTCAATTTCTCAGTACACGATGTTAGTACTTATATCTCGTTGTGTAATTTGTTGATAATTTTGCTGTTGCTTCAGTGTTCTACAAGGTGTTAGATACCGAAGCAACTCCCACTAAACTTGTCCAAACCTAAAACGTCTCTGTTAGAATTCTCCCCAATTTCTCTCTGAATTTCTCTCTGAATTTACTTCACGAAGGCTGTGGGCACCTTCCTTTATATCGTTTCCCGACGGGCGCGGTCACTTCCTGTGGTGAAATGACGTTTCCACCAATCAGGATCCTTACTTTGATATACATTCACATTCCTGGGCTGTTTTCCAGAACCGACTCACACAGGCTTCCAGAACTTGGGGACGTCCTGTATGACAATTAGTACTTGTCGCAGTACCGTCTCCACCATGTGGTTCACATGTAAACAGCCCAGGACAGCATGTTTATTTTACCCTTTACTTACCGAAACCTCAATTTAGACACCTGCTACTTAACATTGTTACACATTTTTGAAATATTTAAGTGAAATTGAGTGATAAACTTATAAATGTGATGTAACTATTGATTAACCCTTACAGTGCGAGGAGCAGCTTTAGTTGTCAGAATCTGACGTCTGTAGACGTCAAGATTCTGACGATATATTCAGGGTTAAAATATTTCTAATGGCCGTAGACCCATAGCATAGGTATTTAAATGAATCGGGAAGAGCTAACTACATTTATGATAGTTTCAAATTGAAGAAACCCCTTTGGTCTCCATGATTTTCATTAAAAAATTCAGCCCTTTGAGGGTTGAATAACACAGTGCCAACTTTTATTATTGAATTCAAAGTCTAGTCTGCTAGATTTTGTCTGACTACCTCAATACACCATTTCAAATGGATGAAAGTTTCTTGTTATTGTATGAGTAAGAACTTCTAACGTGTGAAAACCATTATGTTACAGTGACCTAAACCATCAGACACAGTATGTTGTTAGTCTGGCTCTTTGTACACTGGGTGCAATTTGCTCAACAGAAATGAGCAGAGATCTTGCTGGAGAAGTGGAGAAACTTATCAAATCTTCTAATGCATATATAAAAAAGAAGGTAACATAATTATAATATAATTTTCAGAATTAAAAAATACTGTTTTGGCTCGCAAGAAAAGCTGTTTAAATTTAGTAGAATCAGTCTAATGATAATCTTGAGTCCTAATCAATTTAATCATAAACCCTTTTTTTCAAGTTATCTTATAAAAATTTTAACCTAGGCTAGGTACTGAAGTTTTACTACGATGACCCACAACTGGTGAAAATTACTATGTATATATGTACTGTATAAATATGTACTGTATAAATTTGTTTAATTTCAGACCAGCAATTTACAAATCTCTTTAATATATTCAAAACCAATAACTGATTTAATTTGCTAATAGAATGGATTAAAACAACTATAGTCGTTCTCAAAAAATAAAACAATTACAACTGGTACTTTTCTTCATGGCACATATGCACATGTTTCGAATGCTTACAATTTTTTCACACTTGAAATGTTAATTTTGTCTTATCTTACTTACTAGATCTCCCTTTTAAAAGTAATTGATTTTCTTGTTGATAACGTCAGGTGGTGCCAAAATCCTCTTAATCTTGAGTTTATAGCCCTGTTAAATTTGATAATGAAAAACTTGGAGCCTTGTGCACATGATGGCCTAACAAAATTATTTATATGTTGAAATATCGAGTGTGAACTGTTTTAGTTACGTTGGCAGGTGTGCAAAACCACACAATTAGTGATCGTTTTAAAAAATACCCTGTTGGTGCATTAGCATATTTTTAATCAAGGCAGGTAGATAGGGGCAAGTGTACTGATTTTAAATTTGAGAAACACATAAAACTTTGTCTGCCTAGCACTTAATAAAATTATAGTAATAAAATTATAAGTGAAATAATTTCCTTGCATGTTATTTTAGTCACACATTTTTTGTTCTCTTCATTTGCATGATTTAATCATTTTTCACTTTTTGTGGAACAACAAGAATGTAAAGACTTAGAGTTCAATCTATGTGGATATATAGATACAGTATATAGATCTCAATATAGATATCTAAATGTATGCCATATAGATATCTAGCTATAGCTGTGTTGCAGCATCATATTGGATTTCTAGTTGTAGATTATAAATTTAGTTTATGTACACCTCACATTCATTTATTTATTTATTTATTTTTGTTCTATGTGTTTTAAAAAATTAGAACTAGTTCCAGTTGACTGCATTATTTTACCATTTGTGATGTATTCACTCCTTTACATACAAGAACACCTTTAGGCATAAGTCATAGTTCAAAATTAAAGTTATAGAGTGTCAATTTCTCAGTTCTAATATAAACAACGTGCGTATAAATTGTAGTTTGCCTTGGTCCTAGGAACATATTTATTATAGTGTCAATCCTAGATGTGTATTTAGGTCTCTCGAAACCTGTATGATGTACCCTCATTTTTCTCATCACTGAAAAAATTCTGATTGTCCCCCAAGTAGAAAATACAATTTATTTAAATCTTGAAAAATTATTAAATGAAAAATCCTGAAATGTGTGAAAATTATAATTGTGCTTGTTCAAGTCAGTCAAAGACTATCCTCTGGCCACAGTTTGCAGACATACAATCTATTAAAAATGCGGAACAAGTATATTACTCGAGTCGAATGAAATTTGTTCGAAAATTAGTGATTAAATTAAGCAATAAACATAACTTCATCCTAAACACAATGTTCCCTGTAATTTGGCCTTCTGATCTGGAACCAAGATGGTGTTTCTTCATTACCAAAAACTATGTATACATGTATCCCATATTTAGCTTCAGATGGCTAATATAGTACCGGTACGGTAGTTTGAATTCTTTTTCTGCAGGGGGTGCTCTATTTCATAGCTTTTGATAATAAGTTTTTTATCATAATATATATCATCTTTTTGATGATATACCGGTATATAAGGTTTCCTTGGTTTTTAACATAATAACCCTTTCAGTGCAGGAACTGTCTTTACACGTCAGATCTGCTGTCAGACGGTCCCCGCGCTAGATGTCAGATACTGATGTATAAAGACGGTCCCCGCACTGAAAGAATTAAAATATTTCTAATGGCCGCAGACCCATAACATAGATATTAAATGAATCAGAAAGAGCTAACTAAGGCATTTATGATGATTTCAAATTGAGAAAACCCTTAGTTTCCATGATTTACACAATAATAACAGGGAGAGAACTTCCAACTGGTCCGCTAGTCCTATCACTAGTGAAGATCGCCACCGACCAGTCAACATTTATGACTGCTGTCCCACTTTTTCCATAAAAATGTCCCCTCCAGAGTTATCTAATTGCTCACCATCAGAGTATATGTCTGACTTTGACATGGACCCTAATAATGATTGAATCTGTTATAATATATCATTCACCTTTCAGAGAGCCATTTGCCCATATTTTTTCAGTTGCTCTCTGGCCTGAGTGAGTGACTTCATTCAATCATATAGGACTGAAAAAAACTCTGTTAAAAAAATAAAAGTTGTGAGTCTCGTTATTGCTGTCCTCCATTATTTTTAAAATGCATATGTTATACAGGACTAGTAAACTTTTTGCATACTAGTAAAGTGTTGTCATTACTAGTCCTGTTGGCTAGTTAAAAAATTAACGAAGTTCTCTCCCTGAATAATTCAGCGCTTTAAGGGTTAAAACATTAACATGAAGGTAATGCATGTTTTATGGTTGATATATGTGGTATCTTGTTTCCCTATGTCTTGCTTTTCCCGTATCAGTCTTGAATTAAATTACTTTGATGTACTTGTCCTTCACACACAAAATTTCTCAACGTGACTTCTGATATTTTGGGCTGGTTAGAACCCTGCAGTCGCCCATACTGCTCTAAAGCCAAAAGGTAGTATCTGCTCACTTGCAATAGTCCCCCTACTCTTGATTAGCAATGGCACTATCCTGAATCCGCCCTCTGCCCCTCAAAACGCATGTATACATCTGTGTCAATCACAGCAGAGACTGAAAGTTAATGACCTAGAGGCAAAATCATCCATGTACATGTATGTAGATTATTATCATATAGCTCACTTGATCCAATAAACACAGTTTATTAAAAAAAAAATTTAAAAAGTTGTTCACTCCTTCCTATTTGATGACCACTGTCCAAGTGCTATCTAGATAAGCTTTTATTGTCAGCTGAGTAAATTACCTGTCAGTGCTACAGACAAACTGCTTATTTGCTTAATTACACAATTAGAAACCGTGTAAAAATCTCACTTAAATTTAATGCCCTGCAAAAGAATACTCGAGTTAAAATTTTGATTTCTCATTCTTCTCTAAGATGTCTGCATTTACATCAATGATCACATGGCCATAAGGACGTTTATTGAGTGTATTTATAAGTAAGAAATGTTTTATTTCTCAGATTTTCATGTAATATTGTTACCAAATCCATCAAATTTAAGTTTTTGGCTTTTTTACATTGAGTAATTGTCAAATCTGTAGTTTATGTGCAGCACTATGTTCAAAGAACCAGTGTCAGGAAAACATGAACACGGACATGGCAATGCAATTGTCAAACCCTTTAAGTTTATGCAAGGCATGTCATTGGACATGAAAGAAATTGTGACTAACATGCAGGTGCATTTACCTGCAAACTGTTGATTTGTTGAGTCATCAGCAAGCCAAAAAAAGAAATGCCATTAATTATCATTGTAAAATGTGCATAAGAAATTTCATATCAGACAATAAATAAATGTTTTTGCGGACACTGAAGAACTAGGGGTCAAATTGGTGGGGTGTTATTGGTTTTAACCCATCTGAAAAAAAGTAGTATAAAACTTTCGTTGCATTACCCCCTGCTTGAGAATAATTATATAACCTTTGTTTATAATATTAATATATAGTAAGTACTATGCTTTCCAATAATGCATCACTTTGAATCCTGCAAAAACTCACTGGCATTCGTAGGATGACAGCACTGCCATGATATCAGATCCTGCATAACTGTGTTGATTTTCAGGCTGCCCTAGCAGCTGTGCGAATAATACACAAAGTTCCGGAGCTGACTGAAATGTTTGTGCGTGTGGCCAAACCTATGCTGAATGAAAAGAAACATGGTAAAGTGGCTGCCTCCTTTTTGCCTGCCATAATTATATACATGTACTGTTTGGTGAAAAGGAGACTATATCAGCATGGGCCCAAAACCAATCACAATCACATGATTCATTAGTAGGGTAGTAGAAGTATCTTCAGAGATAATAATGATATCATGGTTTCTCTTGCTAAAATAACAATAATGATTTGTTTGTGGTCTGTGTCTGGTTTTGGGCTGCACATTTATACGCTGGCTTTTTCTATTGTTCACACTTTTAGTATGTAGAATGACATAGTTACGAATGGGTGTATTGTGTTGCTTGTCTTCTGTTGCACTCACATTGTTATTGTGTGTTTGGTCACTAACCGTGTCCACTACTAGGATGGGGCCATCAGTTATCCCCGTTTTTCAATAATTTGATAAAACAAAATTTAAAAAGCAAACGGTTTGTGCACCGTTTCTGCTTGCAGGCCTGCCTCTGTGGGGTAAACATCATTCGAAAAGTGCCCGATCTGATGGAAATGTTTCTTCCAGCTACCAGATCCTTGCTCAATGAAAAGAATCATGGTAAGGTATCCAATTGCTGGCATGTTGTATCTCTGGCTTCTTTCCTGATGAATGTCTGCTGCACCCATAGTTGACTTTACCTTTATATCGACTTGTACATTTATGTACTGCTCAGATTATTCCCAAATTTGCCGCTTTTAGACTTAACTAATATATAGTGCTTAGTATAATTTCCATCTGCCCTGACAGGGTGTACTTTGATTGGATGCTGCTGGATTTGACATGCCCATCTGTATGATATTCATCACACTGGTTTTGCATTTGTATGGTTTTGTGGTGGCACACATTATCTCAAATGGCACACATACTTTCCAACCAATACCTGTTTTCTTTGTGGACTTTTGGCATTACAATTACGATATGATGGGTGCGGTGCGGAACACTGATTAATATTTTTTTCCATAACATACCAATCATTAATGCTCATAAGATACATTAGTTTCCCAGGCAATCTTTAATTTCCTAACATTTGAGACCAAGAAAATATGTCCGGTTTTGGTGTATGAGTATGACAGTGATACCTTTTTCTCACTATGTTGTGTGTTAGCTCATTTCTTGCTTAGTATTAATTATTCTCAATGTTTATCTGTATAGACATGTTATAAGCATATTTGATAGAATATTTGACTTGCTGAATTCAAATTTAATTTACCAGGTCTTTTTTCAAAGAGGATTAACTGACTATTTATCAAAGCTATGTTGTCACCTGAGAATGCCCCTATCCTGCTAAGTTAATTTATTTGAATTTTCACGTACTTCAGGTTGTGGATCGCTAAATCGCGATCAACAACCTCAAGTATTTGAAAATTACTCACATTTTTTTAATTTGGGACAAAGCTACGTGATTAGCAGGCAAAGGGTTTAGAATTGTATCTGCTACTTGCTAAATAACAGATACAAGCTTTAAATCCCTAGGTGACAATGTATTATGTTTAATATATGATCAGTGCAATGTGAAGTATTTACCATCCAGTTTATAATTTCAAACGTATGCTAATAAGAGCTTATGAGTAAAAATTCTTTGTATAATTAAATACAATTTGTTCGATAAGATTTTATTACACTTTAAGAAGCAAGTACAATTTTTAGAACCACTATTAAATTTAATTAATTTCAAATTTACCACAATTAGCCAATTGTGTGTTAAATTGTTCAGTTTGTCACTAATTTTAGGATATCACAAAAAGTGTTCAATTTCAGTGAAGAATCTCATTGCAATATTAATATCTAATTTTCTAATGTTTATTGTAGGTGTTCTATTAACAGCAGTGTGCTTGATAACAGAAATGTGTGAAAAATCGCCAGATACCCTCAACCACTTCAGAAGGGTGAGTTTCTGTTATTGCAGCTGGTAGTTGTTTCTAATAATTAACTATTTATAAATATTATTAATTTTCATCAAAGTGAAGCTATGTGCTGAAGTAGATCTTGTTAAATTTGGAGTGAATGGTTTCTGAATATTGGTAAAATTGGTAAAATATTTTGTGATAAATGCCGAGTTTATAAAATTGATTATTGTATATTAACTATTCTTTTTTCTATAATTTGCAAATCGAGTTGGCAATCCCATCTTCACATGAATTAAAAATAGCCAGAAACAATTTAGAAAATAAATTTGTGGCTTATCTATCACTGAAAGAATAAATATTGCTATGACATAGGGAATAAAATTCTCATTGGTCAGAGCCATTTAGGCATTATTTTAAATTACACCATCAAACTGCGTATTTTGTGCATGAATGTGTGACATGTATCATAAATACTTTTAATACCTTTCTTTACATGTACCATGATTTTAGATTAATTTTGTCTACTAAGATTTTCAAACTCAATTGTTTTATTCCTCACCATAGCAAATGGAGGTATACAAAATGTTTTTCTTGCTGTAAATTTTGGAATTAGGGTTTGCACAAGCTGGAGGTGCTTAACTCACTTTACCCATGCTGCTATTCACATACAAAGATATGTTTTCCTCCTTTATGCACACATCTCTTTTTTTATTATGTCACATTAATGTCTGACTGCATTCAGATGTTGATAAGCTTTTAGCCTAATTAGATTTGAAAATGATTTGCCATATCTTTTGCTAAGCTTGAAATGTCAACTGTTATGCAAGAAAGTTCCATGATTTGAGCACTAAATATTTTTTGGATTATTATTACTTTAAATGTATCTTGGAATCAGGTTTTTGCGAGCATATACCTTATTTTTTAAGTAACTGTATAATAATAATGTCTATCCTGCTCTACAAAATCTTGTCCACTGCATTTTATTTTGAATTCCTGGGGGGAGTGGGCTGCATAAATTTAAAATTGAGTTTATTAGAACTGACAATTTCTACACATCACATTTCCTAGACTTTGATTTCCTGTTATGATTATACATGTACGTGGGATTGGTTATTTTGAATGTTATATTTTTCCGGCAATCTGTTAATACCTGTAGATGTACATATGTTACATGTGTAGATTATCAATTTCTCTCTAAAGATCAGTGCATGTTTACATATCTGGATCATGCAATACAATTAGCATTGGTACAATCGCCTCTTCATTCTAAGCAACAGTCATGTGTGTTTGATATTAGTAAGATCAGTCGCACCTTAATTGCTATCGCTACCCAGCAAATACAATACATTGACCCAATGTTGGTTTAAAGCCAGTCCACTGTCAACGAGGCTTGCCAACAATATGCCAGAAATGGTTTAATGTCTCGTGTTTGCTGGGTACAAACTGCTTTGAGTTTAATTCATTATGGCTCAATGCCGGTCCGTTGTCTAAGACGCTTGCCAACAATATGCCAGCATTTGCTCAACGTCTCGTGTTTGCTGGGTACATACTGATTTGAGTCATTATAAAGCATTGTATTTTTGTACACACATGTCCTAATATATGCTGTAAGTCTATCTGAACATACTGGATAAGTTCATTAAAAATGAGGGTATTTTGTCAATGTTTTTTGAGTTAAAACAATCAACAATGTGTCCTTTATTCAGACTTAAATTAATGTTATGTGGAAAAATGTACAGCTACTAATGCTCTCTAGGCCCTTTTCATCTCCCGCCCAACTTGGGGACCTGGAGTTACGTCTCTGAAACCTGTCAGGGATTCTTTTCTAGGGTGTAATGTATTTCACCTGTTGAAAAATGTATTTCACCAGTGGGGAGACACAATTCATCAAGAGGGAAAGTGGACGAAACACACATGTACTTTTCCTAATTTCCCCTGATTTCCCAATGGTGCACATTAAATAACCAGCCCCCCCCCCCTTGATTCCCCAGTTCAGTTGCTTTTACATTTTGCAGCATATGTGTGCAGCTTTTCTCAGCATTAATTATTCAATTTTTATTCAAAAGGTGCAGTGTGCATTTCCTTGTACATTTATTATCTTTATCCTGATATAACTCCACACATGTGAGATATTTCTGTCATCTATCAGTGTCATTGTCATTGATTGTCTACCAAAGCAGATGACATATTGACATAATATTGGCCGGAAAGTAGTGGCAGTTTTATATAGACTCCATGCACAAATATATGTAGAAAAAAAATTGATCGAAAATGACACAGATCCTCCTAAGTCCGAGGAAACGTGAGATGTCGTACACACACGTATTAGCACATTAAGTACTTATGTACATTTCAAACATGTTGAAGATAAAATGTGACATCAATTAGCGTAATTTGAAAAGAGTTGACCTCCATTTTCTCAAATCTGAATAATTTTCACTCACTCAAAGTTGTGGATTGTGTCAGCGAGACACAACTTCAAGTGGGTGATAAATCCAATTGAAAAATTTGGCGGTTAAAGGGTTAAATATACAATATTTTTTATCAAGAAAATTTGGATTTTATTGTCCTTATTTATACACTAGTTATTCGTTATAACACGATTGGTGGGGTCCATAAGTACGAATCATGTTATAAGCCGATCGTGTTATACGAAATGGCCCGATTTTATCTAGTACTACTAGGTCGATATGACTGGAGATACACGGGATGCAGTAATATAAATAACTGACACGGGACACTATACTAGCTTGTAGCATAACGTTATTTTCCGGCCCTTTTTACTGTACAAATATCAGAGTTTTAGAAGTTATATTAATTATCATTTGTAAATAATAAAAATGTGAATTGGTTGAAAGTGTCTAATATAAACAGTAGAAGTGAAATTAGTTGAATCAGGTATACAGGACTCGCGATCAGAGTGACGCTGTGTATACAAGTCCGTGTCATGTACAGTGTTTAATGACGTCATCGTTTTGAGGGTAGAGGTGTCAAAATCTCGTGAAATATCACTCTCAACGTGGGATCATACGAGACAGTCAATCATCCTGACACGGCTCGGTGCGATGGGAGGCGGGTGTTGACCAATCAGCGTTTGAACACAACAAACACGATGTCTTTGAATTTTTTGTATCGTGCAATCTGTAGGCTTGAAATGGTTTGACCCGCTCATGTTTACTGACGGCGTCGATCATCGCGTAGCTGCCCGCAAATAAACCAATGCTGATGTAATGCTGGGCCAGCGTCGTGGTCAGGTGAGATGGGAGGGAGATATTGACCAATCAGCGTTAGAGCACGCGTGTCAATCAAACTTGTCGGTGAGCTGTCCATACTGACGGTGATTTGTGACTGATCATATCGGCATAAAAATATATTCGCAACACCATTAAATCTAATATAACAACTAAATTAATAAATTATTTAACAAAATACATGTTTATCATAACCCTGATTACTCGAAATGTTCTTTATATTTTCTTTTAAATTGGTTAATAAACTAATCTAACACCCAATCTTTTTGTATGTTTTTGAATTGTGTAATAATTTATTATAACACGAACATGTTGCTCTTCTAAGTCGTGTAGTAAAGTATTATATCCCTGATATTAAATTATTATTAGGATAACTACCGAGCCTGTAGGTTTGAAAACGTTTAAAACACTTCAATAAACTATCCCAACCATGGCTAGACTTTTACTAGCAACGGGCGGGGGGGGGGGGGGGGGTTAACTGACTCTAAAATAAACTGAACAATACATGTACTGATCACTTGTCACGGTTGATTCCACACACTTGATAGAACACCAGAGCTAATCCGTGTATTTTACATCTGCAATACACCAGTCTATATGAAAATATAACCAGCGCCAATACACATTGCCGTACTGCAGACACTAACCTTGCGGTCACTAAGTCATCAAAACTCAAATAATAATCATTCACAATTAGAACAACATTTTGTAGCGGTACTTGGTATTGTTCTGACAAAAACTGGGTTTTAAATTTACATGCATCGGGTATGATGGGTGTAAAAAGGTTAACGTGGCCAAGCGAGCGAACAATGTTGTTACAATGACGGGCCGGCATCTGTAATGCTGGGCCAATATTTAAGCATCATCTAGCCACTGCTTACATTTCACTGACGGGCCAAAGATTGCGTAACTTCCCGCCAATGGTCGATAAACGTTTTCAAGATCAAGCTCATATAAGATTTATGTTTATTTTAGATAATTAGGAATGGATTAAGACGGGGATAAATAATTCAAGAGTTAGCAATGTAGTACTTAGCAGTGTACTACACGTCAAGAAACATGATGTGCTTCATAAAATTGTCGCGAACATAACACCTTGCCATACAAACGAGAACGCTGCTCGACATTGCACTATGTGAGTTGTGAAGAAGTGGCATTCATCAAACGATCGGCTAGCTAGGATTACTAACATCAAATCGTGCACGTCATATTCGTGTTATAATATTTTATAACACTATATAAAAAGCACGATATTCGTGTTATTATATTGTATAACACGACATAAAACACATCATATTTGTGTTATAATATTTCATCACACGCGATTTTGAAAACTTGCAGAATCACCATATTCGTGTTTAATACAGAATAAAAAAACATGTAAAAACATTATTATTCGTGTTATAATATTTTTATTACATGATTTAAATAAACATGTTCTTTTGCTAAACACGCCACAGTTAATTTGATTAAGTAAATACATTTTCTGAGATCAAATCGTGCACATCATATTCATTTTATATTATCTATTACATGATTCGTGTTTGAATTGAATTTAAGCTCAAATACGAAATGAGATACTCTTGTTCTAAAAGGGTGCCGTTATGTGCTGTGCAATACCACTTGCCGGCGACTTTGCGTGAGCGTCATGAGTGAAGGATTAGGCCTACCGCTACTGCTCGATTAACATGTGACGTTGGCGGACAAATTCATGCTTTATTGGATGTTCAAATGTTTATAACACGATTTTTCCAGAAAAAGGGTAAAAAAGATAGTGTAAAATTTTGGGATCCATGGTTGCATCGTGTTATATCCGATTCGTGTAGTAACGATTCGTGCTATAACGGATAATTACTGTATATTGACATTTTTGTCTTTCATCTTTCTGTTCAAGCTGGTTCCACAACTGGTACGAATATTAAAGAATTTAATTATGGCAGGCTACTCACCAGAGCATGATGTATCCGGAGTCAGTGACCCATTCCTACAGGTAAATAGAATAAGGCACACAATAGAAGGAGAATCATGATATTTACCCAACTTTTTGGATAGAAGCTAATATAAATTTACGTGTCTAATTACATATCTTAATTACCGGTAAGTACTATTTGTCTATGATCGAACAATATTTTTCTCATGTTTGTTTTTGAGTGATTATCTTTTTATCTGGAGATTAGAGCTAGTATTTGTGTTACATTATAAAGTTAATGATTTTTAATAATTTTCAAATGAAATATATATATATATAGAATAAATTAGTGACTGTGTTATAAATTAAATGAACTGCAGATTTTCTGAAGTAACCTTTTTTATATAGCCTGTTAGTATTAACTTAAATCCATGCCCTCTCCTTGAACAGGTAAAAATCTTGAGATTACTTAGGATACTTGGAAAGAATGATGTTGATGCAAGTGAGGCTATGAATGACATATTAGCTCAAGTAAGTACTACTCTATCTAAATGCCGTCTAGTTTATTTAAGGCTTCAATTACCCAGTCATTTAGCCCCTGGCATATATGCTGGTGTATATAGTTGATTAGCCAAAGATTAACTAAACTGGTCTATTGTTTCACATTGCACAGTACAGTGTTTTATTTTAATATGCTGATGACCAGGACATTTTGTGGTGGATGTGAAGAGCTCTTACAGTTGATTTATATTTACTATTCTTATTAATCTTAAAACAATTTAAATCACTGTTACTGGGGATTGCTTGGCAATGCTCAGACAAATTATCTCACAGAAAACGGGCATATGCTGTCACAAGATTTTTTTTAGATTTAAATTGTTTTTGTGATATCTTAATACAATTAATCAAGAATTTGGATTGTATAAATTGTGAGGTGTGAATATTTTGCAAACATATATTTCTTAGCTGCTTTGTGCAGGAACAGGAATAATTTTGTTATATAAAAAATGTGTCTGTCGATGTCTGTGAATGTTAATGAATCCAGAGAATTATTGAAATTGCTTATAAAAAATAACTTGCTTATATAAGCAAGCTATTATTTATAAGCGATTTCAATAATTCTCTGAATTCGTTAACATTCACAAAATGTTTGTGGTGATAATTTGTTCTGTTTAATCACCTTAAATCAGACTGTTAACCATGAATGGAAGTTACATAAAAAAATATGTTTGTCACAGTACATAATGCTCACAATTATAAGTTATTTCTAAACTTATGCATACTTGAAATTATAATGAACATGATAACTAACTATATATGTTTATGTATATTATTATAATATGAATTGCACTTGCAGTAAACTCTTGGCTTCAACTTATTTAATATCCCCCCCCCCCCCCCCACTAAACTTTCTGTTCTTTTTTATCATTAACAGCTTCTTTCTAACCAGTACTTTACTACAGTGGAAGCTTACTTCCCTATGTAAAATATTATTTCCCAATGTAATTTTTTAAGAGAAATTTAAAAAAAAATAAGCTTTCTGTATGTAGATCTACATAGTGGCCTACATTGCTTTTTCTCTGGGAAATTTAATAGTTTTAAGTAATGGGTAGAACATGTTTGAACCATTCTTGCTGAAAGCATGTTTCATGATGAATAATCTAGAAATTACTATATTGGGCATGCTTCCGCACATTCTGTCTTTCTGCAGGTTGCTACAAATACTGAAACCAGCAAAAACGTGGGCCATGCAATACTTTATGAAATAGTGCTCACAATAATGGGAATACAATCTGAGGCCGGGCTGAGGGTATGCTATATCTTCTCTGTGCTCATCCTGTTTCTTGGTTTCTGGGTATCTTTTCTGAAAGGAATAACCAAGATTGAAGATGCTGAACAAATTTCTACTCGCTAATGATAAATTACCTATTTTTTTAGAATCAGCTGTACAAAATATTTGGTTGTTCCTTTTTGATCTGCCACAAAACTGAATGCTTGTATTCACATGATTACTTCTGGATCGCGTCTGAAATAGATATTTTTTCAAGTGTGACCTCTCTATTCACCCCACTGTCCTTACAGCCGTGCTACTAACACCGGTAAGAGTGATAATAATCAGGCATTCAATAAATACATGATAATGTTTTTGGTATTTAGGTGGCAACAAATACTGAAACAAGCAAAAACGTAGGCAATTCCATACTGTATGAGACTTGCTTGACGATAATGTACATAGAATCAGAGGGTGGATTACGGGTAGGTACTAAGGACATCTTATGATCATATAGAACAGTTTGCTGATGCTACAATGATACAACTTCAAAAATATTTGGACCATCACAATTTTTTGGGTCTAGAGAATGCTATTACAAATACACAAAATGCTTACAGTATATATTTTTTATTAAATCATTTGTGGAAAATAAGCCTCCTTTTGCAAGACTTGATGCAAGCAGCACTACACAACTACAAGTAGCTATACTAAGCTGATCTTCATCAAGTTTGAACTCTATTAATCTTGTAAATCTCTAGTACATTTTTAATTGAAAAATATTTATAATGGCCATATGACATATGTTTTCAAATGAAGCGAAAAGAGGTAACTGAAACATTAATGATTATTTCAAATTGAAAAAACCCCTTTGGTTTCCATGGTTTATACAAAAATATCAGCGCTGTATAGGTTAATGATATAAAGTGTGCTGTCCTACTTGACACCAGTTGTATGGTCATTTATTTGAGAGGTGTCAATGTGTCACAAATAGAAAAAAAATTTTCATTTAAAGCTAGCAATGGCGGTCCATCTCCAAATAAATGGAAAATATTAACAAACAATTTAGAGGGAGTGTTAACCCTTATCAGGTGAACCATCACTTATAATAAGTATTTCAGCATATAGTTAAAAAAATGCACTTTTCTCAAGTAAAAAACGCACATTTTTATACATCCCCCTCTCATAGGGTATATGTACATGCAAATTTCTTGTTTTGTTGACTGAAGGTATCTTGTATGTTTTTTATAACAAAAGATGTCATGGAATTGTTAAATAGGAAATAGTGTCATCTATGTTACTAACATGTCCCCTAGCAACCAAAGTACATGTAGTGGGGGGATAGTGTGCAAGGGGGTTTAATCTCTTCGTGCCAGGACAATTTTTAAATGATACCTAAAGTAAATTCTGGTGCTGTATTTAATAGATTAATCAATTTTTTATATATGTGATGCAGATTTAGGCATACTGTTTGGGGGGTTGTAAACCCCCACTGTCCCCCCCCCCCCCCATTTAAATAAACCTTGTGATACATAATTTTAATTATAGTATCCAGTAATTATCCATCTTTTTTCTTCAAATCATGACCTTGTCAACCAGATATGTACAATACTGCATCTTTGGTTGGTCAACATACTGGATACTAACTAGTATTAACTCCTATGATGCATCAATTTTTCAGAACGTTTGAAAAAAATTGAAGTCTTGGCCGCCATCTTTTTTCGTTAAAATAAGACCTTGTCACCCTGATATCTATAAAAGCACTTTTTGATGCAACATACTAGATAGTATTAATTCCTTGACTCAATCATTTCAGAAAGTTCAGAAACATATCTGGATCATGGCGGCCATCTTTGATCTTTTTTCGTCAAATTAGGACCTCACCTTGTCACCCTGATAACTTTAAAACTGCTTATAATCTGATATACTTAAGTAATAACTACTTGTTCTGTATACATGTAACTTGATATTTACATGTATAAATTGATTATATGCTAACATTGAAATTAATTTTATTTTAAGTCTTTCATTTGAAAAGTGAGAGGGGGAGGCTTCTTGTGTGTTTGTCATGTAAACTCTTATTTCTAGTTTATTATGATTTTGTCATGATATACAATAGAGCCTGTTAATGTTATAAGCAGCTACCTTTGTGACACAGGCATTTCAAGTGGGCTTTTAGGACAGTTAGCCACCTATGGGTGTTCATTGGTGTACAAAATACTATTTTGGGGAGAGGCCAAGGGACTTCCCATAGGAGGTTGGCTGTTCATAAGAGTGGATTTCTGCTCAAAACCAGTTCTACTCTACGTGTCATTCTATATGGAACAATAAAATGATTCGCATATCACTTTTGAAAAATGTATATATTCTCGCTCTGTTAAATGTATGTTTTTAAATTAAAAAAACCTAACCTAAATTGAGAGGCAAATCATGAATGTAGGCTCAATAAAAGTTCTATATTTCAGGTTTTAGCTGTGAATATTCTGGGACGGTTTCTCCTGAACAATGACAAGAATATCAGGTACAATTAACACTATTGCACAGATTTGTTGAAACCATTCATCATTTTTAATCAGGCCATATATCATGCCGTACATTTTAAAATTGCTTTCATAATTATCTGGCAACTTGTTCACTCTGGTTCTGGATACATGTACCAGCAAATAGGAGTGATGTCACCAATATCGTTTCAATGTTGGCCCAGTATTTTACAGGGGTAGGGAATTTCCAGCTACCGATGTATGTTGTTATACAAATGTACTCTCTAATTGATGGCTTCATGCAACCTGTAGTAACACCTTTTTTGTATTCAGTAAGAAAATAAATTTTACTTCTTAATTATGAAATAGGGCATGGCAAAATTTTTCTACAAAATGAAATGTGCCGATAATTGTTTTCATTGTCAGTACTTTTGATCTTTGTCTTGTCAATTCAACATGTGATATTTTTGTTTCAGATACGTTGCTCTGAACACATTGCTGAGAGTGGTTCAAGCCGATTACAATGCTGTTCAGAGACACAGGAGTACAATTGTAGATTGTTTGAAAGATCCTGATATCTCTATAAAAAAGTAAGCAGATACTGCCTTTTGCCTGTGCACGGTAGAGCTGTAAGCCTGTTCAATGGTAGCTTTGTGATCCTGATGTCTCTTTTTTTAAATAAAATTCAAAAGGTAATGATTAAATAAAAGGCCTCAACACGGTGTTATATGTTGGTGATAATATCAGGTGATAAATTAAATCACTTGATAAATTTAATCTTGCTTACGCGGATCCTCTGTAGTACCGCTTTAGCATGGGTTATGATCCTTACTGCGACACTATGCCTCCCAAATCTACCTGCCAACAGTGTGGTAACCTGACACATACAGGTCACCACACCTCATCATTTCTCAGACCAGTCTTGCTCACCGCAATTAGCTGCCACACCTACCTCGACACCTTGGCTGGCATTATAATTATATCTACGGTACACCCAGTGTTTTTCTTAGTGGTATCTGGTATCTATATACTTCCTTAAATTCAAAAGGTTATCCGCAGATAATCAGTTCAATTTAAAAATGTTTTTCAAATAAGGTTCTAACATTTAATAACATGGCAGATTGATAGATCATTCCGTCCTGCTTGCATTGAAATAAAAAAAATTAAGTTATTCAATGCAAAAGCAATAACCCGGTAATTGTTTCCAAAATTAATTCATATAAAATGATCCTAATTTAAAAAAATGAGTCTAAAAGTGCTTCAATTTGCACCATTTCGAATTTGAGCCATATGGACAATGTATGTGCTACGCATGTCGTGGGCAAGTTAATTTTTTTTAGGGGGGGGGACGGAGAAATAGAAAAAACGTAAGGGGATTATTTTATTCGCTTACACTCAACTCTGAGAAGGCATTGTTGTTGTTTTTGTGGACAGAATTTAAAATCAGGTTGAAAACACTGGCAAATAGAAATGACTGAATGACATCCGAATTATGATGGCTCAATTTATCCATAACTCTTAGCTCTAAGTAGCTCTTCCCTCAACAAACTATTAGATTGAACAATATAGTAAAAAAATAAATAAACAGTGGGTCCGAAGTGTCGTGAATAGTTCTGTGGTTATAGGAATGGTTATTGAAAATCTTTAACATCCATACTAACGGCTAATCAATTTAATAGCCAATATCAGTGTGTAAGGTCAGAATGCTATCAACAGATACATTTTTTTCTTGACTCAACATTTTTTTTAATTTCACAGACGGGCCATGGAACTATGTTTTGCACTCATAAATGGTAACAACATACGGAGTATGGTAAAAGAACTTCTAATCTACCTTGATAAATGTGATCCAGAATTCAAGTCTGACTGTGCCTCAAACCTCTTCTTGGCTGCAGAGAAGTACTTATTATCTTATGCGCTCTAATCATATAGTAATCATTATTATATTGATGAATAAATAATTTATTTAAGCCAGTTGTTTTTCACATGATTTGCATCACAAGTATCTGTCTTATTTCAGATATGCTCCAAATAAAAGATGGCACATGGATACTATGTTAAAAGTACTAACAACGGTAACAAATTTTTTCATCTCGCAAATCTACCATGTCAACTTTAATTGTGAAGACTCAATATATTCATTTTTCACCTCACTTGAGGCAAATATAATTTGATAAAATAAATGTCAGAGATGTCTTTATGTTCTATTACTGTTATTGACTTTTTTTCATTCTTTTGAAGATTGTCATGATTATGCATTTTTCAGCTTTTAACAAATGAAAAACAGCCTAAAATTAAAAAAACTACCTGATTTTATTTTGAATTGTTCCTGTATCTCAGATTTACACAGGTCTGCTCATTTGGTTAATTTCAGTCTATATTTGATTGTTAAAATGCAATGCGAAGCATCAAGTAACTCTCGCATATATTATTGTATCTTTATTTTTTACAGACAGGTAACTATTGTCGTGACGACACAGTGTCATGTTTGATTGCGTTGGTACAAGAAACGACAATGCTGCACACTTACATTGTGAGACAGCTGTTCCGGGCCATGAGAAGTTCATTAATCGATCAACAACCTCTGCTACAAGTGTCCACATGGTGTGTGGGTGAATACGGTGATCTCCTCATGTCGGGTTCATGTGATGAAGATGAACCGCTGCAGGTGAAAACCTCATTTATCCTGTTAAGTTAATTTATTTAAATTTTCATCCACTTGAAGTTGTGTCTCGCTACCGCGATCCACAACGTCAAGTGGTTGAAAATTACTCATATTTGTTTAATTTGGGACCATACATTTACAAATATTGATATTCAAATAGTCATTCCATTTCAAATAACAGTGGTTTAATCGGCTAATAAAATGGATTACCAACGACGATTGTCGTGATCAGCAGGCAAAGAGTTAATCGCGTCTATAGATAGCCTTTAAAGAAAATTTGAAGAAGAAATTAGCATTTAAATTTGATAGATTGACATATATTTTGAGTCAAATTGTGTTTTTCTATAAAATTTTCAACTACTAGAATTTGGGGGTCGTGGCAGCGAGACACATTTTCTTCAACTAAAACAATTGTGTTTGATTTGAGATTTTCAGTAGAAATTAGAGCTAACTTTTTAGTAATGTGAAGTATTTTCTGTGCGCACATATGACTCCCTGGCAGGTGAAAAGTTTCAAGTGGCAATTGCTCATTAGTACTACAGGTCATTCCAAACGTGTTTTGGAAAATCTTTCCAGATAAATTTTGAAGAATTAGGGCACCTTTTGTCACATTGTTGTCTCATCAGGCCGATAGCAGGGCTGTGTGGCACTTAACGGTGAGGTAGGGACAAGTAGCAGCACACCATATTCCTCAAATGTGTGCCTTGTCTTGATTAGATTCAATATAATAAAATTTGTCATTTACTGCTGGAAATCATTTAATGCCATTGGACAACAGTGTGACTTTAATTTAATGTTAAGGGGAGAGATTTACTTTTACTGATTGATAATAGAAGCACAAATTTGATGTCCAAGGGATTTATGTTGTCTTGTATCTCCTATCACGATTATTAACTAAGACGCTAGCTTGTATTATTGTGTCCAGTTCATAACATAACTCGTCTTGTTCAAATCTGCCGCAGAGGATGATAAAAAAAACAATATATCAAAGGTCTGGAAAAATTGTCACAATTAGTAACATTGGAAAAAAATGTCAGTCTGCATGAAAAACTAATATGTTATTGTGTATGCTTAATTTATACAATCAGATAAAATGTTTAGGGTTCATTACCTTTATATAATATATGACTGTGTTCATAATTATCTATTCCCAGTAAATGTTTAAAACTACAGACTTGTTTTTTCAGACTAGTAAAACCTCAATAAATGACAGGTATTTTTCACCCATTTGATGTTGTTAGTTTTTATGTGAGGCCTATACTGTCTGGTTTATGTTTTTAAGTGATGCAAATGTGCATTTAGTCATAAACTGTAGCTTGCATTAGGCTATTTGGCCCATGCAACCTTCCAAGTCATAAATTAATCGACAAAGTTTGTTGCAAAAACTTGAACTTCAGAGACACAATTTCAAGCTCTTCTATTTGAAACTAATAATTTTCACCTCATGTTCATTTCATTCTCAAGAACTTTTATTTGACTTGATAATCAAAATGATTGAGGACAATACTGCCGTGCAAAGCCGAAAGGCATTATCTGCTTACTTTACAAGTAAGCAGATACTGCCTTTTGGCTTTGCAGAGCAGAACAGTTGCTTAAAAGCTGATGTTGTCATTATCATTGAACATAGCTATCATTGGGAATATATGTTTTTAAGGTATCTGAAGAGGAAACATTAACATTATTAGAAAAAATCTTCGTGAACAACAACTCTAGCACAACAACCAAGCAATATGTCATAACAGCACTTGTGAAGCTGAGTACGCGATTCCCGAACAGTATACCGTAAGTGCACACACGCGCATCACTAAGTATCCATGATATTCAGTGTTTGTAGCGAGTCCGATTTTAGCATATTTTCGTCTGATAGAGTAGGATTTCTGGAATTTGATGCCTATCTGTCTGATTTTAAAGGAAATGTTGCCAACTCATGGATGACTTATGGTCAAACAACCACAGGCAAACTCTTATTTGTCATAATAGATTATTCTAAAAAAGTTGTAGAAGAGCATTTGTGTTTTAAAAAAATTCTCTATGTTTATATTATTTTTTGGGGGGGATTGGGGTGTTTTGAACAATTTTTTTTTTTCAAATGCTAGAAGTTGTCTCTCCAGCTAGGGCAGGGTAGTCTTAGACTGCATCTGTGGACCATACCAAGTGCCTTATTAAAACTAGAGGATCAAGAACGAACAGAGAGCTTTACTCAGCCAGATCAAAGCAGTCCTTTTCTGTTTTATTAGTATGAATCAATTGTTCAACATTTCAGTAATGCTGTATTTTATAATTGTGTAATTGTTAATGAATCCATACATCTTCGTTTTTGCTTTTTATTCAGAAAAATTAGGCAATTGATTAGTATTTACGGACCTAGTACAAATGTGGAATTGCAACAGCGCTCAGTTGAGTATGGAGCTTTGTTCAAAGGACAAGACAACATAAGGTAAGCTTGCTTCTATTACTTAAATTAGATAATGTATACTCTTGACTTTCTGATGCTAATAGAATAGAAGAGAATTTTCGCACACTTTATTTTGTTTTGTTGTCTTAACTAATAGGCCTACTTGAACCCATACAGCGAGGGGAATGTCTTTATACATCAGAATCTGAAGTCTGTAGACGGCAGATTCTGACGTCTAAGGACACTAAAAGAATTAAAATCTTTATAATGGCCGTAAACCCATAACATAGGTATTCAAATGAAGCGGAAAGAGCTATCTATATTTATGATAATTTCAAATTGAAATAAACCCTTTGGTCGCCATGATTTATGCAAAATTAATTCAGCGTTGTAATGTTAGATCAGTTTGAAAACTGTACAATGTAAATTTTCATAACTAGAGTAATATATAAACCTTAGAACACTGAGCTAAGAAAATTAAATTTTCATCCACTTGAAGTTGTGTCTCGCTACCGCGATCCTCAACCTCAAGTGATAGAAAATTTGTGTTATTTGTTAAATTAAGTTCCCAACATATATCAGTGTTTCAAAATTGGAAGCATATTTATTTTTAAGCAACTGGTTATACGGGTGTGAACAAAAACAGAGAATGTCTAATGTAGTCGACATCAGTTTTCTAAGGGTTAAACTGGATCAGCAAGCCATGTATGATATTGGTTATTGTAGGGCGGGTCTACTTGAGAGAATGCCTATCATAGAGCGGACGTTACAGCCTGCCAATGAGGTCGTGGCAAATGGTGATGCTGGTGATGATGATGGCCTGGCTGAAGCCGTAACAAAGTCAAACGCATCATCTAAACAGCAACCAGAGGTAGGTATATTATCAGATGTTTGGAAAGTAATGACATGTGATTGTCCTCATTACTTTCTAATCAACACAAAAACTTTTAATCAATGGAAATATGCCAGCCTCTTATGCAACTTATATAAAAAAATTAACTAAATTTCACATATTGGTAATGACTACAACAAATTTGATCAACTGTACAGTTTGCATTACTGCTGTTTGCAAACTTGATTCCTCAATCTAGGTATGATAATTTCTAAGCCCTTTAAGATAAATTAAACCCTAAAAAGCGATGCAATATACAATTTAAACTTAAGTTGTGAGTTGAATTCAAATCAAATCATATGGTAATCTAGCAAATTTAAAGCTCATTTTTTAAGTTAAGTTAATTTATTTGAATTTTCACCCACTTGAAGTTGTGTCTTGCTACTGCGACCCACAACTTCAAGTGGGTGAAATTTGAGATGAATTCCTTTGCAAATTCTTATGTTTAAACACACATTTTGTTCCCAATATCCAGGGATGAGAATTTCCCGCGGATCCACAGTTTCCCGTGTTTTTAACATCTGCCAATGTAATTTTTGTGAATTGTGTAAATTTGTTAATAAAAAATTAAGGTGTTTGGGGGGGGGGGGGGGGTTAGGTCATATTTCCAGCTTTTTTTTCTTAAACTGTTCTCATCCCTGCAATATCAGTGATTTGATAAACAAATAAAACAAATAAAAAATGACAATAATCGTTATTAGCAGGATAAGGGTTAACCTTACAGTGTGGGGATCAACTTTAGTCGTCAGAATCAGACGTCAGATTCCAACAACTAAAGTCGATCCCCGCACTGTAAAGTAAAAATATTTCTAAAGGTCGTAGACCCATAACACAGGTATTCAAATGAATCAGAAAGAGCTAACTAAGCCTTTTATAATGATTTCAAATCCATGATTTTTATGAAAAAAAATTCAGCGCTTCGAGGGTTAAAGGGACAAATAAAAAGACTGAAAACAGCTATAAACTTGATTAGCATTCCTAGGTTTAAAAATGACATCTTGTCACTTTGATTCAATTGCTCTATTTTTCTTTGTCTACAGAGTGACAATATCCTGGACCTCTTAAACACAGGACCCCCGGTTGCCTTACAGCCTGTAGAGAGTAAAAGCAGTGGTGGAGATTTACTCGATCTACTCGGTGACATATCTCCGACTCCTGCAGGTCAGAATTGCAATTATTTCTCAAATTTTTGTTTTAATCTGGGCTCTTACAATTAAAGTTACACCATTGTCCCAGCGTCATTGTAATTTCCTTGGAAACACAATAATCAGCCTCTAACTCTACGCCATTATCTTACCCCAGATTTTGTCTGCATTCCCTTGAACTTATTCCCATGCTTTGTAACACATGAAAAAAAGTATGGTCTTGAAAAAGGTTCAGATGTGTGTGACACGTAAATCTATGATGAAAGTAGACAAATTAATGCACACATTTTATATTATGGTTAGCCACCTTTGCCTGACAAATTGTATTTTTTCCAAAAACAGCTCTGTCTATCAGTTAAATGTTAACAAAATGATATGTTCATGCTGTTTGTCTAAGCATACTTATTTCGTGGTTTTAGATTATTTGAGAAATGTCTAAATGCTGATTTTTTATGATGTTCAGTACAAAATTTTATTATTATTAATAACTTAAAAAGTTATCATTTATCGGAGGTGAGCATTGTATACCATTGGTGCGCCTACATGGAAGCAGCTTTTCAAAAGCGTTTTGCAGGTTTCCCTTTGCACAATTGATGTAAAATGCACTTTAAGCAGAAATAAATCAATTTGAAAAAATACAGTGGTGTGGTAATTTTTGTTCTGTGAACTTTTATAGATGAGTGATGTGTAAATGTTACTGTTTTAGTCCAACAGAACAGCCTCTTAGGGTCTCCATTACAGCCGGCAAATGGCCTGCCTATGAACAATCAGATTATCTCAACAAACGGAACAGGTAAATCAGCATGAATTTTCATCAGATACAATTGTTTTGCTGCTGAATTATCTTAGCCATGCAATTTATACAAAGTACCTTCATATCCCTAATAAATACGACACTCATGACCTCGATACAATGTTGATCCAATGTTGCTGGCAATGGGCAAATATTTTTTTATTAACATTATGATCAACAGCATTACATTTAATTTCTGCCATAATTAATGGACATACCATTATTTACTGAGACTTTTGTCATTTATGAAATAAAGATTCCATACTAAAGTTGGTGCTGAGGATCGTTGTATATAAAATATAATTGTTTATAATTTTTAAGATGATGGTTGCCCATATTTTAAAAGGTAAAAATAAAATATACTGTGAAAATGTTTAATATACAACTAGAACATTTTTTCAGCTCTTCCTTCCATTGTGGCTTATGAGAAAAATGGACTTAAGATTGACTTTCAAATGGATCGCACGGAAGATACTGGAGTCACCATAACCTCTATAGCAACCAATTCAAATACCGTGCCACTTAATGAGTTTGTTTTCCAAGCCGCAGTACCAAAGGTAATGCGTCTTTTGTGTACTTTTATATCTACTTTTTCATTTCATGATGCACTAATATGATAAAAAAAAAAGTTTTAAATCTGTTTAAAGATATACTAATTGTAATATTAACCGTAATTGCAAAGATAATCTGACCTTGCATCTATCTAAAAAAATGGCACATGACAAGGGATTATGTGATAATAATACACAAAAACAATCAATTTATTTTTCACCTGTTCAAAATAATATAGTAATAATAATATTCACTTTATTCGTACAAAGTACAATTTTTCATACATATATACATTCTAAAAGAAAAAAAAGGTAGTCAGTTCATGTATTGATTAAACTCTGGTGATATGATTTATTTACGTGGCCGTCTGGTGTATGAGGAGATCTAAATCGTTTAGTGTAAATGGGTTATAGTCCATGATATGCTCTTTCATGTGTATAGCCTCTTTGATGGCTATACCGGCACACACAGCCTCTTGAGGAGGAGTTTGAATGCCAGCCAAGACGACGTGTTTAATGTTCTTGTACATACATCATGTACATCTCTCCTTATCTGTCTATATTTGCTACAAATGTACGTTAAACTTTTGTCTTGGTGAGGCAACGTGCAAAAGTAATGAGAATTTTTATTCCCTATTATGTTTCTTGGTTATGGCATAGACTTTTTTTGGTGGGGCAGCAGTCCATCCATCCTGCAGTGCAAAAGAGATAAGCTTAGAGTAGAGGGGGTGTAGATGTGCCTTTTAGGGGTTATGACTTCTGACCTACTTTGACACCCACATCTCACCAAAAAATGGTTCCTGATTTTTTTGGTGATATATTGATTCCCATTATATAATCAACCCTTAATAACTATGACAACTGATGAAGAAGTGCTCGTTGACAGATTTGTGGATAAAGTTTCAATTAGATTCTTATTTAATTCGGTACAGATGTTCAACAATTTCATGCCAGGACCAGATTAACTTTTGAGAACAAACAATATTGAAATGACTGTTCAGAGACCATCTTGATTATGAGGAATTTTGTGATATTTATGTATTAAGAAAACAATCGCAAAATAGCTGGACCACGGATGTATAATCACACAAGGATCAGCCATAACAAATTTAGCAGAAATAAAATTCAAAAAGGATGACTGGCGGCTGTCTTTATTTAGTTTTATTCATTATCTTGCATGATAGCTAGAGCATTACTATAAAATGAAATGCCTGCTCTTATACAAGGATAACTCGAGACTAATTACTAATTTTGCAGATGTAATATTTAAAATGGCTGACTGGGTGCCATTTTTGTACAGTTTGCTTAACCCATGACTTTGAAAACCTAAAATATATGAACCCTTCAACCGCCAAATTATTCAATCTGAATTTTCACTTGGAAGTTGTGTCTCGCTGACGCGATCCACAACTTCAAGTGAGTGAAAATTATTCAGATTTGACAAAATGGAGGTTAACTGTTTTCAAATCTTGCTGGTTGATGTCACATTTTATCTTATAACATATTTAAAATGTGGTACTTAATGTGCTAATAAAAATGAAAACCCGAATATATGCGGCACCGGCGGTTAAAGGGTTTAACTGGTAAAAAATAAACTGTCCTGTGTCTCATAACCCATGACCAAAATTTGTATGTAAAATTCAAAATAGCAGCTGACTGGTGGTAACACAAGGCTGCTTTTGTGCTTGTTGTCAGACAACTAGTTCTATGATGTATTACACAGTATGAAAATAAGGATGTTTTTTTCTGTTTAGTCATTCCAACTGCAGTTATTATCACCGTCTGGTAATGTGGTTCCTCCCACCAATACAGGATCTGTAACACAAGTCATTAAAATCAGCAACCCACAAAAGGTAAGCAGCCACTGGGTACACTAGCCTGGTCAGAGGTCACTAACGTTCATTCAAGCTGTTTGCAGAGAAAAAATGTTTTTATAATTCTACATTTAAACTATTAAAGCTGCATAACTGTTTTGTTTATTTCGTTAAAAATAACCTAAAAAGTACAAAACAATCACTCGTATTGTCTTAAAGGCTTTATAAATGCACTAAAACTGGGTAAATGTAGTGGAATTAGTTCACCATGCGATACACCATCAAGTATTATGGAGTAGTGAATCGGTTTGTGTACAATATGTATGTAATAGTGGTGAGGTTATGGGCCAATATAATGTTACATTGGACAACACCAAACCGCCTTAATTGCAAACACTGGACGTTGAACTGAATCGGCATTATGCTGGGCCAGTACCGCAGACAATGGGCCGACATTAGTTTGCCATTGGATCAATGCCTCGTGTTAGCTGAGATATAAAGCCCACATAACCAGCCGTAGACGTCCTGAGACTAGGTCAAACGGTTACTGTGAAGTCTGATGTTTAAAATATTATTTTATTCTACCGCATAGCGCGATTTATATCACTGTATGTGATGATTTACGATAAAATGAAATAAAGTCTGATATTGTCTAGTAGCATTTGGACTATATTTTGAAATGCCCATGAGATACCAAATAAAAAAAAGCAAATGTTTTTTCAAGAAAATTAAAAGAGCGAAAAAGATGATTTACATTACTGAATTTGTTGAAATTCCGCTACTATTTCCCACGGACTGGGGGAGAGCGTCTTAATGGTGGGCAATAGGCTGAGATGCTGGCCCACACTTAAAAGTACTATACTGAGGTAGAGTCCTATTTTTCAAGAAAGTGACATTCTCCATACCGGTACGGAAATTAAACATGACATTATATGCATATATCACCCATATCACACAAAGTAATAACGCCTAGATATGTCTAAGTGACATGTGATAATACACTTTTTACTGTGAAATGTATCTATGATCATTTAAAAAAATAAGAATAATATTGAAAGTCTTCCACTCTTTTTTCAATGATGATCGTTAACTGCCAACTGGTACTTTAATGTCCTGATTATACACTTAGTGTGTCTTACTCCGCTGCGATCAGGTCTTTGTTTTGGTAGGGCAGCAATATTAAAAATCAACAAACTTAAATCCTTAATAACTCTGTAACCGGGGGAGTAAAATAAAAAAATGAAACCTCATTCTCCATGGATTAATGTTTTGAATAAAATAAACAAAACAGCTATGCAGCTTTAATCTTACTGTAGCTTACTAGATAACCTGTCGCTCACTCATGTTCCCTCCTGGAGCACACACGCCAAATGTGGCCTATGTGACTAATTATGACTGTGCCGCTCTGTGGAGCAGCCAACACACAACTAAATAGCACTTGACATTTAGTGTGCTATAGACAATATTATTTGTATAATTAGTCATGGTGTATCTTCTTATTTCATTCCCTGAAGAATTTAATATGATTGTATTTTAAAACAATTAATTAGCGCTATGCAAAATAAACAATTTTATATATATTGATTCATAGGGCATATCTTTAGTTGATCATTGGACATGAAGGGTTGGATGATTTCCTACCAGCCGAGGTGATATTGCTGTGCAGTAACATTGACGGTCTGAGGTAGATAGGCCTCTTGCGACAACAGCCTGATCTTCGAGCATTATACCTCTCTGTTAACCATGATATCCACACAGTCAGATCTGACATGCAGTGGTTTGCTCATGAATGTTTCTAAAAGTTGTATGACGAAAAAAGTTGAAGTCGTTCGACACAAGTAATATAATTACCTTCTGCCAGATATTTGAGGTCGCAAGTCGCGTTAGACAGAAAGTCGTTGATCACAGGTCGTTAACTATAGAAAAATGTCCCGTGCAAGAAAAAAAAGTCGTTGGATACAAAAGGTCGCTGATGGCAGGGTCGTTGATGACAGGATCTACTGTATTATCAATTAAAGATTATCACAAGGCACAATTTGTGAGTCCTAATTAGGGGGAATCAATTAGGTTAATTAATTTTTAAATCAATTTTTAATTGACCTACCTCTTGGTCAAGGTGTATGTTTGTGCAAAATACAACGCTGATCCATTAATACCAAGGTGGCCTGCATAACCATGACATATATGACCCGTTCTTGTACTATAATAAATTATTCTCGACTAGAACACAAAAGCACCATTGGTGCGCAGTCGACCATGTCTGTTAATTATCTGCCCCCAGCTCACCAGTGCTGATTTTCTAATCATATCTGCTTTTTCCTTTATTTTCAGCAACTAATACGAATGAGAATAAGATTGACTTACAACATTAGTGGAACACAAGTCAGTGAACAAGGAGAAGTTAGTAATTTCCCAGCTAGTTCCTGGCAATAGCATATTATCCACTAGTATATGTACATAAATGACTGTTCAATCTCTGCAGGTGCGTGTTGTTGACCGTGCACATCTCAACAAGAAGAAAAGTGGCTGGTGTACACTAACTGTTGTGGTCTGGAAATATTATTATGCGATTGGACATATTTGTTCTGTATTCAAGAAGTGAATTGTTAATTAAATTCTCATCTGTACTAGCAAATATTATGACACATAATATTAACAAACTGATTTTAAAAATTGTAAATCTCATCATTTTGTTTTAGGGAATACCTACATTGGCTTGGTTCTCTGTTCTCTAAATTCAAATTATTATTCTAGGAATTATAAAAATCACTCCACATTCTGTGTATAGAAATGTTTGCTGATGCTAATTATATGTGATAATGTTGACTTACCAGAGTAAATAATGTATTTTGTCACCATCACATGTATTGTACACCAGTTTGCTGTATTCCATGATTCAGTGTTTCAGCCTAGTCTGTACATTTATTTGCTGTCACCTGATGGACCGTGTTCATGAACAATAGTTTCGATAAAGTGCAATACAGCACGGTTTACACAGTTGAACAAGCTTCACATATGCCATAAACAAATATAGTATTGTTACGTTAATATGTGTGTTTACTTGTTATGCTGTATAATTTAGTTGCATGAACAAGCTGTCCCATCAGTAATATACATGTGAACTTACTACACGATCGTGTGCACGGCCAATGAGACATTACGGAGTACGAACTGCAGATTGTAATTATTTCACTGTGTATATACCAGGTCGAGAATAAAATATACAGAAAAGGATGTGGGCAGGCCATGGCTGGAACAGTTTGCAAGTAGTGTTTTCTGTTGTAAATATTTATCATCGATATCATGCAATAGCATGCACCCGTGTCATGTGTGTTGTCACCTTGTAACTAAAGTGTTGAAAGTGTCACTTTGTGGAGTGGCACTCACTACACTACACCACAAGGTGGCTCAATGTAGTCATCATTGGACTGAACCCATTCTATGAACAAATCAAATGATCATATTCACATGTTTAGTTTGTATGAGAGACTGCTCAACTGTCATATTCCCATCGTATTCATATTGTGCAGAAGCAACTATTACAAGGTTGGTATTATATTCTGGTGATGCTGCTGTGACAGTTGTTCATTTCTAATTCTTCACAAACTGTATAATCATCTTCTTGTCATTGCAAAATATGAATCACATGACTGGATTAATCTTACTCTATACAATCCTACTTTGTTATCTCATCCCAACTTATTTGTTGTAATGGGTGTGAGGAACCTGCCCTATTAGAGATATTTAATTTATTAAAATCTTTGTCAATTCTTTTGATTTTAATCAAGAAACTACAAGTTAAAATCTCATACTGTGAATATTAAAACCTCAATTGATTTTATGTCAGTAATTCTCCCATATTTTCATACAATTTACGATATATCGTAGGCTTCGGATTGGTCGAGATGGTCATCTTGACTGATCCAAAGCCTTCGATATATCATAACTTTTTCGATAATACCGGCCTTGCAAAGCAAATCAGCCAACAAAAAATTCATGGTTGTTGTCCTTCTGTATAACGAGTTATAAGCTGTGGAAATCATAATTCATTTCACTTCCCACAACATTACTTTTTACGGAAAAAATGTGATTATTGATTTTTTTCAACTGCTAGTTTGTATAATTCAAAAAATTGTTTATAATAGTCTAGTTCAATTATATATTTATACAGTTACAGGCCATAAAGGTTTATTTTTCACTTTCCGACTCTTTCCGAGTGACCATCATCAACTGACAAACATAAAGAGCCAAATATCTGATGACATCACCTAACTAGGAGATTAATTATGTATGTTACTTAGTACCTAGTCAACTGATTTTAAATATGGTTAGCATCTGTTTGAATAGCCTTGTCTGTGTACGAATCAGAGCATAATTTATCACAATTTTCTTCATCGGATGCAGTCACATAGTTTACCTGTTTAATTGTATCTACTTTGAAGATTAATAGATTCTCAATAGCAAACTCTGCTTGGTATCATGGATGACATGCCCTGCTATTTTTTTATTTCTTTAAATTCATCTTTGTGACGTCTGGTGAAGACCTTTGGTTGTGCAATATAATTATATTCCTCTGATAGAATAGACACTAATCTATCGCCTTTTATCATTGACAAATTTAATTATGCTGGACGTGATTAAAACATATGTTATGATGTTCATATTTATAATAATTTTTTGAGCTTTTCCTTTTAAAATTCAAATTCACCTGCACTGTACTGACTTATAGTTGAATAATAATTTGTTAACATTTGTAGGCTGTTGTAGCTGTATGCATCAAATTTAAATCTCAAAAACCATATATCCCCACAACAATATAGAACTTATTTGACAGTACGGGAATATTGTCAGTCAGTCTTCTGGAATCAATTAAAATTGAAAGAAATCAACAGAAGCTGATTTTTTGCTAAAATAAATAAAACATGTTTATCACACTTTTTGTCTCTAGTGATGTTTTTTGTGTGTATGACCAGTCAATGGAAATATGAATTATTTCATGCCTTGCTTTTTGTCACCAACAGTATTTCTGACTATGTACGGCAGCCCTTTCCTACACACATGTATTACCCACCATTATTATCACATCGCATCATCACATGTCCCAGTGATCATCTTATTGTGAAACATATCAATGTTGTTTAAGATTAAGCACTTCGTAGCTTTTTTGGTCCATTATTTAAGTATGTTCAAGGATCTAAAGGGTTTTTTCATGACGTTACTTAATTATAATAGTACTATCAGTTGACGTGATTTTATATGCCTACTTTATTGTGACGAAAAAGATGAGGAATGTGTTTTTTTTCCTAAATATTTAGATGTTCTATTGAAAATCTATTTTTTCAAATTTAGCCATTTCATAATAAGGTCTACCACACTATTTATTATGTTTATTTTACTTCTGGAATGTTTGATTGTAGTCTACACTGTTAGCCTTTGTAGATGGTATATTAAGACATTGCTTTATTTTTTAGTGAAGTCAAATTGATTTGGTAAGTTAAATAAGAAGTTTTTTTCATGAGAAGTTAAACAACCCGTTAAAAATGAGTACTACATGTATACCAAGCTTTAGGTTTGATACATTACATTTGGATGTTTTATTCTTTCAATGTTGGATGGCAAACGAATTAGCAATTCACAACTAAAAGTAAATGAAAATACATGTATGATGAAATTTTGCAGGTTCTAAAGAGTTATAGCGCAAAGTTATAGAATTTGAAATTTTCACCTACTTAAGTTATCTCGCTACCGCGACCCACAAACTTAACTTGGTAAAAATTACTTGCAATTGCATATGTATAATTTGAATAAAAGACAACGTCAATATATCTAATTTAATGCCAATTTCTCCTTCAAATTTTCTTGAGTGAAGGACAAATCAAAAGGCTGAAAACGGTTTATAGATGTGAATAGCACTTAAGGGGGTTAACCCTTATAGCGCTAAATATTTTTTATATAAACCATGGAGACCAAAGGGTTCTATTCAATTTGAAAGCATCATAAATGTCTTCGTTAGCTCTTTGTGATTCATTTGAATACCTATGTTATGGATCTACGGCCATTAGAAATATTTTTATTCTCACAGTGCGGGGATCGACTTTAGTCGTCAGAATGCTGACGTCTACAGACGTCAGATTCTGACCACAGATTCTTATGTAGTACAACACTTCTTTCAAATTATCAACACGATGATTAGTTATTGTTGCTTAATCCTTTTACCACCATAACCTATTTCTGAAAGTTGAATACCAAGATAAGTTTACAAAGGTGGACTTTAGTGGTTGAAGGGTAATTATTATTAAACATTACAGCCTAGGTCCTGGTGTTGCATTGGTCACCCCCACCGAATACCAAGCTGGTATTTGGTTGTGAGATGTTGATTACCATATTGCTCATCGTCTAGAGTTGCATTGATGCCTGCCTAACATCTGGGACAGGACAGAAACAACACTAGGCGAAATTGTGAGACACAACTTAAATGGCCCTAATCATTCTCCTTAAATATTCACTTTCAGTAGCTGTGTGAAAATCACAAATCAAAAGAAATGAGATATTGCATTTGTAGGATAATATTGCACCTAATTTATTTTTTAATTTCTTGTAAATTGATTAGAGTGTAGGACCAATTTCATTTATTGAGTTGCAATATGTGTTTCACAGTTATTGTTGCTATCTATTCATGCACTATGTTATAGTTTTGTCATTGCTGTTAAGCGATCCCCTTTTAGAGTTTCTATTTTGTCTGGAATTAACATGAATATAAATTCGGTTAATGACTGGTGGAGAATATAATGTTGAATCGTTAAACTTAGGCATTCATAAGTGCCACTGTGGGTTTCGAAACTACTAGATTTCTGTCACAAAATAACTTTTACTAAGAAAAGTTAAAAACAGACGAGCACAAGAGTGTATACATGCAGGCGACGTTAAAGCGACAACCAGGAAAGTCTACGCAAAATTTCTAGACCCATGCAAAACTGGTGCGAATGCGAAAAAAATCAAACCACTTTCAAACGTTTTGCGTTCGCCTTCGTATTGGTGTGTTATCACAATAAAAAATAGTGTAGTTCATTTTTTCGCGCTCGTGCTGATGTGTTTACAAGTTTGTTTTTGATTTTTTATAGTGCAAGTGAAATTTTCTCCACAAATTGTGTACCTGAGTGAATATCATTATACTTGTCACATCTATATTTCATTATCCTCAAGAATTGTGCAGTCACTTTGTCAAGTAAACACTTTGTAAAGTGACCCATACAATCCTTTAGGTTTCAGACAATTTTGTCTGGACTAGATGTGCCTCTATCAAGTATCAATTGGAAAAAGGTATATTCCCCACTAATTCTCCCTCAGTTGGCCTCTTGGCAGACTAGGTTGTTTTAGTGACCAGCTGCACAGCATATGTCCAGTCATTTTGACATGCATCTTGTTGATAGAGCTGAATTCAGCTGAAGCTTCAGTCTGTCCGCTGGCTACCTGCCATGCCACAAAAAACTGGCAATTATGTGTAATTAATTATTTATGTATTATCATAAAGTCTAATAAATTTGAATACCATAGGTATATTGTAAATCAGTGTGTTGTTTTGTTGTTTTTACAAATCAAATTTTGTGTTGCTGCATTTTGAATTAATGGGGAGTTTCTTCTTTGCTCTTCACCGAGTTGCTCTCTCATTATTAAGTCTGCACCCACTATGTGATGGGAGACTTTTTGTTTAAGTGCTGTCTATTGTTGCTATTCAGGGTTCCCATTCTGACTGGAAATGAGGGAGAAACTGGAAAAGTGAGATCACGTTTTCCAGTCATGGAAAAATCAGTGAATTTGATAATTTTGAGAAAAATCAGGGAATTTATCAAATTTCGCAAGAAATCAGAGAATTTCATTTTTTTGTAAAATATAAATAATTCTGACAATCTTAAACTGACATGCCCAGGTCTAAAATCATAAAAAAATCGTGTTTTTATTTCAGCTTAATAATATGACCATATGATGTGAACATGTCCATAGACTAGAGCTGCAGAAGTTTTTTTTAATTTTTGTGCTGAGCATTCACCAGTTAGGCTAGATATGAGCTTATTTCTAATTATTCACAACCATGTCAAAAATAAGAAATACGGGAATTTCATCTCTATATCTAGCCTAACTGGTAAGTGCGCAGCAGAAAAAATTAAAAACTTTTGCAGTTCTTGTCTATGGACATGTTTACATCATATGGTCATATTATAAAGCTGAAATAAAATCACCGATTTCTTATCATTTTAGACCTGGGCATGTCCCTTTAACATTGTTTTTCAATGATTGTGTACATTTCATTAAGTAATGATCTTCCACATGATTTATAGCATAATATATGTAATTAATAGTACGAAGTCACTATTCCTCAACAACACTTTAGGCCTAATACATTTTTACTTCGTGATGAAAATTTCAGTTCAGGAGTATGCCAGCATATCTCTGCACAAAAGTGTAATCGCGGCTTTGTAGGCCTACATACTTTATAATATAAGCGGGGGAGAAATGGTCAGTAAAAATTCACAACAAAAAAACAATCGTCTCATTTTTCAGTGCGTGGAGAGGGGCAGCCGTCTCGTCCATTCCCACTGGATCCATCACTGTTTCCTCGGTATAGCATTAAACTAGTCCGGCAATGGATACTTTGACTAAATCCATAGATTGAATGTGAAGAATCTATGACTAGATCAAACCTTGGGTGAAATGGAGTTAATCCCTTAACTATTGCTACTCTGGCGATTATTCTAGATCCCATTTATTGAAAAGAGTTGTTTAGTTTTTTTCAATTAACGTCTCAGACCGTAAGTCTTCAAGCTCACATAATTCTATGTAATCTGAGTATGTGTCTACATAGACACAATAATGACTCCCAGTAACTTCAAAACAGTCACTAGCAACGACATGCCAAGGTTGTTCAGGCAGCAGATATGTTATCATTGGCTCCTTTAGCTTCTTCACAAGTACTACAGCGCTGAACTTCTGTAGTCAAGATAATCTGCATTTTAGGTTAAAACATTACTTCTCTTGCAGTGTATAGTGTATCCCCAAATGAGATGCATGAGTTCGTGTAGTCATTTCAGGCCGCATAGTAGGAGGAATGATGATCCTAGTGCCTAGATCTAAAGACAAGTCCATTGGCAGCAGCTAGCTCATCTCTATATGGCCAATATTCACGAACCACACTATCCACAATTTGTTCCTTTTATCATATAATTATTTTATTGGATCTAGCAAAATGTGTAATTTGTTCTTTTGATTCCATATTTTGAATTTGTAGATTTGCCTGCTCTGCAGACCTACACATCATTTGAGCCTTCTCCAAGGTTAGGACTGATTCCCTTGATAATCTTGCCCTATAACCTGATTGTCTACCATGTACTCCAATAACAATTCTGTCACGCAGCATTACCATCTTGTAGTGCACCAAACTCGCATGTGGCTGCAAGTTTCCGTAGTCTGGCCATATATGTTTCGATGTCTTCTCGATTTTCTTGCTTTCATGAGTTAAATATATAACGTTCATAAATCGTGTTTGTTTTTGGCTCGAAGTGTTTAGTTAAACCTTCAAGTATTTTCTGGTGGTCCTTCCTTTGCTCATCTGTCAACGGCAAGTGTTGATAAATCTGGTAGCAACTTTCACCAAGCAGCGATTTTAACGTTGTTGCTACTATTTCAGGGCTTTTCTCTTTTAACTCCAACGCTGTGTGGTAATTTCGCCGATTAGCTCTAAAAATGTCGTATACTATTTTCAGTTATATAGATTCCCCTTCATTTCCATTGGCATTGGGACCGGAAGTTTGCCATAACACATGGGTAAAATGTGACTATTCCGATATGTGTGTATTTTATTAAGAGCGTTAGTTTGGCTGTACCAGCATAGTCTATTTATAGCGTTGTGGTGTGCCAGGCAATCATGTACAACATATTTGATTGACAGTTCAGCTGCTGTAGTTTGACTGTTCGGCATTTGCATCTGACAGTTAGGCACCGGTACCCAGGTGTTTTTTTGTGACCCTGATTAATTTAGCCTGAACATTTCTGGAAGTGAATCACATTTATAGGACCTAGTCTCCAAGCTGACTTGTTTGGCTGGGTTCTATGGATGCATGATTATTTACACTAATATTGATTTCTTTTCATTATTTTATACCTATACTCTCTTAATATGATATATTTTACCTTCGAATCCCTGACACCATGCTTTCAGTCAGTGATGAAACTAAGATGCTAGCCTTTTATTCAGACACAAGGGCCAACATACATATATTATAATAAGGGAACATACATTATTTGTATAACGTCCATAACAACTTCTACCATAGAAAAGTTTCAGAAGTTGGGTCTGACCAAAAGGTTCACATTATAATGTGTTCTGTTCACATTGTCTCAAACCATGATGAACAAAAACTATGACTACCTACAAACATAAACAAGGACGAGATCGCTGACAAGTTTGCAGAGTTCTTCTCAGATAAAGTAGCGAAAATTCGATCAGACCTGGATAAGAAGACACCATCAATCCAGAACAAAGATTCTCACACTGCCATCAAACTCAAAGAGAACACAATTAACCAATTTTAACCAGCACCTATATACGAAGTCAAAAAATATAATGAACCCACCATCGAAATCATGTTCACTGGACCCATTACCTACCAACTTATTGAAGCAGTGCGTGGATATATATTTTCATCTATAATCCCTGATATATTGAATATATGTCAATTGCCACCGGCTGCATACCTTCATCAATGAAAGAAGAAATTGTCACACCACTTCTTAAAAAAGACCATCATTAAACCCCGACCAGCTAAAAAACTACCAACCTGTTTCTACACTATCTTTCATCTCCAAAGTGATAGAAAAGATTGTTGCTGTAGGACTATCCCATCATATGCAGTCACACAATCGGTATGAAGCAAAGCAATCAGCCTATAGAAAAGGTCACAGCACGTACAGTCACGGCATTGCTGAAGATTTACAATGATTTGCTAACAGCCGCTGATAGTCACCGAGCATTTACTTGCTTCTATATATTATGCTTCAACACACAAGATACAGCATGTGCCATCCCTAAACTGGAAAAGTGCATAGATGAAATTGAGAAATGGATGGTAGACCTAGTCAATAAACTCAATGGCGAAAAAAACAGACTTTGTCATCACCGGGTTAACATCTCTTCTGAAAAAGTTTAACATCTCCACAATAAAAGTTAGTGATTCAACAGTCTCGACAAGCAACCATGTACAAATCTGGATGTAATATTTGACTCTCATCTCAGTATGGAGCAACAAGTCAGCGCACTGTGTGGTCACCAAATCCACATGATTGGAAAGATCGTCAAATTTCTGACATCTTGTGCTACAGAACAGCTTGTTCATTCTTCGTGACCTCCAGACTGGATAATTGTAATTCGTTGCTTTTTGGTTTACCAGAAAAACTCATTCACCGTCTACAACTTCTTTAGCATAGAACAGCACGTAGCGTACGACTCATCACATACGGAATACGACGTACGTTAGCTCATTGGTGTCGGCTCGATCACTGAAGTTAAGCAACGCCGGGCCCGGTCCATAATTAGATTGGTGATTCATTAACCTTCCAAACTAGGAAGTTGTGCTCAGTATACAAAGAAAAAAAAATGGATTGGCACCAGCGTAGGTACCTCTCAGAACTCCTCAGTCTAATCTACTGTCAGGGATGAAGAACCGGCTAATAGAGCTATGGACACGCTTTGTGACTTTCGGTGATCGAATCTTTGTAAGGCTGGTCCCACATTATGGAACAAGCTGCCCACTCATGTATCATTTCAAGTCCTACATTGAGCTCTTTCAAACAAAACCTGAAAACCCATTTTTTTATACACACATGACTTTTAAACATGCCTCACCTTATTTTAAATCTTTTAATAAACTCTTAGTATGTGAAGCGCACTGAGCAGACCCATGGACTTAAACTGCGCTATATAACAATATTTTATTATTAATTTGGGCGAAGGCCCAAATTAATCATCTAACTCAGAGACTGTCTACTTATTATAAAAAAAAAGTCTACAGATTTTATGCGTTCCTATTTCTCCTTCAATTTTGCAGTTATCACCACGAAACTTCACAGGAATGTTGGTTCTACTGCAACTTGAGTTGCTATGATTTTTCTCATGTCATTCCGGATTTATCCATGATTTTTAAGAATTTTGTAGCCGTACAAAGCCAAACGGCAGTATCGATCTGCTTATTTACAAGTAAGCAGATACTACCTTTTGGCTTGTAGCTATATATGGGCCAATGCTGTTTCAATGATGTAGGCCTACATGCTGGATTCATTTTTCGAATGAGAGAGTGACCGATCATAGTGGTATACTGTGGTAGGCGAGACGCCCGCTGATACGGGACCACTGTGGTGGCCGACTTACTGACGTGACCCTTTGAGGACTGTTTATATTTAAAATACATTTATCCGATAATGTTTGAGTGACGGACCAGCGTCCCAGAGAGTGGACCAGCTTTTGAACCAACATTGGGTGTTTGATATGAACAGTAGAAACCCCATGAATAGCCTACTACCGTAGACTACACTATTAAAATAAAAATTATAATTACAGAGGTTAGAGTGACAGAATAAATAAATAAATAAATAAATAAATAAATAAATAAATAAGCGAACGAGCGAACGAACGAACGAACGAACGAACGAACGAACGAGCGCAGTTTTCGCCCACCTTTGTGCACATATATATATAATCTAAACTGGGCCAGGAGAACCTCCTGAGGATGATGAGAGGAATGATATAACAGTGGAGGTGAGAGAGGTCAAAGAGAGAAAGGTTAGTCGGAAGTACAAGTCAAAAATTCCGCAAATGTTGCAAATGATTGCAAATGGTCGCAAATCGTCGCAAATGGACGCTAATGGCTGCAAATGGTTGCAAATGGTTGCAAACGGTCGCAAGTCGTTGCAAACTGTCGCAAATGGTCAAAAACATTCGCTAACGGTCGCAAACGGTTGAAAATGGTCGCAAAGGGTCGCAAACGGTCGCAAATGGTCGCAAACGGTCGGAAATTGTCGCAAACGGTGGCAAATTATTGCAAATGGTCGCAAGCGTTCCGGTCTCACACAAGTAATTACAGTCCCATGATAGACTTACAATTATTATAACCCACACGCTAGAGGCCACAGGCCTAAAACTGTACGTCAGATCCACTAGCATTTTTTCCAATGTAAAGTTAATATAGTGTGAATTAAAAAAAATATATAAAAACTGGGCGTTAGTCGCCTTCATTTTTTTATTTACAGCCGAAGTGAGTGATCCCCTTCAAAAGGTGGGGAAATGCCATTGGCAGTGACTCTCATGGTTTAGAGAGAGCTTGTGATGCGGTCCCTCATATTAACCTCTTGAGTGCCCCTATGACGACTTAAGTCGTCATACTTTTGTCGCTCCCCTGTGCCGCAATGACGGCTTAAGTCGTCATTTGTCAAGTATTTACTAATAGCCCCCCCCCCCTTGGCACAAGTTAGCCCCCTAATTAATTTGTGTCTGTCTCAGGGTATATGGTAGGGAATTCCCGGGGATTCCGTGTCTAGCGTCACATGATCACATGATCACACAGCGATCACGTGACACACTTTTTCTTGATATGCTTATTTGCATAAATTCAAAATGGCTTCCGTTGGCCATCCTGGATTTTTAACTTTTGACAGAATATCCCTAGAATCTTATGCAATACCTCATTTTTGACTAATTTGAATACACCGAATTCATTGGAACGGTTATTTTTACATTTGAATGTCATCTGAAGGTCAAACACATTATGGCCACCAATAACCAGAAAACACATAGACACTGTGAAAAGTGTTTTTATTCAATATTTTACCTGGTTTGACCTTGACATAACCTTTAGGTGACATTGTCCTGACTCTGGAGTAGAATCCTAGTAAAGGGCAACTCCAACCCATGTCACCTTTAGTACTCAGGTGTGGGTGCCTCAGGCGTTTTGTGACTTGAAGCCCATGTTATACTAGATTCCAATTGACCTCATTTTGCACTGATGTTAGCGTAAAGGGTGTGATATAAGAGGGGACGGGTGATATAAAAGTGGGGTATTACCCTTCCAAGCCACATATACCCGGTAGCCACTGTACCCCCCCCCTAAAATGCGTGTTGGAAGGCTTCTCCCAGCCAAAATATGTCAACTGCAGCCTTGTGGAGCACTCCTTTGCAACCAAAATATATTAAAACTGTAAAAAAATGTTTTTATTCAATATTTTATCTGGGTTGACCTTGAAATGACCTTGACATAACCCTAGAGTAGAACCCAAGCAAAGGTCAACCCCAACCCATGTCACTTTAAGTACCCAGTTGTGGGTGCCTCAGGTGCTTTGTGACTTCAAGCCCATGTTACACAATACACCAATTGACCATATTTTGCATTGATTTTAGTGTTGGTAGAGGGTGTGATATAAGAGAGTACGGGTAATATAAGAGTGGGGTATTACCCCTCCAAGCCACATTTAGTCACTGTGCCCCCTAGGATGGGTGTTGGAAGGCTTCCCAGCCAAAATATGTCAACTGCAACATTGTGGAACACTCATTTGCAACAAAAAACTGTAAAAAATGTTTTTTTATTGAATATTTTAGCTGGTTTGACCTTCAAATATCCTTGACATGACCGTGACCTGACCTTGTGGTAGGCCCTACTACCCCTGTAAATCTAACCCCAACCCAAGTCAGTTTGTAGCCAGGTGTGGGCCCATCACCTGTGGGCAAAGATAATTCACATAGAAGATTGTTGCCCTAAAACTCCCTGTGTTTGCCCTATGTGGCGTGGCACAGGGGAGCACAACAGGCCTGGCACTCAAGAGGTTAATACGCCACTTTATATTTCTTTTGTGTTTTTAGTGAATTCCAAACAAAAAATCAAACATTGTCAGGAAAAATTCACATAATAAATTTTTATTCTTACCTTTCTGACCACAACAATTAACCAGCGGTATCTTCCAAAAATAAAATCGAAAGTGTCCAGCACCAAATTTTTACTGAATACATCCAAGTAATTACTTGGGTGAGACCTTCCCATGTGGTCGCAGATAGTCGAAAACAGCTGCAGATGGTCGCAAACTGTCTCACACGGTCGCAAATGGTTGCAAACGGTCGCAAACGGTGGCAAATTGTCGCAAATGATCGCATACTGTCGCAAATGGTCGCAATATACAATTTATTTTTAGCCACCAGATATATTTGCCCAAAATTGCTGTTGCTTCAGTTACAGGTACCTCTAGTTATTATTATTACTATTAATTTTATTACAAGTTATCATAACTTTGACCATTTAGATGGCAGGCGACTGCACCAATGGTTGTACTTGTTGGCTTTCTTTTTTCCAATGCGCGCCCCTTGCGACCACTTGCGAAATGAAATGCAGACGACATTCGGTGCAGTGGTAAATCCTAACGTTAAATGAAACTAAAATCTTTGTGGTAGGTCAAAATACTTCATTATATTTACTAAAAGTGTATATAGTTGGGAACATATATCTCATATATGTTTTATTGAATTGTTGTATTTCTGCGACTTTTTTGGTGGGATATCGGTTACTTTATGTCAAGATGAATTCATGTTTAGACATGTTCAATGAGCGATAATACATCAGTTAATATCAAATTTATCAATAGCATTCACATTTTACATTACATTTCTACAATGAGCCGTTTTAAAGCGCCTATTTTAGTCTGACGACGTTATAACACACAACTGCTTGGGCATTCTTAGTTAGACAGAAATTCCGTCTCTACTCTAGCGGGCTCGCTGGCTGTCAGTGAAAAGCCATGAGAGGACTGTTGCACTGCCACAGGTTATAGTAAAAGTCACTTTAAATTTGTCACTTTTGCGTTGTATGCTTTTCGCTAATTACTCACGCAATTTTCATGCGATTGTCATGAAATTTGGCAAACATTATTTTCTAGTCTCACGGCAACTTCCCTGAAAATTTCAGGAAAAAATATTATGTAGTTTAAAAGTTAGACCATTTGACATGTAGTTTTTGCGAATTATGACGCTCCTCTATAAACCCATTGCACGCTATCAGCTTCACTCACGAAATTCCACTACTTGTCAAATGGTCTAACTTTTGAAATACTGATTCAAATTTCACAAAATTTTTAGGGTAGGCGCCGGAGTAGTTGAAAAGAGTGCTTGCAAAATTTCATGAAAATTGATTCAGAATTGACTGAGAAATCAGCGAAAAACACCCAACGCTGGTGGAAGTTGACTGCAACTATAGTTGATTGATGGCTGAATGCTGTTGGATCTACATGAATTCTATTGCAGGTCACTTATTAAAATAAATTGGTCATTTTTAACTGGATTGAGGGCATGTTAAATTACAAGAACAAGGCAATCGGATAACTTCAATACCTCACCTTGTCTCCAATCTCCAAGAACTGCAAGAACTAGTTATTGCTCTAGGAAGAGTGGATAATCCTATTTGTCATGTGTCAGGTAATTTAGCTGATTGAATCGATAAAACTTATCAATTTAATGAAAAGGTATCATGATTCGATGTATCATCACATCAGTATCAATGATACTGATGTCATGATACTGATTAGGCTACTGAGATGTGAAATACTGATGTGATAGGTAGCTGGTAGGTTACTACACGTGAGTGTCTGTAGGGATGTGAGTAACCCCTCCACAAGGTCACCTTGTCACAGGGGGCTGAGTAATCTCGCCACAACTTCGCCACATTTGTTATATCAGATTTTGATTGATAACTAATTGTGTTTAGCGCCATAGGGTTGTAGGCCTACCTGTTATAAACACATTGAAGAAATATTTTAACCTGTTACTTTTTAGCCTACTAGGATTGATGAGTGTTAGCCAGGATTTAGGTAAGATGGGTACGAACATGTGATTACGGGGAAGGGGTTGAAATGTCCCAGAAATATAAACCCATTCTAATTCTTGATAATCTTAAGAAACATATCGGTAATAATCTATTGTTGTATTAGAATGGGAGTGGATAATTAAGATTTTCAATAAACATATCAGGCCTACATAATATAAATCAATTATAATGGACATTCGTAATAGACTATGAAGGTATGGGTCATCATAATTAATAATAGCTCACAATATCAATTTAAGTCGGTCAATTTTATTTGCCACAAAAATGCAAGTATTTTTTAAATTTACATTTAGAGCTGTAACTAAGCCAGTGTACGTGAAAACTTTTCAGGGACATCATTCTGATGTTATGTCAGATGTAAAATGGCTCTGCGTCTGACAGTTATATTTTCCGTCTGACAAAATTTTGCTGTTAATTTATAATAGGCCTACTGATAGGGCGTATAGCATTTGGTGAATGCAGGTATAGCAAAAATAAAAAAAGTAAACTGAATACGTTTATTAAATGTATTAAATTTCACAAAACCATTTATAGTCTAGGCTCATATGTCACATATAACACTTCCGTTCATTTTGTCTGTTAAAATTGATTTTTCACTTGATTCTGACTCAAAATATCATGAAGATCAAGAAAAAAAGGGATTGCATTTTTTTATAGGTCCAAAATGGCGAAATCCAAGATGGCCGCCAACGTATATAAAAATAAACATTTTTGCCAATAATTTTCCAACTACATACGCTGGAGACATAAATAATATGTCTATTCTTATGTTTTCAGGTATGAGAAAACAAATTCTGTCATTTGTTTTAAAAAAAATATATTGTAAAGTTTATATTTATGCAAATTTTAGCAAAAACAACCGGATATCGCAGTCAAAATATTGTTTTCGCTGATAGATTTTTTTCTGTTTTGATTATGCTTGGCTGGTTCCCCTATGGTGATATCTGGGCGGATGTGGAGCTCTCTTCCTTGTGGGTTTTTTGCAAAACATAAAATGCAAAATGGCTGCCATGGAATCACTGAAGTTATATTTTGAGCAACAAACCATAATATTTTTATCAGGATAAGCTACAATAAAACAAATCCTACCATCATTCGACATCATTATAATGCCTAAAATGCTACGATCATCTTATTATATTCATTCCAAAGTATATTACATACCGGCACATCTATTCATTATGCGTGTGTAGTGAGCCTACGCGTTACCCATAAACATAGCCTGCAACTGCTTGATAGGTTAGAATATGAACTATCAAGAGGGTGTAATTTTTCAGATACACTGTGGGTCCCCTTCCCGATGGGGGCTTTATAATGTCATTTCACGGTCAAATCAAATAAAATCCTAATGAATTAATTCCAATCTGGTATATTCTGTGCAGAAATATTCTGAATTGCAAGACGTCAACTGAGCGACTTACACTTCTGAAATGTTAAATGATGTCATGTTACATACTAAATTAACTATTTTTCATATTTAGATATTTACACAAATGCTAACAGGTATTAATAACTTGGTGCTATATATAGATTATTGGCAAAATGTCAACAAAAATGTCATACCATACTGTTGTTTTTCACAACCGTCCCAAAGCACCTGCACAAGTTGACCCAAAAAAGTAATGGTTTACACATTAATGGAAAGGGGTAGGCATATGCTAAAGAAAACAAAGTTTTATATCAGTTACTGTTGCAGGATTGGCTTTTACGGTAACAAACAAATATCATATCAAGTACAACCTATATAAGGTCATTGCAAAGTCCAATAATATCTCATCATACATAAACAATTATTACGCAATTCTGGCATTTAGTTGTCATACAAGTCTAACTATTCTCCGCAAAAGGTATTTCATTCATTTGTAGCATTCAATTCATTATTTTAGCTAGGCTTATTTCTCTTGAAACTAACATTTCTCATAATTTGATTACAAAAGGCGGCAGTAACGTCTGGATCTTGCATTGCTATTGTGAAATTCCTGGAATGTAAGTTAGGAGGAGGCCTATTGTATCCTTGTGGCACGTATGTCTGAAAAATTTACTCAACATTTTTGTGAGAACTTTGAAGTTAAAACATTTTTAGTGTGTTTGATGTTAAGATGGCCTTAACTGGTCTGGCCTCGAGTAACTTAGCGTTAGAGTTATTGCCCTACTACGATACATATTAATTTATTGCAGAATATTTTTCATAATAAATAAATGTACGGTACATTATAAAATATGAATGAGGTAATATGAAATGAAAAAAAAATAATCTGAAATTAAAGAAAAGTAGTATCTAATCGTTAGTTTTTAAAGAGCTGTTATAACTATCACCATGATTGTGTAATGCCATTATCCTTAAATGTATATTGTAAACTATATTGTGTAGTCACGGATTTTGTCAATAACTTTAATAAAAATTATTATAGATACATTTAATTCAATGGTACCTCAATATTACAAGATAGATATAGAGATGTAGTTATAATATGTAATGGCAACACATGTTTGAAACGTAAATCTAAGGTACGCACAGAGTCGAAGCCTCTTTTAATAGTTGATCCGGAGAACCACTCACAGAAACACTCTAAACATACTTTGTTTTAATTATCTTCTTTTTTGATATATATTTAGAGAAATGATAGTTCAGATAATATAATCAGCAATATATTAAACATTCTAACTGGTATTGTTATATCAGATAAATGAAGTAGGCAGATGAGATTATAATCATGAAACACTTATTATACAATCATTGCATGAATCTATGCACATATAATATGGTGCTAGTAACATAAAGTAAATCAAGTTACATGTTTTCGGTGTGGTAAGAATAACAGTTGAATAAGTTTTGTCATATTACATTATTTGACTGATAGAATTAAGCAAAAATTGTAACCTTTACGTCTTTTTTGTGGCAGCATTCTTAATAATATCATTATATATCTTCATGTTCGACATGTTTGAAGTCACCACTCGAGTGGAGGTTAAAAAATGTGATATTGACGTACGTTTGAATCACAGACTGTTCAAACTTCTACATTATCGTTATATATTATCATTAAAACAAACTGAAATTTACTTTGTACAATAATGTAATTTTAGTAGTAACTGCCTTTGGTATTTTCTTGCATTTAAGACAATGTTTATGTAATATTTAAAAAATGGTAATTAATTGAATAATATTTCAGAAATTTGTTGATAATATATATAATAGGGGGGGGGGGGTGAAAATAAATGGGTAAATAAGTGAACGAATGACTGGGGTATTCGGACACTTTTTTGCACATATAAATTATGACTAAACTGAACCAGGATAACTTCCCGTGTACATAGTGTGTTAGAGCTGTACCGATTTCTGTATTTTCAAGAAGTGACAATTTTTGTACATCTAAGGGTATGAAAATTACATGTACTGCATATTCAAGGGTCAATAAAATAACCCAGCTGTATCATGTGTTTATTCAAAGGCTGCTTTGTGTCTCGAACATTAGGCCTAGATGAGTGTGATGTGCAAAAAGCAGGGTTTTCATGTTTTAAGACAGTAGCAGATTGTTTGTTAAAACTTTTAGGCTATCCCGAGCGTTGTGTCTATTCACATGATTCAGAAAGGGTGTGTTATCTTCCAAATCTGTGTAGGCCTATTACATGATATGTTTTTGCCCGAAACTGTCTAGGGGTTTGACTATCCTGTCAGCACACCGAACCCAAATTTTCACCTAGTGCCCCATACCCTATCGGGGAATAACCTCCTGAGCATGGTGAGATGTATCAGATGGCACTGCCCTCCACACAGTATCAAAAATTCCGTTCAAGGCCCAGCACACAACCTCTAGGACACGTAGCAGATATCTTATGTTATGTTTTTATATTTTTTTTGTTAAAATAGAGAAAAATCGAGTTTAAACTGTTTATTTAAAAAATATAACGGTGTTATCAGTTTCCGCGCCTTAAAACTATGCCATATATCATACATGTCTTTGTGTTCATTATTTCAAAAGTTATGGTGAGATATATAATATCTTGGAAGCATGGCGGCCATTTTGGATTTAGTCAATTTTCGTAGATTTAAAGAGTTAGAAAAAAATGCAATCCTTTTTTTTTCTCATCAGTACTATGTTCAAAATTGGAATAAACAAAAAAAACACTTTTAACAAACATTTTGCACGAAAATACACAAGGGCATATACTATTATAACTCATTGTTGAGTCATTTGTATTACTAAAATAGGCCTATGTGTTCATTTTATATTTCATCATTCAAGGTAATAATTATGATAATAACTAATTCAATTTTGTTTTAAATCAAGCGCCGCCTGTAAATATAGTCTATTTATAATTAAAATTTCTAATTCATTAATTCAATTTATCATATAGTCATGCTCTGTGATGATGAATGTAATCCGAATTTTGTGCTCCTTTTCAGGTCGGACAATATGTCAGACTCAAAAGCTTAAAACGTCGGACAATTGCGATATGACGTCCGTGTTGTTCGACGGTCTGATGCGTTTTTATGGACACTACAAAGTGCCTCTGAATCTTTGAAAACAGATACTATGTAAATGTAATAACAATCAGTTACCTTCTCAGGAAATAGGTTATGCTATTATTATTTAAACGTCACACTTTAAAACACACATTATGGCGCTGAAATGGTTAACAATGTTTGCAAGTATAGACCTAATCGACTCCGCATCATCACTCACGCACGTGAGTTAATTTCACGTGTTGTGTCAACACCATTATGAGTGTCATTGAAGTCGTTCACTTAGCTTGAGTGTTGCTCATCGTCTTCTATCTCTCGTGACTTTTCACACTTGTTGTAGCTCTTCTTGGGCATTGTCATTACGTACCTTCCTGAGTTGTTGCAGCTACACCTAATTTATTGATCACTTTAAACCGCTAAGAGTGACTTATAATCTGTTTTATTAGCCGTTTAAACAGCAAATGTGTAAATTGCTTATTCTTAATTTTCAAATTAACCCTTTAACCGCCAAATTATTCAATTGGAATTTTCACCCACTTGATGTTGTGTCTTCCTGACACGATCCACAACTTCAAGTGGGTAAAAATTATTCAGATTTGACAAAATGGGGATCAACTCATTTCAAATCTTGCTGGTTGATGTCACATTTTATCTCTAACATATTTAAATTGTGGTACTTAATGTGCTAATAAAAAATTAAACCCCGAATATATGCGGCACCGGCGGTTAAAGAGTTAAGCAAATGTGAGTAATTTTCTCCCGCCTAAAGTTGTGGGTCGAGGTAGCGAGACACAACTTCAAGTGTGTGAACATTTAAATTATTTATTTTAGCTGTTAAAGCAGGGTTCCCCTCAAAAATATTAACTTAGCGCGCACGAGCAGCTTAACCCTTACACTGCTGCATAAAATTTGAAGCATGTGTGGTTGCCCACTAAGTAATATCTGGCATGTTTTTTCTTAAAAAAGTGTTAATCTGATGAGCAACTGATACTAAAAGCCAATAAACTACAAAATCAGTCACAGTCGGTTAGTCATCTTTAAAATGCAAATGGAAGGACACCACAAAACGGAACTTAGAAAAAAAATTTAAAAAAAAATTAAAAAAACATTTTTTTTTTTTTTTTTTTTAGAATTCATCCGGTCGGGCAGCCGGCATTTCCGGCACTGTGGTGAACCCTGGTTAAGGCGGTTGAAGGGTTAATATATTTTTCTACAATATAAGCTGTACAAAATAGGTGTAGGCCTATTATAATACATATACATCTACACCACTAAAACCATACTAATTAATAATCAAATATTAAAGCTGCATAACTGTTTCGTTTATTTTATTCAAACGATTAATCCATGGAGAATGGTGTTTTATTTTTTTATTTTACTGCTCCGGTTACTGAGTTATTAAGGATTTAAGTTTGTTGTTTTTTCAAATTGTTGCCCTACCAAAACAAACCTGATCACAGCGGAGTAAGACATACTGTCTATATAATCAGGACATTAAAAGTACCAAGTGGCAGAAAGCAGTCATCATAGAAAAAAGAGAGGAAGACTTTTAAAATTATTGTTATTTTTTAAGTGATCATAGATACATTTCACAGTACAACGTGTATTGTCTCATATCAGTTAGACATATCTAGAAGTCATTACTTTGTCTGATATGGATGATATCTGCATGTAATGTCATGTTTAACATCGGTACCGGTATGGAGAATGTCACTCACTTGAAAAATAGAACCCTATTTCAGTATGGTGCTTTTAAGTGTGGGCCAGCATCAGAGCCTTTGGCCCGCCATTAAGACGCTCCCCCCAGACCGTGAGAAATTGTACACTGGATTGATATCAAATTCAGTGATGTAAATCATCGTTTTCGCTCTTTGGATTTTTTTGATTTTCTTGAAAAACATTTGCATTTTTTTATTAGGTATCTCATGGACATTTCAAAATATAGTCAAAATGCTACTAGACAATATCAGACTTTATTTTCTTTTATCGTAAATCATCACATACAGTGATATACATCGCGCTATGCGGTAAAATAAAATAATATTAAAAAACATCAGACTTTACTGTAACCGATTTGACCCAGTATCCACCATCTAGATCTGCGGCTGGTTATGAGGGCTTTGTATCTCAGTTAACAAGAGGCATTGATCTAATGACAGAATAATGTCGGCCCATTGTCTGCGGTACTGGCCCAACATTATGCCGATTCAGTTCAACGTATGTGTTTGCTATTAAGGGGGTGGTTTCGTGCTGGCTAATGTAACATTATATTGGCTCATAACCTCACCGTTATTACATGAATATTGTACACACACCGAGTCACTACTTAATAATACTTGATGGTGTACCGCATGGTAAGCTAATTCCGCTACATTTACCCGGTTTTAGTGCATTTATAAGGCCTTTAAAACAATAGCAATGATTGTTTTGTACGTTTTAGGTTATTTTAATCGAAATAAACAAAATAGTTATGCAGCTTTAATATTCGCAGTTATAACAGGTTCACGATAGAGATTAACTTTTGAAAATACATTGATAAATGCGGATATAGCAGGTGTGGCCAGGTTACGCAGCCCCCTATGGCGAGGTACTAAAGCTGTGGCGAGGTTACTCAGCCCCCTGTGGCGAGGTTACCAAATCTGTGGCGAGATTACCTGTGCTCAAGTTACCTTGTGGTGAGGTTACCTGGGCCTAAAAAAATATTGTTTGTTTCCGATTTGCGACCGACCCTATCAAAACATGTGCGACCCCAAAAAAAAACAACCCATAAGTTAAGGGATGAGTTACTGGCTGTAGTCAAAGTAGCTAAAAAAACGTTACGAAAAGGAGAGGGTGGGGTCAAAAAGCGTCTAAAAAACAAAAAATCGTTAAGTAATGTACAAATAAGACATGCATGGAAGTGAATTTGGCGACAAATAAAATAAAACATAATTCTTTTTTCTGGCCCTGTTACCTGTCTATTGTGCTGGTTTACAGTTCATGACCCGTTTTATCGTACAAGTTACGATAATATCGGTCTTGAAATCCATGGTTTTCACTGAGCAGGAAAAATCCTGTGCCAGATCAAAATCTGAGCCAAATTATATAAAACGTCCAAAAGTTGTGAGCTCAATGTTGCGAATTTCAGCAGGGATACAGAATCCGAAAAAATCACCCAGACACTTGAACTTTTTGAAACAGCTGAAGAAAACTACGGAGATGAATAATAATGAGAGTTTTAGTTTTTAGATACTGCAGGGCACCAAATGAGTGCCCCACAATGCAGTTTATAGACAGTAGCAATTATATCACATATGCACATAACAATCACAAATTTGGGCATAGCCTCCAGCCTCTTTTTCCTTTTTTAAGACCCTGAGGGGGTCATAAAATAAGAAAAAAAATGATGAATTTTCATCCTGATGGCAAGAAACATCCATTTTTCCCCATTGGTGCGTCCCATAAGGAAGCGTAGGATCAGCAAACAAAAGTTCACCCAGGTTTTACCCTGGGTAGCTAGTGAAGCCTTCCCTGGATATCTCAATTTTTAGAAATTCTCACATTGTTCTGTCCAAATGGCCCTAATTATAAATGGCCTCCAGAACTTTCTTATACATGTTTTAGGGCAGTGGATATAGTTTAGTTTAATTTTTAGCCACTCGCTACAAATTTATAGTTTAACACACTTTACGATCTGTACAAATATGACTATATAACACACGAAAATAGTTACAATATCAATACTTTGATATACAAGTTACGATATAATAAGATGCAACAAAGAAAAAAATGATTTTCTAATACACAACTAAGCTTCTTTTTTCATGTTAGATGTTTGTTTCTGTTGCATCAGAACACAAAACTAACCGTTAAGGCTTTGCTATGAACAATTTAGATGAGGACCAATATAGATGCCAGCTACTGTATTTGTAATATCCTTTCTCCAGTTATTGCTGAAATCTGTATACAACTACAGTTCCACCTTTTTGATGAACCCGACCTAAATCTGGCTTTAAAGGTTAGTAATAGTATACACACTGTGCTCAATATATGAAGTCACGTTGCATATTAATGTTCCTGGTTGATGTTATTGCAGATTCAACATTGATAAAAGAGCAATATGGAGACAGAAGATGTTTGTCTCATTGATTCTGGGATTACCAACTTGTCAGATGTACATCTGAAACAATCACTGAGAGTTGTTAATTTACATTGTAACAAAATTAGCATTATCACTGGTCTCAGCCACCTTGCTCATCTTTGTCACTTGGATTTGTCATCTAATCATATTCAGAATCTTCAAGGCCTAGACAAACTACTATCTTTACGAACATTGAATCTGTCATGCAACAACATAAAGAGAGTTCAAGGTCTAGAAAATTTGAAGTGAGTTTAGAATTGATAGTCTAATAATTGTTTCAAGTGATGCCATTTGCGATAGTTTCAATTGCCTAATAAATCTCATGTAGTTGTGTTTTTAAGAAGTGACATCTGGTATATATTTATTATTTAATTATGAATAATATTCTGTATTCATTTTTATTACAGGCCTGTATATAAATTATAGAATGTGTCATATATGTACTGCTATATTAACATCTTCTCTAATATAATCAACATTGATTTATCATTACTGATTTATCATTACTAATACTGCTTGGTCAAAACAAAGTACAATTTATTAACATGATTATCTCAAGCAAACAAAGACAGTTTACCATTTTTCAACCAATGACTTCAATTTCTCTAACTTATAGATTTAATAGTTTTCATAACCAATAACTTTCACATTATTATAACCAATACCTTAAATTTATATCAATATAACTCTACCTTTTTGCAATGGGTGAATGCTGTCACTTGAATTCTATTGCAGGTCACTTATAAAAATTAATTTGTCATTTAACTGGATTGAGGACGTATCTGGATTCTCAGATTTTAAAGGCGCATCATATCAGCTGCGGCATGTTGAATTACAAGGCAATCGGATAACTTCAATACCTCACCTTGTCTCCAATCTCCAAAAGTGTGTTACTTTGCAAGAACTAGTTATTGCTCAAGGAAGAGTGGATAATCCTATTTGTCATGTGTCAGGTAATTTACACTTTAAAAAGAAACATACGGTACCCGCATTTAAAAAATCTATAGTTTTACTATTATTTTGATTTTCTCATTCATTAATGTATATCATTATCAATACGAAAATTGTCAGTTGAATGGATACAAAGCAAAAACACAGATCTGAAATTTAGGCAATATTTTTATTTGCAAGCTATGTATCTTTAGGGCTGAGCTCAGGTCATTTCGAAAGTATTCACATTCATTTATTCTGTTTCATCTGATGTACACTACAGTATGGTATCAACTTTTCCGTCGCTACCCATAATCCATCATTTTAGCCATGAGATGGTGAATATAAATAAGTGAACATCCTTCTAGTGTGGATGATGATGGCATGTAGTTTTTAAATGTATAGAAATTAGCAGGATTTTGCTTTTGCAAAGATCACCCATTGATTTGCTTGTGAAAGCATGGGTTCATGAAAGGTATGATACTGACAGAATTGATATATTTCAGCCCTGTGTGCAAAAAGGGGCGATTTTTGCCAGAATTTATACACACCACAGCTGGCACTCATATGCTCTAGAGGGGTCTGGGGGCATCCTCCCTCGGAAAATTGTGAAATCTAAGTCCTTAAATGACGCATTCTATACCATATTTCGGCCGAAATATGGCAGTTTTTTTGTTTTTGTGACCTTGAAAGGGGGTTGGGGCTGCGCCCCCTCTGGATCCGCTACTGGCTTTCGGTTATTAAAACTTCATCAGGGTCAACCGCTGACGCTTCACTCTCTCTCTGTGACATGCACATACCGGTACATCTGTAGCTTCGACCTTATATACATGTACATGTATAAGGCAGTGATTGACATGAAAAAATTGTACCCTGATGTAGTTTTAACAAATAGAACCGGTCAGCACCATTTACACCAGTGTTTTTGTTGGATTTTCTGCCAGTGAACACCATTCAAAGGTTCAATGGTTTTATTCTTATTCATAATATTTAAGCTCTGTTATCCCTTATTCTGCTGAATCGCTTGTTACTATTTTTCAAACATGTAAAAAACGGAATTGCTTCTTGCAATGCCCCCCTGCTGATGGATTTTTTTTTTATTTTTGAAAAAGACTTGTCCCAAATTATAATACTGAGCATCTACCACAAACTACTATTTATCAGTTTGGTTGCATTTTATGATGTCAGGCTATATGCACATGTAGGCCTACTGTATGCCCCATTAGGTTGACGTCCATGATATTTGGCGAAATCAATCCTAGTCAATTTTAGCGTCTGTAAAAGTTAGCAAGCACAATTCTCCAGGACCACTGAACAACCAAAGGCTTGGCTGACTTCAGCCCTGTAAATATCTAGCAACCCTAATTATTAGTGATGAACTGCCCAATCACAAAAGTCGCCATATTAAACGGTACATGAATAGAATGGTGCATACTGTAGCTTATGTGGCTAAATTTGCATGATTGAGATATTTTTTCACCATAAGAAACAATTGTTTGTACCATTGATCACATACATCTGTATTATTACAGGTTGCAGGGAGACGATACTCTCTGGTCTGCCACAGCTACAATTTCTTGATGGAGCAGATCGTTGGGGCCAAACCATAAAAAAAGACAACAAACTGGAAGATATACCAGGTATGCTTACAATGAAAAAGAAATATGTGATCATGACCTTCTTAAGCCTTTGTTCGGTTGTCAATTCCCACCTGAGCTGGTTATTGCGACAGCAGGTTGTTGACAAGGTTTACTCTTTCAGTACGGATCACATAGCACACCAATGCATTCTCAGTACAGAACTCTTGGTAGGGTATGGAGAGGTAACCAGAGTGGGTGCCCACTGACAAACTTCTTCTTTTTCATCTCTGGAGCCATACTCAAACCGATATACCTGATATACTTATATACTTAACCATCCTAAAGTAAACATGTAGACTTTACCGGCAGGTTACAATATATATGTATGCAGAAATATTTGATAAGACAGACAGACAGACAGACAGATAGCTTTATTCCACCAATATATAATACAATATGGTGAGGGAGACTCCTTTTAAGACATAAGCACATGTCGCTATCAAAGGAGCCACCCTACAACAATGATAAACAATGAATTACATTATATATAAAATATACATATCGGCCGGTAATGTGAGTAAGAAAGTTGCTTAACGTATCTTATTGGACGGTCAGGAAGTGCCTTTGTTATTCATTAAAAAACAGTGCAAATGATGAGATGAGGCTGAATATATATTATAGAAATACAATAAAAACGCGTGACATATTTGATACTAACATGTTCGAGAAAAGTGGTTCCATGGGTTAAAGTCATCAGATTCATATATATTTTATAGGGAGGAAACACATAGCGGTTTCCCAGCAAACACGAGACGACGAACCACTGTTGATCCAATACCGGCCAATCGTCTCCGACTCTGTGCCAACACTAAATCAACACAGGCCCAGCGTCTGGTGTTTGCTGGGAATACATCACTATATTTAACAAGTTTAGTATATTTATATATACAAAAGTATAATAAGATTAAATGATTTATGAGTACAATGAACAAATGGTTTTAAACAACTATACATTATCATTATGCTTACATAATATGGCATACAATATGATAATTAAAATGAAATTGTTCATATAAATATAAATCGACGCGAATTTATTCTTCTATATAATAATACATATACATGTATGAAAAACAAAAATAATTAATTGCAGAGCAATATAAAAGCTATGACAGTCGACATTTATACAGTGCATACAGTTATATTATATATTTGTATTGACTTAGTTTCGAAACATAGACAATATAACTTGTTCCTATATACATATATTAGATGCATCTATAAAAAAAAATTTATTTAACTAATCACCTATTATGACAAACGTAACAATTGTTTAGTCTGCAGGATGACTCATATTGGTCAATAGTTATTTTCTTAAAGTAAGTCATAAAATCGTGTAGGCTATGTGTGTTTACTTTTTCGATAATATGGTTTGAAGTATTTATTGCTGTTTCTATTGCACTGTATCGGATAAATTTCCTTGCGAATTCGTGATTTGTACTGGGCAAGCGTAATTTATTTTTGTGGCGTGTAGGATATGGGTGAGTATCCAGGCCATGGTCGTTGGTCATGTTGCGGAAATATGACGGCAGCTGGTTATTTTTCAGTTGATGATAAAATTTAAGCTCTTGGAGTGTGTGTATATCTTTAATCTTTAGTATTTGAAGTTTTTTAAACAATGGTTCTGAATGACAATTAAATTTACCAAGGCAAATTATTCTAACTGCTTTTTTCTGTAGCTTGTAGAGTCTATCAGTTTGATATCCCCAGGCTAAGATACCATAATTTAAATGACTGAGTACAAGAGAGTTTTACAAAAGATATAGGGTATCTTGTGGTAGGCAACGTTTTAATTTATTTAATATCCCAATAGATCTAGAAATTTTATTGGCAATTTTATTCACATGGTTTTTCTAAGTAAGATGTTCGTTTAGTTGAATGCCTAAGTAAAAAAATTCTTGAACACGTTCAATTTCTGTCCCATTAATTTGTAGAAGAGGACATTCAACTTTTTTTTGAGGTTTGTGGAATATCATTAGTTTTGTTTTCGTTGCATTTAGGGAAAGTTTATTAGCTCTTAGCCAGTCATTTATTTTGCTCAATTCTGTATTGATATTTTCGAAGAATTGCTCATTAAACTTAAAAACATTCAGGGTGCTATTAAGGGCCGTATCGTCGGCGTAGATTATGAAATTAAAAAGTTTACTCGCTTCTGAAATATCATTAATGTATATTCTAAACAATAGGGGACCTAATATTGAACCTTGTGGTACTCCGGTAATAATTCTGTTTTGTGTGGATGCAACATTTTTTAAATTCTACGTATTGTTTTCGATCTGTCAAATAACTTTTCATTATGTTTAGCGCTGGACCATTGAAACCATAGTGATTCAATTTGTGTAGTAGAATTTTATGATCTAATGTGTCAAATGCCTTTGATAGGTCAATAAATATATTTAATGGTGTATTACCTTTATCTAGTAATATTGTAGGTAGGAGCCTATGGGCATTTTTTGAGCTGGTATGTAAAACTAAAGTTCTGAAAAACTGTTTTCTATCCACTATATAATGACACCACAGACCAGAAAACTCCACACGTTGGACAGTGGTTGGCTTAGTGCTCGCATACTGTCGCACAGATTGGCAAAGCATTAAACATTAAACAGCAGTTCAGGGTATTTTCTTAGAATTGCCTGTTTATTTTCTGTGTGACATAAAACTACTCCTGCAGAGTATTAGAGGGTGGCTCGTCTGTCAGTGACTGAACTTTGACCTCCACCTGAGCTTGTGGTATTTGATGTCGATTCTATCCATGGGCGTCTTCTGTGTGTTTTCCCATATTGTGCTATTTGACACAGATGCTCTCTGACTATCTGGCTGCATAATAAAACTCACAATAATGTTCAGAACTGCAGAATTCTTGTTATAATAAAGGCAAACATTTGCGTGTTATTTTTTGTTTATGCAAAATTTTATAATATTACTTACTATATATATGTATTAAATTTTGAGGAATAAATGGGTTTTCTATAAGACGGTACAAAAGTGTTTCTATGAGAGCTATTTCATGAAATAGCATTGATCAATGAATTTTTTTTTTTGATATTTCTAGCTAACTGATTTGATGGTGAAGGATACAAAATTCACCTGTTATCGTCCTTTGTCGAGTGATTTTCTTATGGATTTACAGGCCTATGCACAGAACAAATTTATTCATAGTGCTGATCTAAAATACTAAAAAAATTCCAATAAACGCCCACTCCCCTGATTTGAGAATAAAACCCGCAATCATGTACCGTACATCATAATATATGATCATTAAAAACTATTTTAATAAGTGCCAATCCCCCCTCTAAAAAAACTATTTTGATAAGTGCCCATCCCCCCCCCCCCCCTTTAATCTTAGGGGGTATTCTAATTACCCCCCGGCGTTTATTAAAATAAACACGGTATATATATTAAAAAAACAGTAATCCAAGTAAAAATTCTAATCAATAATTTTTTGGAACTAGTCAGCTAGACTAGCAGATTTGTGAAAGGAATGTATTCAAATTTTAATTCATGTTTGACTAATTTTCAGGTGTAAAACTTCAATGCAAATTCAATGTTCTTGACAACCCATCCAGTTCCCAACATTATAAACGTTACCACTATAGCTTTAAATGAATTATTGAGTCGAAAAAGATTTTGTAGATATGTAGCTTTAAACCTTATGTGCTAGTAATGTAATGTGAATTCATATTTTTTCTGCAATAATGCAGTCCAATTATACATGTCCTGTTGAAACAAACCATGTTAATGCCTTTAGTTTATACTCTTTTTTCAAACACTGGTCACATAGTCAAACAGTATGTGAACATATGAGTGCTAATTGTTTTCTTTGTTTTGAAGGTTTGGACCACATCATGGAATTTTTATCATGTAGTGAATCTACTATTGTGAGTATGGTTTTATTTTAGAACAACTTTAATAGAGCTGTTTTGTTACATAATATCAGATTATGATATATTTTGATATTTTATCTTTCCTTTTGGCATGGTGGGAGTGATGATAAATTAAATGGTCCCATGCAAGCCCTACTATATCATGTATTTCATTGTCAAACTGAGAAAAACAACATTTTTCAAACTTTTTACCATATAAATTGTCATATAACATCGATTTTGGTATTTAATGGCTAGCCCTCACATCGAGCCAAAATTCAGTTGACTTGTCTTGTGAAATATAGCTTGTATGACAGATTTCATGTAAGACTGAAATCAAAGCTGGGCGGAAATCCTCATATGGATCAGTTTTTATCCGCCCTACGAAGTGGGGGCGTGGGTATTAGTGTTCGGCGGTCCATCTGTCATTTTAGTTTCTAGAGCAGATCTCTAAAACCAATGAGAGGATTTTTTTCACATTGCACACACACATCCCTTAGGGGGTGTAGATGTGCCTTCTGGGGGTTATGACCTTTGACCTACTTTTGACATCTCTCACCGAAAATGGCCTGATTGTTGTTCAATATGCCTGATATATTGCAAACCGCGCCAGATAGCTAGACCATTGGTATAAAACAAAATGTACATTTTCAGGGAGGGATATGCCCTGAACAATTTTAGCTCTGTCAAATTCAAAATGACAGACTATCGGCCATTATTGACTATAAATAATGTGTGATTTCAAGGAGCTATAGGCCTATGCTCCGAAATTTTTGAACTCTTATCAAATTCAAAATGGCTGACTTGCGGCCATTATTGACTTTGATATGCATAATATCGGAAAAATCAGCCAGATAGTTAGACCATTACTATAAAACAAAATGTGTGGTTTCAGCGAGGAAGATGCCCTGAATAATGTCAACTTGATCAAATTCAGGCGTGGCATTATGGTGGCCGGCTGGCCTTTTGTTGGTGTATTGTTTTAGTTGGGGTGTACAATTAAAACTATATTTTGTCCATAAATTGTTTATCAGCCTGTCTGAATAATTTTATGATGATTTTGCCAGTTATTAGTTTCAGCAATACAGAATGTGTATTTTTTTCTGTCAGTTTAATCATATGGAAAGTTTCAGAATTTATAAATACTTTGGAAAAGAATGACATTTTATATATTATGGAAATTTACATTGAGCACATCAATGTGATAATTTTGCTTTAATTTTATGTCACCTTATTTTTTAATGATTGAGAGATTTCATAACAAAAGTACAGTATATCTACCTGATCATGGTTCTGTATCTGATTTCATCCACTGGGCCGCAGATCGGCGAATAATAATTATTTTCTCAGACACTGATTATGATATAGGGGGCCTACATGTAGGCCCATAATTTTTATTGTAACAAAATATAGTCATGGAAAATAATACAATTTTATGGAAAAAATCATGGAATATCATGGAATTTGAAAGAGGTATATTTGTGATACATTTGAACCTGCTATGGGAGACCACCCAAGGTTATTGGAGAGCGGCCTTCTATAGGACAGCACAAGCTTATTTCCCAAAAGCAGATTTGAACATGTTGAAAGACTTACGTCTTGAAGGACTACTTTTCCTGTGCTTTAGGCGTGGACAGTCTCTCATATGCAGATAACCAGACAGCAATATAATGTTGAGTGTCATTTTTTTAAATATTTGTTATACCGGTACATGTATGATTTATTATTTCAGGACCCAAATCCAATAGCTGTTGCCACTCCAAAAATTGATACAGCACTTGAACTTTTTCGTATGCGTGATGTGACATCTCCAGAAACTACTCCTCTTCCCTCTAGTGAAATTGATACCAGTGCAGTTGAGGGTCTAAATCTGAGTGCCAGTTTGCCCCTGCAGCAACAGGTATGTAGACAATCCCTCACCAATCTTTGGCTGGTCACTTCATGCAAACCCATTTAGATTACTTAGTCAGTTGGCCAGCGGTGGCCAAGGAGGGTTTCGTCACCACTTGAGCGTGCATGTACCTAAAACCTTTTTTAGTATGTCAAGGGGACTTCTGGGCATAATTAGCACCCGGTTGTCGGCTTGCAGGTGTGTGCATGAGTTATTGAGGGGCAAATACGATTTATTACGAAACCGCAAAAAAATAATTCAGTGAAAATAAAATTATGCATTACAATTAAACAAAACGTTTTAAAAATGACACAGAATGGACCAGATATATGCACAGTATCATTTAAAATGTAGCTTATAATGAAATAAATCACATTTGTTAAGTTATTTGATCACAACGAAATGTGTAAACGGTTAAGCTGAGTGCTTTCCCTATACAAGTAAAATCATTGCAATTGATCAAGGATCAGCCTATTATTAAAACCACTATTGATAGTTATATGAAATATGTGGGATACTACTTTGTTGTGATATACCATATACTGTGCAGTCAAAACAATAATAATAAACTCGATAGTATTCTAACACATGACACCTGGTAGAATGCACATGTATGCAAATGCATGTAAAATAGATGCATAGAAATAAAGTTAGGGAGACCAGATAAGTATACAAATTTTCATAAATATAGATACTGTGGCATAAGCTTTTAAAAACAAATACATTTTCAAAGCCGATTGTGCTTAACAAACCAATAAAATATGATAAACTAGTGGCTCATAGTTTTTTACTTCAAGTATGAAACACGATACTGTGCTCTTGATATGTAACATACACAGAAATAACATATTAGAATGTTGGAAATTCAGTAAAACATTGAACTTCCATGTTTGAATGAATCATATCATCCAATTAGCAATTAGGAACAACCCATCTGACGTCAAGCACAACTACACCGCGAATTAATACATTTACTTGCAGTACACATACAAATAGACATAGTTCTGGGCATAAAGTAGGCATTAGCTGACATCTCATGGGATAGGCAGTGGTGGATTCAGCAATTGAAGCCAATTTGTTCAAGTATAATTTCTAATACACACCACAGCTGGCAAAATCATCCTCTTATGTTCTTTACAGGGGTCTGGGGTCATGCTCATCCAGAAAAATGTCACAATCTAAGGCTTGAAATAGTGCTTTCTGGAGCATACAAAATTAAAATCAGTAGTTTTTTGGGGGCGGGAATACTGAAGGGAGGGAGCCGCTCCCTCTGCATAATTTGATTGGGCTGATAATCATATTTTTCTGGAGATGATATACCAAGGAGAGCAATATGGGCACAGCACAGACCTTAATAAACTGTTTCGGGTAAGTCGTCCTTTGTGGGTGTTTTTCTGTTGCTTTTTATTGTGGAAGTGAATTGACTTCAATATCAGTTGATGATATAGGGATAGTACAGTTTGATCTCAAATTGCTCCGCTTCTTTTAATTTAAATCTGCCATTTTCAACGCTTGAATAAATAGTATGGTGGATGACATTACTAATATCAACAAAGGTAGAAGAGATAAACATATTTGCTGTGAGATTCATCTTGCCTAATAAATTGTATATGAGTAAAGTTAACAGATCTGTGCCACGATATGTCATTAATGTATCAGGATGATGCATTATGTCAGTAGATCTACATGCATATAATTATGGTACAGTACTATAGTGTACAGAAAATATATTATAGAACCATAAAGTTACAAGTTAATGTTAAAATATGGCATCACAATCTTGGCAAATGACATTTTAATGTCACTATATGATGGTATAATCTTGTCTTAAACCTTGAAATTTCATGTTATAGCATAGTGTCGATATATGATATCATAGTAGGGCCTACCATAATATAGAATTATTATAATGACAATATATGGCAATGAAATGTCGGTATGCCGACATTTAAAAGTATAATGAAATCTTAATGTTTTGTACCCCAGTATGACAATCGAAAGGTGAGATATTCCACATTATGCCATACAATGATGGGATGGAACACTACAGTGTCAGGATGTGTTATTTTAATAAAAGAATAATACTATAATATTACACTAGATGTAGTGTAAAAATTTTACATCCACATCATTGTATATGGTATTAAATGTTATCATCATACTGGCACAATAGGAAGCTATATTTTCAGAATATGGAGTTATAATTATTAAGATATGATACTAATTTCACAAAACATGCTATTATAATGTATATATATGACATTAACTAGTCGATATATGACATCTTGTTTACCTGTATATGAAAGTGTGAGCTCTGGTAATGAAATTATATGTGGAGATATTGTATTCAACATCAGTATATAATGTCAGAATATGGCTTTATTAAATGTGAATATAGCAATATAATTGGCAATACAGTAGTGAGTAGAACCTACTGTGAGCATCCATTCTTAGGAGCAGCCAGCCTCCTATGCGAGGCCACTTAGTCATTTCAAAAAAATGCATTTTGTATACAAATGAACCTCCTATGTGCAAGGTTGGCGTGATTAAGATCTGCTGAAGGCAGGTCGAAACGTTGTAATTGCAATCGTTTCACATTAAGTTCCAAAGTGAGTAACATTTAACCACAAATCTGACATTTTAGTATCCTAGATCAATTAAGCCATTATAATCGCATGATATTGCTGTATTATGGATATACTTGACACTTAATTATCCGCATATGTTATTATATAATGTGAGATATTATTAATATAATTGAGGGATGTATTGCATATTATGATGTTCTATATCAAGCCTGCTTTATTGTGGAAATATGGTATTGTAATATCAGAATAAGATGTTAATATCAGAATGTCACTTTAATGTGACGATATGGAATTATATATTATATGTTAACATATATAAATATATATATAACCCTCATGGCTTTAATGTGGCATAGATATAAGATGACACCAATGTCATTGAAGGGTCATTTCAAGGTCAAGGTAAATAAACTTTTTCTTCCTTAGCATTAGCATTGTTACGAACTTGGGCAGAATAATAGTTTTAAAAAAAAATTTGGAAAGTTTCTCTAAAAGTAAAAGGTTTCTGCCTTTGAAAGCCATGTTCAGGTATGGATTATTAGGGTATTCTAATCATTTTAAGTGTTCTTTTGGGGCTTAATAGGTGATTTCGAAGACGTTGTATAGAAATAAAAAAATGTTTATTCTCAAAAACCTAGGTACAAAAAGGCGCTGGATTATACACATTTGTCTTTTTTTCAAATTAAAGAGTTTGAATGGTATGCTTAAAAATACAAAGTTGAAATGTTTGTTTTTTCACTACTCCTCTATTAATCCATATATATTGTCTTCAAGTATATTAAGTTAAAGCTAAATAACCTCAACATTATTTTTTATTTTTTATCAGTTTTTTTTCTGTCTATAATAATGTTGATTGACTGGTAAAATTGACAATGTAAGGTGAATTTGGCGGCCATTTTGGAAATACACTGTAGCTCTAGATCAAATATCATTGTCCTAAGGTATTTTAGTGGAAAGCTATATTACATCCAGATTGTCTGTGATTTTCAATTGAGTGTTTAAGTCAGGGTTTCATTATGAGATGTCTGAGAATACATCAAGCAAGGTTTTAGGTATGCACAAAAAAATCGACACGAAAACCTTAAATAAGCTCTTTTCTGATTCCTGGCCAACTAACTAACTGGGAATGTACTTACTTTTAATCATGATGAGCGTAATAAGGTAGTGATCCCATTTGTTGGATATTTGCTGGCTTTCTGCATTGGGGCTTTGGCAGTGCAATGGCTTTTCTCTCGAAGTATGCTCATTGTCTTGCCATACATGAGGGCCTTCGAATTTAAGCCCATCTTGATATTGTCTTGAGTATTTGGCGTTCTGAATACCTTTGATGTCTTCCCCAGCAAACCAGCCATGTGATGGGGAGACGAGAACCCTTTAGCTGTTGACTAAACAAGGCACTTATGCCCGTCTATTCAACATCTCCTTCAGTCTGAATCCATTCGTCTGAGTAAGATTAACAGAGACATCACACACCCTGGTGACTCGTCTGACCATGCAATGTTGCGGGCTATTTGGATATTCTGGCTATCCTCTGAACCATCCCACCCTCGATTTCCCTTTAGTTCCTGATAGCCCTGTTTTGAGATACAGTGCTCAGTATCTGTCTTCTGGTTAAACCTGTTTCTAAACATATCGTATAATCCCTATGATTTATATTTTACAGTTGGGAGGGTTCCAGAGTTACCATTGTGAGCGAAGTGTGTAGTATGTTGTCCCATGGGCGTCCCATCCGTGAAGGAGAAAACACGTTATTGGGGTTGTTTTTTTCATAAAAAACGTGCGTAACGTGCGTTACGTGTTTAGGGGGTCAAAATGACCTAAAAACTCAAATTAGGGGTAGTTTTAAAGAGATTATTAATTAGAAATACAGAATTAGGGGTCATTTTTTCAACCTTCACTCAGCGGCAAGTAAAAAGGGGTCTTTTTTCAAGTGAGCTTGCATTGTTTAGTGGTGGTTTGCCTCATCTTCACGGATGGGACGCCAGCTTTATAGTGAGTTGTCCCCCGGGTATGTTGTATATTGCGAACCGATTGTGTGTGGAAATCGGTACTTTGTGTGCACCATGTGTTCACTGATCCTTGCGCCAGCGTCGCAGACGCTGGTCGAATATTAAAACAGCATTGGGTCAATGTCTCATTGGAGTAGTATTCATAGTCTTGTAATCAGGTTATTTATTCGAGCTGAATGCAGTCAATCTGTACTGTATACTGTACTGCTGTAGGCCTACACGTGACTATATGTTTATTTGTATCATTACTTATTATTATTGTGGAATCCCTTGTCGTGGCCATTTTTAAATGCGTCCTATGCATGCCGATTTCGGAATTAACTGGATCTTTAACAAAAGCATCCCACTCGATGTTGAAATTCAAACACTTTCTTTTGATTAGTGAAATTTAAATTTAAAGGTCAATGGCCCTCCCAGCATACTTTAGATCCCAACTTTAGTGTGTGAGGCTGTGAAGAAGTTGTTGTACATGGAGGTAAGTTGAGCTGCACCATCAGTAGCCTACCATGACACAGAACTGCCTATATTTCACTGAATGACTGTGAGTGATGATTAAAAGGATTAACAACTAAGTTACTGGTTCGTTTTCTTTCTTTAGGGAATATGTCCTGTGAGAACTCACCATAATTCTTCACACTATTATCAATCATATGCCATTTCCTGATTGCCCTAGCAATTATTCGGGGGTAAAAGTGGTTGGAGCTGTAATTTTAAAGCCAATTACCAAACTAATCGTATATTCGGCAAGTAACAAGTAGTTTATTCTGATGACCTTTCATGAAAGTGAGACAGATATGCCAGGAGAGAGCTTGCTACAAACATACATGATTTACATGTAGTTGCATGAGCTCTGATTATAATAGTCTATATGTTGTAATAATAATTTCCAGATGTGTAATATATACATACATGTACAATATATATTACTTAAAAAACAGAGTTTACAATAAAGATCATTTTAATACTTATGAATATAAACCGAAATCACTACTGTAGTATACAGCCTACTCTGTAAAAGTAGTAGTAGTAGTTACTACTAGAAGTGGTAGTGCAAAATAATAAATTACCTTAGAAAATACCTTAGAAATTACCTTGAATTAGGAACCTTTTGAGCAGAGATAAACAAGCACTAACTGGTACACTTTCTTGAATAGTTTTTTTTGAACTGCGACTGAAGATATTACGTCCGTTTTAAAACTGAATAAATAGAAGTACATGTAGTTAGAACGTATGATATTTATTGTTGTGTTAATTGGTAAAGTCTTGAGTTTTCTGGAAAGTTACGCTTTCAGAGTTGACCATCCCGTATTTTGTTCCAGATACGTGTTTTTTAACCTATGTTAATTAACCTTTTATGTACAGAGTTATTCAGTTGAAGTTTGCAGCTACTTGAAATTGTGTCTCATTGACGAGATCCACAGCTGCAAATGAGTGAAAATTAAGCTGATTTTAAAAAGAAATTAAATTGTTCGACGCTTAACCTTTGGCGCGGGAAGCGTTTTAGGCGTCAGATTCTGACTAAATAATTGTAATATGTAAAATGGTCGTAGACCCATAACATGTGTATTCAAATGAAGCGGAAAGAGCTAACTAAGACCTTTATATAATGATCTCGAATTGGAAAACACCTTTGGTCTCCATGGTTCATACAAACATATTTAAGGTGATGGTTAAACTCATAAATAGGGAGAGAACCTACCAGTCTACTTGGTTAATAGTGCCACTGACCATTTCCACACATAGTGATACTCAGCTGCCGTTGACCTAATTTTGATTTAATGTTAGCTGACCGTCTGCGACGCTGGCCCAACATTGAACCAGCCTTGGGTGGAAGGTTCGTGTTTGATGGATCTGTTAGACAGGAGATACATTTTAATTCCCAATGCTTGTGCTTGTCGGGGTCTACATCAGTGGAGCGGAAACCTCCTGATTGATCCGTTATGTTCTGTCCTGCTCGTTTGTCTCTTGAGGTTATGAGGCCACACCAAAGGAGTACCCTGCGCCAAAAGTTAACCGCAAATCATTCTATTATGATGTGTATCTCACCCATCATCATCTGGTAGCCTACATTCAGCTACCTGTGCTGTAGTGGTGTCATAGTAAACATAATAAAATGCTTAGATAATGAAGTATTACGAGTATGAGAAGGGCCATCTTCCCTCACAAAGCCTCACCCCTGCCAAGCTCAGCGGGTGAGGCCTTGTGATAGAAGATGTTGGTCCTGTGAGGCAATAAACGTTTCAGACCGTCAAATGGGCATATATTATACGGTTTAAGAGTCTTTCAACTCTTACCATGGTCTATATTGTACTGGAAACAGTAAATTTAACCTATGTGACAAATGCTGCGATTAATTTTAGGGGTTGTACAGTCAATAGTATGATAATTTACTGTTTTCCTCGGCTGAGCCCTTGGTTTATTTCAGAAACACGGCCTCATCTGGAGCAAATATTATAATGATATGCCATGGAAAACAATCAAGTGTTTGATGTAGAATAAGCATATTCGACGTCACTCTTATGCACTCTTGTTTATCAAAACTAAATATAATATGACTGATATGCGAATGCACATATCAAAAGAATTGTAGGTTCCGCAGTTAAAAAGTTCATTTAAAGTTCAAGTTAAAATGATTTACCTTTACATTATGTTTCGTTTGAGACATGCAGTGCACATGTATATAATTTCAATATGAAATGATTTATGTGTATAGGGTACAACATCATCCCAGATCTCATGGCTATGCCATAAGCCATGTAAAATTAAGAAATATTGTCGCATGTTTTAATTTTCCGGTCAAACAATCCAAATGTCTACATTTGATGCTCAGCTGGCATCATCAATTCTCTTATGTATACTACACCATTTCAACTAGTTTGGTGGTCAGCGAGTCGATCTTAGTCAATTTGCAAACAATGTTCAGAATTTCCAACCCTTTTGGCCGAATAGGCTATTGTAGCGAACACCAGAGTTACCCCCTGTCACTTTTATTTAATTTATAATTAATGGTGATGGATCTATATAACTAGGGTAATGTCACGCTTACTGCTCAAGTCTACCTGTTCATTTTAAGTAGGATGTGACAATTTAATATAATATATATATATTTAACAGAATAATACTCTAGGCCTACACACAGCAGACAACTCCGACACTGATAAATCTAATGTATATAGGCCTATACAATGTACATTTGTTACACAACGAGAAATTAAGAAGGAAAAAAATAAATATATATATAGTCCTAATATATATATATAAATTAAAATTAAAATAGAATATTGGGCAAGCCAGTGTGAAACATGCGGACAAGCGCACGGACCAGCATGTACAGACCTAATGAAAGAAATCATGTGAGCGCGGCTTCTAAAATGTCGTATAGGCTAAAACACGTGCACATATTACATGGGTTGTCGCACGTTTGTGTACACACACCGTCTCTGGGTGTAGGCAGACCGTCGCATCGTGTAGGCATCGCGTCTGGACGTGCGGTGAGCGTACACACACCGTCTCCAAGCTTCGCCATCGCGTCAGACCTTCTCTATTCGTCGGTTCCCGTGAGTGAGCGTCCGTAAGTGTAGAGACACCGTAGGAAAGGTGCATGAGTGTCCACGTACCGTAGGTGGCGTACGCACACAGCGTGCGGTATGCGTACGCTACCTGCGGTGCGTGTACACTCATCCACGCTCATACACGATTCAGACGCTCACAGACGATTTCTACGGTATGGGTACGACATTTCTCGTCCGTCTGGGTGTGTAGGCACAACGCATGGATTAAAACAAGCGGTTGGAGACGGTCTGACGCGGACTTCGGATTTTGGCTATTTTGCTCAATCCGTGGGCAGCGTGTCAATCCGCGTCCCAGTGTGACTGTGGCTTTAAGTCGCACAAGTGCCTGATTTCGATACAGTTGACCACAACATATTGCTGACTCGTCTTTCAGAAAACGGTGGTTTATCTGGCGTGCATCTGACATGGTTCGCCTCATACTTAAGTCGAAAAACCCAAACCGTTAAAACGGGCAGTGCTACCTCGAGGCCCACTGGTTCAACCTGTGGTGTACCACAAGGGTCAGTTTTAGAACCCATCTTGTTTACAATTTATGCAGCTTTTGAACTGGGTGAAATCATCCGAGAATATGGACTTGAATATCATATACATGTATGCAGATGACACACAACTACACATATGCTTCAACACACAAGATACAGCATGTGTCATCGCTGAGCTGAAGAAGTGCATGGATGAAATTGAGAAATGGATGGTAGTCCATAAACTCTTATATTGTTTACCATTTTTCAGTTTCTCCGCTGCATGCGTATCCACAAATTAATCAATTTCGCTGTCACTGAACATTATATTGTGATTTCATTTTTTCACAGATACGACCTATGAGCCTGGAAAATTCTTACCATATATTTGTTGTGGGTACCGAGCCATAAACGGCCATTTCCAAGATAGCCACCAAACACCTTATGGGCGCGATATCTTGTTACCGTTTGTTAGATCTCGTTCAAATTTGATATGGTAGTTCTCTATGTATTTATAAGGATCATAATAAACAATATGGCTGACGGCAGTCATCTTGGAAAAATGGCGTGGTGGACGGTGGGAGCATTTCTTTATAAACTTAGTATTTTTCCCACACATTGACAGATACGACCTAGGCCTATTTAAGTGGAAAATAATTCCTAAATATTTTTTGTACTTAACCAGAAATTACATTTTCTAAGAAGATGGTCGCCATAAACGTGATCTTATGAACTGTGCAGGGATCGCATTTAAATTTGATGTGTTTGTTCTCTAGAAATTTCTAATGTGAATTTTCGGGTGAATCCGTCAAAAATAAAATGGCTGACGGCAGCCAATTTGTCCAAATTTTGTTTTTAATAAACGGAGTAATGTCTTCAAAGTTAAAAAAAAGTTGTTTGAGAAATTGATTTGATGATCAGATTAGGTTTTGGAGGAATCCATATAATTCACGGGGGTAATTTTTGATTAACTCATCTGGAAATATCGGTGATGCTTATAACATTTTCGTTCCAAAAACAGTCACGTTTAGTTTAGTAAAATATATCATGCTATTACAATTGACTGGTCCTCGAGTCATGGTTGACATAAAACCTTTAAAAAAGCAGCATTGTTTCTAGTACTGATAATATTTTGCCTTTTTTGTGTGTTAGGTAGCACTGCAGAAGATTGAACGTTTTCTATTAGATAATCAAGGTCTCAATTTAGGCCCTCTACGCTGTCAGATATAGACTACAGAGCAATTCCACAGGCGTTACAAGAGTTCTCACTCACTCTGTCGCAGGCTTTCCAGGTCTTCAGGCCCTCACTAGAGGCGCTGTTAACATACACTGACTTCAATTGACATTTTGTTGGTGTCATTTGCGCAAATAACGATAACATTTATTCAGAGTTGAAATGGTTGAAGTAGCCTCTTCTGCTTAAAAACCGGGGTGGGGATCCCGTACAGGAATTCCGGCAATTATGTTGATGTACTTAATGCCGCAAACAGAATCTCACATCTACTTTTTTGTTTTTCCTTCCAGCATCCAACCCCAAAGACAAAACCCGACCACGAAATAAGATTAGAGAAATTGGAAAGCCAATTGGCGAATTTACTCTATGGAGGGAAGGTGAGTTGTAATGTATTTATGGACAATGTTTTTTTTCAAGTTAGGCCTATAGTTTTGTCTCCACGGCGCATGTTTTGTTAAAAATCATATTTTTGGACCTTGAAGTTGACCTTTTGACCTTTACTCACAAAAATAATATTAGAAATGGATTCTGCAGTCAAAATCACACCAAAAAAGGTAATACCTTTTGTTCCTAATTGTATTTGTTAAAAATCATAGTTTGGCTTATTTGACCTTTTCAACAGTATTACAGACTCAAGCGTATGTTTCACTGATAGCTCAGAAAAGTTCGAAGCTGGTTACAAACCAGGTGAAAATATTCATTTGACTCGTGTGTTCATACTATTTTGGACGTGTTCAAAATATCGTGGCTCTCAGTCAAAATGGCTTGCAACCGTCCTTTTTTCGGGCGAATACTTTTATAGTTCAAATAAATGCTCCTCTGATATAATAGACTCATTATTTCATAAGTTTCACTATCAAAATGAAACGACTTATAACACACCTGCCAGCCACCACACGTTTTGATCTCTATGTGTAGTGTTGCTTTTTAAAAAATTATTATCGTATTTAAACGATGATAATAGGCTGATGCCCATTTCCGTCGCCGAGGTATCCCATTTTAGTTTTGCTCTGTAAAACTGGGACACCACGCATTCACGTCCGGCCCCGATGGCTCACTCGATCCGTTTGTGGCGGGTCGGATGTTTGTCATCGGGATTGTGCAGTGCCCAAACTGTTCAAAGGCCTGACTTCGGGCTTCCTTCTGTCGCGATATTGTCATGTGTGTGCAGAAAGCGACGCAAGGCAATATTCACTCACCACGCATTCACAAGCTTAACACAAAACTAGAATACCTTTTGCAGGAATATCGGTGTTGCAACAGCTTATGCCTTCGTGTCCACTGATTTTTTAAAATTGTTGTTCTTTTAGCAGTGTCTAATCAGTCCAGTCAAATTACATGTGTTTTGTTTAATTATTGAAGATATCTGTCCAAGTTTTAAAATGTTGTTTAAATGGGTACTTTTTCAGGGGTAGGAGGGGAGGCGTGAGCAATATTTTTTGTACACATATAAATTATCACCTATGCCTGGTAAATTCTTCCTATATATATATATATATATATATATGCTTCTCTGTATTTCTCACCATCCATTGAAAACAAATTACCTGACGGCAGCCATCTTGAAAAAAATGGTTAGATATTAAGGACATTTTTTATCAAACGTGATTGATATAGCCTCTCCAGCTTTAAAGTTATTTTGGTGGCATTGTGCCAAAAGCATCCACATCTAGTTCTGACAGAACGCATTTCATCCTTACATATATAAATGGATAACTGTATCTATCATGTCTTTATTGACCACAGCTATTTTTATGCAAAGCCTAAATTAGTGGGGTCTATTCGCGTGAAAGTCTTTGTCGCAGAAATATTTGCGTTCAATTCAACAACATGTGCGTTGATATTAAAGATACATCACATAAGAAGTAAATGATAAATATTGACTTTGAAGCCTGAATTTACTATTGTCATTTTCATTCACTACAAGCCGCGAATTGCTGTCGCAATTCTCGACTTGTAGTGGATGAAGATAATTTAAATCGGGTGAAAATTAAAGAGAGTTACTATGTACAATTTCATGGACTTTTCATTCAAAAAAACCCAGTTGTAGGGAAGTGAAGTCTGTTTTCAGTAATGTAAAATGATGATTTAATGCATCGTGAGGGCTTAAAGGGTTTCCACAACGTGATTGTACAATCATCATCGTTTATTTCTTCCAGGTGAACCCTAAACCTTCTCAGACATCCGATGCGAAATCGACGAAGGTATCAAAACACCGTGCCAAACGAGGTCAGTTGAATCTTTGTAGCCTTAACATGTTAACCCTTGAAGCGCTGAAATCTTTTTATATAAACCAAGAGACCAAAGGTTTTTTTTCAATTTGTAATAATGATAAATGTTTTAGTTAGCTTTTTTCGCTTTATTTGAATACCCTGGTACCTATGTTATGGGTCTCTAACCACTCTAAATATTTTACTCTTTCAGTGCGGGGATCGACATTAGACGTCAAAATCCGACGTCTGTGGACGTCGGATTCTGACGTCCAAAGTCGATCCCCGCACTGAAAGAGTAAAAGTTGCTTCCATATTTTTCATTAGGGACGACGGTCGTGCACAATGCAAATGTTGACAGAATTATTTTAATTCGGGAGATCTAAAAAATCGGATTCAGATGTGTTATCTGTTGTAGATATTGATATTACTGATGACAGTGATGAGTCTAGCAGTAGCCACAGGGAACTCTCTCGGCCGTCCCGATATTCTAATAAGTTTGAAAAAGGGAGCACGTCCGGCAGGAAATTCAAAACAGCCGCCGCTCGAGGCAAATCAAAATTGAGCAGTACAAGGTAGGTTCGGGTTTCAGCTGAGTGATGTGTTTTTTCTCAGGGCTGTGTATTTACACGCTTAAACTAGTCCTTGTTCTGATGAATTGCCAGATGGTATCTTTCTTGCTTTAATCCCTATGGAGCACTGATGTCGACTACAGTAGCCATTCTGTGTTTTTATTACCACCTGTTATGGTAATGCAATTAAAGTCCCGACATATACCAGTGTTTTAGGATTGAATACATATCTATGTTGGGACTTGAATTTCACGAATCCAAGAAATTTTCAGTTACTTTAAGTTGTGTGTCGCGGTAGTTTATTTCTGCAACCAATTTCAGTGGCATTTTATTTTTTCTGAAGCTTGCTTTAGAAGGTATACGTACGGACCTAGCAGGACAAGGGTTTATGTAAATGTGTATGTACGGACGTAACAGGACAAGGGTTCATATAAGGCCAGGAAACATTCACGTCAGTCTATGCATATATATATATTTAAACATATAGACAAATTTCGGAATCTCCGCTTACGAAGTAAACGAAATGCAGTTTCTGCGCGCATGAATTCAGCCCGGCATCTATATGTGCATGCCATTATGTACATGTATAATTGGAAGCTGTGACCTATTTTGTTTTTGTAATAACGGGATGAAATGTAGGCGGGGGGGGGGGGGGGGTAACACGTAAATCAGCTTTCCTTATCAATCATGCCAGACGATCGTTCATGAATTACTGACATGCCCAAGTTTATAACAAGTATTTCTGAATTAGGCGGGATGTTACATGTTGCCACTGGGGAAAGCAATTGTGATTAAATTCTTTCTGTAGACGTAGCACCAGCGGTAATTGCAGTTAAGGTTAACAATTTAGTATTTTTATAATTCCTCCTTGTTTTGCTGACGTCAGCCGGCATGGCAATGTCCTGTGTCACCTGCTTTTCTTGTCGTATAAGGCACGATTTGTTTGTGTTACATCAAAACCATATTAAATTCACTGTATGAATTAGTTAGGATTATGTGACACTATTCCATTTTATAACTTCTGGGTATGATTACACTATTATGTGGACCTATTTGAGTGGGAATCACTGCTTCGCTCATTTTTAGCCATGGACAGCCAATTTGGCTGAAGGCTATTCTCGTACGCACGACGTCTGTCTGTCTGTCTGCGTTCTTTGTAAGCGTGATGTTTTTGTTCTCGGTGCTTGGACATAGGGCCTAACTACCCTTTTGTGAGCGCGATTGGCTCACTGTTTTTTTTCGATTGTTCTCAGACTTGGTCCATGTGTTCGCCATACAAACCCGCCGCACAAGTTCGAAAATGGCACGGTTCAGATTAAAAATGGCTGCAGCTCCCTTTCAATTTCCATTGTATATGTGATTTTGAATAAATAAACGAGTTATTCGGCGCTGAAGGCTATTTTTATTCTTATGTACCATTGACGCGCGAATATGTTCAACTGGAACTTCAAGTGAGCAAAATTGTTATGGTTTGTCAAGCGGAGGCCAAGCATTTTTGTATACCGCTAATCCTGGACATCTTTCACCTTTGAGAGGTACTGGTAAAAGTGCCGTTAAAAAAAAAATAAACGTTTGTAGTCGTGAGTGGCAGTCACGTGGTCGAGATCTCAGTAAATCCAAAACATTTGTATAACATTTGTACAACGTCGGGCCAACGTACAAATGTTTTTGTATTTACTGGAATGGTCATTGTCGATCAATGATAGTTCTAGGATCTGGGTGATTCGCTTTGAGAATGCCGACTCCCCAGAAACCACGAAATGTTCAGCCAATGTTGGTACAATGCTGGCCCATCGTCTTCGACTCTGGCCCAGCATTGTACCAACATTGGCTGAAGGTCTCGTGTTTGCCGGGTCAGAGCTTGATGTAGACGGCAGCGTGATTTACCGTATCGTGCTGTGAGCTTTACCCAGTAAAAACAAAACATTTGTATAACATTTTGTGCAATGTTGGTCCAACGTGGACCGACGTTGTACAAATGTTATACAAATGTGTTTTTTTTGCTGGGTAAGTGCTATTCCGGGAAGTCTACATCCTTTTAGTCTCTCCTTCCTGACATGAGCAGAACCCCAAATTGTTAATGCTGAACACGACACGGTGATTGTAATTTTAGACCTCTAGACGGCCGATTTCAGTTATTTGTTCACCTGTTTACACCAAACCTTGTAATCTGACAGAGATAACTAATAGATCAGTGTGGGGATCGGTATTGCCTATCAAATAATTTCAATTATGCAGTTAGCTTATGTTTCTGATTATTTCCTCATAGCTGGGTGCATTAAACCGATCATGGATAGAAAATAAAGATTTACTATGATTTTTTTTTTTTATTCTTCATACCATGCGTAAATATTCTGAGGGATGAATAAATGTGGGTAGTACCATGACAGTTCATGCATATTTACTCAATCACCTATGTGATTTTTTCACATGAAAATTAATATACTTTCCCCAGCCTGCTAATAGTGAACTGGGTGTACTCTATATACAAAATATATCACATTATATGTAGATATAGACCTACGTTTCCATTGGTAAGGTTTAACCCGCGCGGGTCCACCCGCGCGGGTGCCATATTATCCAGCCTTCTTTAAATCCATGTATCATTTCCATACACGCGGAACCCGCGCGGGTGATTTGCCGCGCGGGTAGAAAATCGAACAATGTTCGATTTTTTCCGCACCGCATGGCAAAAACGCATGGGGAATTCCATAAAATGACGTCACACAGATGGGCTTTCCCGTGTATCGCCGCGTGTTTTGCAAAATTTGTGAGGATAAACCTAATTTGGACATATAATCACCTGATAATCTGCAAATATGGCTAACGAAACCCTATCTTTAACACCATTAAAGATGGACAAGAAATGTGTGGCAGAAAATGTCTAAGAAACTAGACGTAGAAAGAATGACAGGTAGGACCATTTATATAGACTACCCCAGTGGGCAGGTGTCGAAATTAACGCTATACTGCGGCTGAAGTGCTATTCTCGCTACAAGCCTATTGCAGATAATCTGACACAGTATCCAGACAGGGGCGGATCCAGTATTTAAAAATATATATTTCGGCGAATTGCATGTGCCCCAGTTAAAGGCGCCTCAACCACTATCATCATCATCATCGCCAACAACATCACCATCAATGGCATCATCACCAACCGTTATTGGCATTATCACCACTACCATCATCATCATCACCACCACCAGCAGCAGCAGCACCATCATCACCACCATAATCATAATCATCACAAACACCACCACCATCACAACCACCATCATCACCATCATCATCACCATCATCACCAACAACACTACCACCACCACCGACACCGCCAAAACCACCATCATTACCACCATCATCACCACCATCACCACTACCACACTACCAACAAAACCACCACCAACACCATCATCACCATTACCACGAGCAACACTATCGCAACCACCATCACCAGCATCACCAACACGATCACTACCACCATCATAATCATCATCACCACCTGGTCCATCACCAAAGAGATTACTATTATCCGCGCGGGTGTCACATGCGGATTTATATAAAAAACGCACCAATGGAAACAGACGACCCGCGCGGGTACCCGCACTGGACCCGCGCGGGTGGACCCGCGCGGCTAAAAAACCTTACATATGGAAACGTAGCCTTAATACGATTAGTATTACATATAGATTATGTGGTCCGCCAAAATGCAGGTTATTTGCAGTTAGTGCCCGTCTACTGTTATGCCTTAGGCTGCTAGATCTAGCACTAAAAGATTGAATTTATTTGTGCTGTCATTTAGGCCTTTAACAATCTATTGCATTTAAAATCATCTGACGTGAAGTTTAACATTTACTGGGATCTGGGCCTGCAGGTCCTTGGATTGAGTACAGTTATAGTATATTATAGTAGATATTGACTAATCGAAATGATAACTTAGATAACAGTGCCAACCTACACGTTGAGAGACCATAGCTAAAGCTTTTGATGCAGACAAAACATAAGTGTCACGATCGGCAGGTCCGGATATAACGGCCACTGCCAACTTAACAAATATCAGAAGACTTGAAGGAGTCTCACCCAATGTTTTCACGGAAACACATTTTAACCTTCAAAGCGCAAAAAAATAAGTTGAACTTGTGTCTCGCCACCGCGACCCACAACTTCAAGTGGGTGAAAATTACACATATTTGTGTACTTTGAGACGAAATATTTGCAAATCTTGATGTTTACAGACCCATTCCATTCCCAATATAACAGTGATTTTATCGACTAATAAATGATTATTCAGATTGAAAAAAAATATGAACGACTGGTGTTGCTCAGCGGTGTAAGGGTTAACATATTGAGGGATTTTGTTGATAAGATTACACAAGAGTATCGGTCTTGTTGGACGGCGTATCGCACAAATTAGCGCGTGGTCGCCGAAAACGTGCGCGTATCTGCACCGATATGCAACTATTCAAAGTGTCCATATGATTGGCCTGCAGCATGTAGAGGGTGGATGTGATCCAGACAGACGGATAACAAGATGTTCACTTACCTGATCATCTTCCCTTAATATAAGTAATATCAAGCAGGGATAGCGATATGCCCTAGTCTTAGGGGGTCAATTAGTATTTTCATAGCTCTCTCCAGGCCGTCTTAGGGGTTATTGTTTTCATACCTCTCTCCAGGCTGCCTTCAGCTGGGCACATATCTCTCTATGCGGCCACATTGGACGACACTCCCTTCAAGGTATCGGAACCCGGGTGTAATAAAATAGTCACTTTCATAATGAAATTACAGCAGTCAGCAGCTGATACCGATGGCTTGGTGAATTTGAGCGGTCTTACAAATTATGACTATGATAGATAGATATTTATTGACGAAGGTAAATCTGTGCAGACGTATGCGTCATTAATAATGAACAGTACATTATATTATACATTGCATAATATCATAAAATAGAAAATGGTGTAAATATATGTACAAGTATCAAATGCTTTAAAATAATTAAAAGAACTATACATGCTAGTGATACTATACCATGTATACATGATCGATATATGTTTCCCGCACCAAAATCAGAGATAAAATAGCTGATATTACTATAAATAGTGGCAAAAAAGACTCTGGAAATCGCTTAACCTTTTCAGCGCGGGGACCGTCTTTAGACGTTAGAATCTGACGTCTAAAGACGGTGCCCGCACTGAAAGAATTAAAAAAAATATCATGGCCGTAGAACCATAACATAGGTATTCAAATGAAGCGGAAAGAGTCAACTAAGTCATGTATGATAATTTTAAATTAAAAAACCCTTTGGCTAGTATGGTTTATGCAGCAATATTTCAACGTTGTTAGGGTTAGGTATCTGCCGTGGTAGAATTGGCACTTATGCCCACAGGCTTCATCTATTATCACTGATTATGTATATCTCTAGCGAAGTGTCTTTGTGAAGATTGGCGTGGTTGTTATGTCTTACAGCGAGATTGGTTAACTACAAGGTGTACATTTAGTAGTTTAGTTATTATAATAATTAATCGTAGTAGTATTAGTACACTTACTTTTATTATTTTGGTTAATATTGGGTATTATTAACACCATTATTATTTGATATTTACAATTACTATTGTCCTGTAACCATGGTAACAGAGCGGTAATTAACATATTAGTATATGCACTGCTCGATAGTCATTGGTAGGCCTGATTTTAATTTGCCTGAGTTTGTGTCCTATTTAGGGGAAAGAGGGGTGCTGTGTGTGGTCCCTATGTTAGGTCTTTAAAAGTTTTCAGAAAACATGTAAAAGGACCGTCCTTGCATTATTACCTGGAATTCGTAGATTAAGGAAAATAATTTTCATTGTCATTATTTGTGGCTGTTGGTGACAACAATTATTTCACATGTTTAATCAACCTTTTGCATGCTCTCTGTGGATATTCTAGCAGAATGTTTCTTCAATCAATTGTATTCAAAATATGCGACATGGTGCATAAATGCGCCGATGGGGCTTAAAAGGTGTTTCAAGAGGCCTTGCTCATATCCCAGTAAAAACTCGAAACTTTGTTTTCCCACTACACGTATCTACCGGAGCACGCCCCCCACTTCAGTGTCCTAATGTATCATAAATTGAGCGCATCATTGACGCTGGAAGGACTAGTAAACAGCACCCATTGTAAGCCAACGTCTTGGAGAAGCTGACCCAATGGTGAACCAATTTTGAATCATTGCCTCATGTACATCAGACTGATAACGCTCAAGACCTGAATACTTGTAGTGGATTGAGCTATGTGGTATTCATGAGATGCTTGAATGTGGACACGTAATTAAGTTTATGGTCACTATATGACGCCATGATGGCAAGGCTCGGCCACAGGCGCTCCCGCGGCATACTTGTTTAAAGCAAGATATACGTATGCCTGTTCAATGGGAGCAGTGGTATAAAAACTCTCATCCGATAAACACCACCCAATTTTAGATTAATTCTGGCCACCGTCTTCGACGCTGGCCCAGCGATGATTTAACACAGCGCCCAAATCTCGTGTTTGCTGGGCACGCTCCCAGCCCGATCCCTCAACCCGATGTTTTATCTGGCGCAGTCTGATAATGTCTATTCCACACATAATTACATCGCCACACCCTGGAGGTTTTTTTTTATAATTTACTGTTTTTACCTTCTGAGAGAAGGATCAAAACATTACATGTCGGCATGTTCGACTCGAACAACCCAAAACGTATGATGTTATAAACTGATGATGTGCGGGGCTTTCTCAGTGAATTTAATCAATCAAGAGTAGCTTGAGATGTATTGTATTATATGACTTATGTATTGTATTTATTTATTACGTCCTTAATATAATGCTTGATCAAACCTGTAACGCGTAATAATTATAATAATCATACCAGGTGCTATGTACAGTACTATACATTAATGGACGTATTCACAAAGCAAGTCTAGGGTTAATGTAACTGTTGTTAAACCAGTGGTTAACCACTGGTTTAAACCCGGCAGTTTATCAACCAAACGTTAAACCTGTGCAGGGATAGTTTAGCCATATGGTTTAACCCTTACAGCGCTGGATCGACTTTAGACGTCAAAATCTGACGTCTGTAGACGTCAGATTCTGACGTCTAAAGTTGATCCCCGCATTATCAGAGTAAAACAAATTATAATGGTCGTGGACCCATGACATAGTTATTCAAATGAAGCAGAAAGAGCTAACTAAGACATTTATGCTGATTTCAAATTCAGAAAAACCTTTGGCCTCCATGGTTTATATGAAAGAATTTCAGCGCTTCAAGGGTTAACATGAAACTTGTGACCTTATACTGATAATGATCGAAAGTATACAGTTTAACAAAGTATAAAGATTATTTGTTAGAAATATACTGTTCTCATTATGTAGCACAGTCATCAATAACCTCAAATTTTGACGATACTTTCAACGTTTGACCTAAAATTAAGACATTGAAATATGCCTTTTGCATTAAGTGCATTCATTACACGGTATATTTCAAATGCTTAGTCTGATTTGCGAGAAGTAGCAACGGATTTATAATCAGTTTTGAAATGGAGACCATTTTTGCTGAAACTGTTTAATTTAATAGCGAAACAAAATTTGAAAATGTCAGCCAAACCCTTGTTACAAATAATATTGAACTGATATATTATCATTATATGAAAAACGAAATGCAATTTTTCAGTGCACCGACTTTATAAGACATGCCACAACAGTCACAAAGTATTGAAGTATATACAGGAGTATACATAACCAGTGATCCTGGTGATAGCAAACAACGTGCATGTATCGCTAAGCTTTAGCGTAACCTGTCACCATCACTGTGGAGTATGATCTGTTTTTAATTTTATTATTAGACTTCAATTTATTTTCTTTTGAGTTATTTTTGGAACTTGTCTTCGTTCAGTAAGATGTCAAATGACTTCTCTCCAATTTGCCAACATAATTTCCATCCACTTAAATTTGTATGTCTGAATGAAAATCTGAATAATTCGAGTTGGCGCTTAACGTATTACAATTAAAACAGCCATGTTAGATGCGAGTAAAAACATTTTGTTGTACATTTGACATTACATAGGTTTCATATCAATTATTAACATGACGCATTTTACTACCATAATCTTGGGGTTTTTTGGTTGGTAGTATTTGACATAATACCATATACAATGTACACACATACTATAGATTGTCTCAATTTAAGTCTCAATTTACCATCCCTTTCGTCGCACGAAACGAGATTTGAATTCCGAGTATATGATTGTAGTTTGTAGAGCTAGTTGTATTTTATGTCAAAAGTTAAAATGTGTATATGCCCATTGAAATTGCTGTTTGATAAAATATCAGTCATTTCATTTTCATAAGTAACCTTGTATATTTGATTGTCCTGCTTTTGTCACACCAGTCTAATAGACATTTAGCTGTGCAACAAATACACTAATGTAACTCATGGTGTGAATGTCGTATAAAACTTGCGGGTTTAAACGGTATTCTGAAGGTATTCTGCAGTGAAACTGCTTAAGCACTCGTGTTACCGCTAATCTCGGGTTTGGTAAAAGCTCTTTTGTGGATACGGCTGTTAGTAGACCGATTTATAATTTTTTATAACCCGCCCGTAGGGGAAGGGGGATTTTAGTCGCGCCATTCCGTCTGGCGTCAGGCGTCACGTTTTCTTGTGGGCGCAAAAACTCAAAAACTACTGCTAACTTGTTTTTGAAATTTAAACATGACGCTCCTAGCAACATGGGGATGTGCAAGTGATTTTTTAGAGATGCTACCAAAATTTTAAATGGCCGCCAGAGGTCAACTCCAAGTTTTTTGTGGGCGCAAAAACTAAAAAAAATCTCATCACCCACCAACTGATAATGTGAAAATGATTTTACTGAAATTTAAAATGGCCCCCACAAGTCGACTTTTTAAATATTTCCGACCGCAAACCGCAAAAACTCTTACCTAATTTATGGCGGGTGATGATATAGGACTTCAGGTCTCTTGTTAAATGAAGAAGTACCCAACTCACAATTTTACAAGCTGTATGATTTATTTGCCCGGCTTTCCCTGGGTAATCAGAGCGTTGAGCCCTGTGGCTGTCACAAAAGAAGATATGCTATTTATATCGTCCATGTAGCCTGATGTAGGTAATTAAATATCTCGACGTATCCCGACGCTACTTGAGAGATGTAATATAATTTGACAAAACATATTTATTTATGAAAACATAAAGGCGCATTCCATTATCGTGCCTTCCCATCCAGATAATTTGGCTCAGTTTTGTATTACAGTTGACGTGACCCAGCTATAAAGATTGACTCAATGCTGGGTGAATGTTGTCCACTGCTAATGACGCGGGCTCAATATCAAACTAACATTGGCGCAATGTGTCGAGTCTTCTCGGAACCTGCTTCTAGTTTTGGTTGGATATCTCTCTAAGATCGAGAGCCTGTTTCAATCAGTTTCCTCATTAGCTCATTTTTTTACTAATGCCAGGATCGCGCTATCAAATTTTGCACTATTTCATAGCGTACGAACACTTTTTTGGCATCCTGTTGTGGTATGCATTTTTTAGCATGTTCACGATAAGGAAGAACCAGAAGCAGTCCCATGGACTTGTCTGATTCCTATTTTACAAGGCCACCCCAGCAAACATTTGTGCAATGCTGGACCAACGTCGAAGATGTTGTGCCGACGTTGTATAAATGTTATACAAATGTTTGCTGGGGCGTTTGGGCGAAGATGGTCGGTTACCTTGGGTTCTCGCGATGTTTATGGACCAGTCTCAGACCATAACTAGACAGGCTACTTGAGACGAGGTCAAGTTTTGGCCAAAAAAGTTTATAATAATAGTGATCCATGTATATCAACGTCTATCACAATTATATATAGGTGCAATACACATGATACAACCATACCGGTTCGGTAAAATGAATGAAGTTTGGGTAATTTGGCCAGTTAGGTCACTATACTGAGAGTGTTTTCCGTCACTCACTTGATGGGGGGCTCTGGGCAATGCGAACTTACCCTTAGACATGTCCAGACGGCTGGTTACTTGGGTTTTATGCTATTAATGGGGAAGCACCGTGGCCTTTCGCCGATTTCCGCTATCCTCAGGCCAGATAATCCCCCAGCGTAACAATATCTGCGGGGAACTAATTCCAAGAATTCATACCAAGGTTTAATCTAATGTCAAATTGTAAAAATAGATTAGGGCCCTACCGAAACCAAATCAGTGATCACTTGTGCAATATCTACATTATCACCGCTATTGAACGAAGGAATCGATGTACACCAACTGTCAATCCGCCCATGAAGGTTATGGTCAGATTTGAGGAGGCTGCACATTTTTTGTGGGGTCGTTTTTGCGGACTAGTGATTCCGTACCAGGATATACAACATACAAAAGAGGGAGTGATTCCCTGATGACCAAACTTTCCTGTACTATATTTCTATCATATATGCATGAAGTAAATCACATAAAGACGAAGTGCATTGCCTAAGGAAACAACGTCGCAATATGTGCTAGATGAAAACTCAACAATAGCATTGTAGACCCAGGACCACACTGTTTTACAGCGTTGTTTCAGTTCTGAAACACGTTCTCGTCCCAATTCTTTTGAGTCAAGTTGGTTTGTGTCAAGGCGATTCGGAACTGTAGTATATAACGTAAGATCAAATTTGCGGTTAAGCCATTACACCATCCACAAAAGACAACATGATAAATAAACAAAATTAGTTTGTTATATTTAATCTCTTAGTCTATACATGTATATCTTTTAGTGATATACCCTCAGTGCCTCCTGTGTTAGGGTTCCACCATCATTGGGCTTGGCCACATCAGGCTGACGTATAACATTTATGTAATACATAATAGAAAAAACCCATTTGTTATGTCAGAATATTTTTGTCAGTTTTGGGGCACATCTGTATTACACGCATGATTGATACAGTGTTTGGCCAACTTTCTGCGTGTTAGCTTTTATGTGCGATTGTACTGAACTTTACAACTGCACTGGACAGATCTTTAGTTCTGTTCATGGTAAGTTATATTAGGCCAATTTAATATTTTTACACTGATGACATCGCAAGCTTTAAGACGGATGTCACCAAACTGAGAAACGAAATGGTTGTAGGCCTAGTAGCCTACACATTTCTGACTGTGGTGTGGTGCTCCTATGTCAATGTTTTCTTGTCATCGTACAAGGCATACAGCTTTTCAGTTGCGGCTCTAATGTGGTTTGCACACAAAATGTTGTGTAGGTTGTAGTGACGTCAGTGAGTTCGACAGCCTCGCCATGCCGGGTGGAGAATAATAAAATCCGGGCCATGCACGCCAGACCCAGTCAAATTACGATTTGGGCTCGCATCATGTCGTGTTGGCAGGTAGGGTTAGACCACCTGCCATGTCAAATTAAGTCTCTATGGGAGAAACTTGGTATTGTTAAGGCGGGGCTACCCAGATCTCGTCTTATTTCTATCAAACAAGATACATTCATCCAATATTGGCTTTAAGTTGGGCCACTGTCTGCGACGCTGACCCAACCTTATAAAGTCAACATTGGCTGAAGGATCCGTATTTGCTCGGTTGTGCCGTTCCTTTTGGTTATGGATTCCTGTCACATTAGTTAGGATCACGTTTTGTGGCGACACGTCTTGTCAGATCATTCAGGATGGAAGAACACATGTTGACCAGGCAGACCGTTCCAGATAAGGTTGCATGCTGCAATGACGCTCTACCTTTCCTCCTGAGAATGCAGTGCGTGTCTGCATACTGATCAGCGGGGTCTCTATCATATATCACCTGACATCGGGCTTAGGGCAAATCAAGGAAAATATTATCAGATTCTATTTTCCTTAGGCAAATTAAGGTTTGGTCTGGTTAGGCCACATCTGATCTTGGCAGTTAACGCCAAGCTGGCCGGGCTTGTGTGGTGGTTGAAGTTGAATATCGTTGATGTTTTTTGACCGTCAAGTTATATTGTGTAGGAAGTTGTAGTCCAGTAATCATGGTTATATCAAATGTTTATTTCATCGGGACTATCCAATAGCTTCTGGGCTCATTGAAGTCCAAGAATAACTTATATGAGATTGCATCTGGCAAGTCAGATAAGCAAATGCAGATTTCGTGATTGTTCTAATATAATCACAGGACTTGCGAAACTCTTGAACGAAAAGATTGCTCCAAGAAAGTCTTAAAGATGAAGTAATATACGGTATGGTTAAGGCGATTTACATATATATCTGTGTGACACGTGAATTGCAACCAGCTGGTGTAGATTCTACTGGGACCAAACATGAATCCTAGAAACCGGTGACACCTGGATAAATATAAAAAAAGAACACAATCATCTATGTATTATAGACCTGGCGCTCATTGGGGCGGAGTGTCATCTAGAAGTAAAATAACTGACACTGTACTGTTATATTATTGTATACCGGAGATTATTTATACTAGTATAAATAATCTCTGCTTACACTATCCAGCAATGAGAATCCTAATGTTGATCAGGATTTTTTTAGTCTCCGTCATTTTTGTACATGTGGCATGGTAGCGTTTTTTTTTTATTTTTTAGGCAATTCCGATAGTGAAGGGACTAAGCCTATAAAAAATGTCCCACTGCCAGATACAAACATTAAGTTTGGCATGTAGCTAGACTGAGACACACAATACATTTTTTAAAACTAAACTTAGCCTAGAATCTCCAATCCTATCTCTAGGCGAAATTTAAAATGGCCACCACCATCAACAATGACGAAAACATGTCGACCTGATCAGCATTTAGATTCTCCGTCATGAATAGACTAGGTACAAAAACATATAGTTCGGCAGATATTCCCTTACCAGGTGACACCAGACCCCCATGGCCGCCTGGTCTATTATGTCGATGTATTTTGCATTAGGTTGCCATATGTTTATTAGCGTTGAGTACACAAGAGATGCATCAAGTCTAATAACCATCATTCATGCCATAGTAACATTATTCGAGTGTTGTCGAATCTATTCCCAAGATTAATAGATATATGGCATCGCCTTCAGCAGCGTATGACGACTTCTATGAATGATGAACTGATGGAAGTATTTTGCGATAGCGAAGTCATCGCCAAAGCCTTTCCTTTCTTGGAATGTAAGCATTTTTTCATCTGACATTGATCACTTTGCGGGGAATAATACAATGTAGCATTCGTCAAAAAATACAAAAATCTCGTATTATTATATTTTTCCTCCCATTTGTTTTTGGTTATGGACTACTTGGTATAGAATGTATCCCACAATTCGTAATTTTGTAACTTGAGATTAGTTGGCGAAACCGTCATAGCGCAGACTTGAAGATGGTCTGGTTTTGTGTTTAAGCTAAGTACAAATGCTGGTGGAATGTGAGTGAGTTTATTAGGTATGTGGGTTACTTCCAGGTGGATAATGGACAGGTTAAAATATTTTTAATCTGAATTCAATACGCAAGGTCGCAGAGGAGAAAATGATGATGTTACGGCGTTGGGCCGTCCGTGAACAATTCGTTTCCGGAGCATATCTCTGAAAGTACTTGTCCGATTGTCTTCAAATTTTACACAAAACACCCCTAGGGGGTCTAGTTGTGCCTTTTGGGGTATTTGAACTTTGACCTACTTTTGGTTCAGAACTATGACCTATTTAGACGTTTTGACGCGCACTTCGTTTCCGGAGCAGATCTCGAAAAGTACTGGGCCGATGACAGTCATATTGCACATACATGTTCTCTAAGGTCCCTAGTTGTGCCTTTTCAGGTTTTTGGACCTTGACCTTGAAGTTGACCCAGCACTTTGACCTAATTTATAACATCGGTAAATCCGACTGAACGATTTTGCGGAATATCATGAAAACCGCTCAAGATAGCTACACCATTACTATAAAACAAATTGTGAGGTTTCAGGAGAGGATGCATCTTGAAAAATTTCAAGTCGATAAAATTAAAAATGGCCGCCTATCGGCCATTATTCACCTCGACAGCCCTGATATTGCGGAATATCATGAAAACCGCTCAAGATATCTACACCATTACTATAAAACAAATTGTAAGGTTTCAGGAGAGGATGCATTTTGAAAAAAATTAACTCGTCCAAGTTCAAAATGGCCGGCAATCGGCCATTATTCACTTTCACATGGCCGTTATTTGGTAAAGTGTGCTAGATGGCTAGACCATTACTATAAAACAAAATGTGAGATTTCAGATGAGGATGCATCTTCAAAAAAATTGACTCGATCAAATTCAAAATGGCCGCCTTTTCGGCCATTATTCATTTTCACATGGCTGATATTTGGTAAACCGTGCTAGATGACTAGACCTTGACCTGATTACTATAAAACAAAGAGTTTTCGGGGGAGGATGCACCCTGAAAATTTTTAACTTACGAATTCAAAATGGCCGACAATCAGCATTATTTACCTCGATAGGCCTGATATCAGGTAAACCGTGCTAGATGGCCAGACCATTACTATAGAATGAAATGTGAGATTTCAGCTGAGGATGCATCTTGGAAAATTTCGACTTGATCAAATTAAAAATGGCCGCCTTTAGGCCACTATTCACTTTCACATGGCCGATATTTGGTAAACCGTGCTAGATAGCTAGACGATTACTATAGAATGAAATGTGAGATTTCAGCTGAGGATGCATCTTGAAAAATTCTGACTCGATCAAATTCAAAATGGCCCCCTATCGGCCATTATTTACTTTCACATGCCCAATATTTTGCAAACTGTGTTAGATGCTAGTCCATTACTATAAAACAAAATTTGAAGTTTCGGGGGAGGATGCACCCTAATTTTTTAACTAGATTATATCGAATTCAAAATGACCGTAAATCAGCTATTAGTTACCTCGATTGGCCTGATATCGGGTAAACCGTGCCAGATAGGTAGACCATTACTGGGATACTGATTAGGATCATTAATTTCAATGTAGGTTTGCAATCTCTGACAGACTGTCTAGTTTTTATCTTACTCTTAGACTGAGCTTCTTAGACCTAGTTGTCTTGCGTCTTGATTTTTGACCTAGCCTAGGACTACATTAATAACCCTACACAATATTGCTTAAATCAAATTCTAATTTGGAGCGGGAGCTCCTGGACTTATGTAGTCTTGTATTACTAGTTTTTGGACCGCCAGAGCATAGCTTGTTAGGCAATGCTTTTTTAGATTTGAAAATTCAGAAAACCATATAATTATACACACGCTCCAATATTTCACAATGTTCCGAAGACGCAACGCTTGCCAACTATAGATCGTTTGGGAACAAGACAGTAGACTAGAATACATCTCCAAAATGTCAAGAGATCTTGTGAGAAATGATCCTAATATTTACTGAAAAAATTGGCCTAATTTCTAGATCAAGTATGATAGATTATGTTGGTCGTTTACATTGGCATAGCTTGATAATTAAACCAGAGGCGTTTGAGCTGCATACATTCGATACCAGGATTACTGCCATATGACTTGGACATATCACTAATATAATGATATATCCAACTCACATTTTATTCCCATAACATGTTCAGTGGCACTCACTCTATGCACATGTGAGTTTTCATTATAATCGAAATCGTCTGCAATCTACTGAGAAAAATAACACCATGCATATGATCTACAGTACCAAGAAAATGCTTCATAGACCTGTTAGATATCTCAGATATTTTGTTTATGGGAAGCGCTTGATTCAAAAGTAGATATAATGCATCTAGAAGAGGCCGCGATTTTGGTGAAAGATGATTGCAATTAATATCGTTTTTGAGGTATGGTTTGTAAATGAAATGTCGACAGGCAACCGTGCCGAACCATTATTCGAAGCGATTACTGGCGTGCAAATATACGTGTTCTGCTGACGATTGGTGCCGATACGGAACGCGTATATACAACGCGCAATGTCCTGGTGAGTTGTGAGGAATATTGGGTGATTTAGCGCCGAAATTTTGCGGAATGGTCGATGAAGCATGACTGAAGATTCCGGGGATGTGATGGTGATATATTTTCATGATATCGCTGTGGCGATGACGGAATAAACTGAAACTTCTACTAAAACTCGAATCAGGCTATTTCTTCTCCCATCTGCAATGGCTCTCAATAATCAATCCATTGGCGATGCCGCCCCGATACCATCCTGATACCATCACATGTGCACACGATCAGGGCAGATGTCGGCGATGTGCACACGATTTTACGCGACATATTTATGCTTGGTTCACCACACCGAGTGTTCTTCGGATCTCTTGTGGTGATATATCGCCGATGATCGCCCCGGATGATGAAGAAACATTGAAAGGAAAATACATGAATGCAGTATTTGTTACCGACGTCCGCTGTATAATTACAGAGAAGCATGGTGGTTAGTCGCATACGCCGCTGATCGTTTGTACACTTAGTATCGAGAAAAAATATGGAAGCTTAAAAAGCCCTGTGGGAACATACATCACAAAGACACATTATATCTCATATTACCTATATTTAGGTAATTATTTATGTATTTTCTGCTAGGGTTTGCATGTGGTTTGATTTGTTTTGGTGTTACGCAGACTTATCAGTTTTATTAGATAACAGTTTTATTAGCCCCGTTTAGCCATTTTTTTGCAATTGTCACTGGAAAAAGGTGCCACAGGCCACATAGCCCGTATTCTCGTACAAGTTACGATATATCGTAGGCTTCAGATTGGTCGAGATCTCTACCAATCCGAAGCCTACGCTACATCGTACCTTGTACGAGAATACGGCCTGTGCGATATTATTTTGAAGGCCTGGACGCAACGTGAAACCGGACCAACAAGTTTCAAACCAGTGCTAATTATATTATGATCTCCATAGTGTGGAGCATACCCAGCAGACACAAGACGTTGAATCAATGTTACTTTAACGTTGGTCCACCGTCTACAGCGTAGTTATTAAGCCCCTCCCCCTCCCCCAACATTTATCATCTACATATTGCCCTGTTTTTATTAACCCTTTCAAGCCTGAATTTACCATAGTCATCTTCATCCACTACAAGCCGCGAATTGCTGCCGCAATTCTCGACTTGTAGTGAATGAAGATGATTTGATGTGGTTTAAAAATGAAAGAAAATTGCCATGTATTTGTAAACCAGTTTCATGGAAATTTTCGTTCTAAAACTCTCAGTTGTAGGAAAATTATTTATGTTTTCATACATGTAAAATGATGCTTTAATGCATCGTAAGGGCTCAAAGGGTTAAACCAGTACAAGTGACCGTCTGTGGTAGAAAAATGACGTTAAGTAATACTTTTATTTACTTCTATTGTAGCAGGATATCTGCATGTTATTCGTTTTACCGTAACCTCCGGATTATGAGTATACCGCGTTTTTTGCCACCCATAAATATGCGTAAGGGTAGCCGTGCTCATCATTAAACAACAGAGATGATGGTGGGTGGCCACATATCCCCGTTATTATCATTCACCAGCAGACAGAAATATGGTAGTCCTCTGTGTCAAATCACCGCCTCCTGACCCCGTATGAATCTAAAGCTCTATTTGACAACTACCCTGCCAGGGTGCTAGTTTTTCATGTTGTGTTTTGTTATATTTATCTTTGAACTGCTGTATACGGGTCGACCGCCTATTGTTTAGAAAAACATTAATCAGACCTCCACGCGGAAATATCTTCATTCTAAATGACCCTTTATCCTTAATGGTAATAACCTTGTAGATATTTTCAATGTTCTTGTTAATTAAAATTGCCCAACAGCCTAATTCCTACTGTGCTGTTAACGTATCACGTGTACCACAAATATCCTAGTAGATTTGTTTTCTGAATATCTCGTTATTTCCCTTGTTTCTTTGTTATTATATATTATTATTCATACACATACTATACATGTTTACAAGCTATCTAAAAGTATTACCTGATTCAGTTTAAAACTTAAATTTAATACCCGGTACTTAGAGTCCACATTTTAAATCCCGTGGCGCTATCTTTAAAACCCGCCGTTTCTCCGGACGCGTTACAATAGATTGTTTCGTCAATCGTATATATTTTTCCCCCTTTATCTGTTTATTCACTTGATATCATTACAATATTATAATAATTGCCCTGCACAATTATGTCAATAGTATAGTAAATATTTAAGCACCCCTGATTACTATCTGACTGTTTATATTTTTTGGCATGTTTTTGTTGCCACCGCAAATCAATTTAGCTCCTACTAAAAACAATTTCCCACATATTTTTTTCTGACACTGAGCCATAAGCGGCAATTTTCCAAGATAGCCGCCCAAAAAGTTTGTGATCGCGATATATTATGAACCGCTTGTTGGATCGCATTTAAATCTGATATGGTTGTTTTTTCTGATTAGTCGATAAACTTTTGGCAAGAATAGGGGGAGGGGTTGTGGGTATTGAATACATTTTCACAAAAATGACCATATGCCTGGAAAATTCTTCCCATATATTTTTGGCACTGAGCCATAAAAGGACATTTTGTAAGATGTCCAAAAAGCTTTTAAATCTGATATGGTTGTTCTTTCTGATTAGTCGATAAACTTTTGGCAAGAATAGGGGGAGGGGTTGTGGGTATTAAATACATTTTCACAAAAATGACCATATGCCTGGAAAATTCTTCCCATATATTTTTGGCACTGAGCCATAAAAGGACATTTTGTAAGATGTCCAAAAAGCTTGTGAACGAGATAATATATAATAAACGGTTGGTTGGATTACACTCAAATTTTATGTGGCTGTCTCTGGACATTTCTGATGGTCTGATTAACTTTTGGAATTAATCCATTAAAAACAAAATGGCTGCCGGCGGCCATCTTGTCAAAAAATCTGACAATTTTTTTGGTGATTGACTTTTAGGAGTTATGGCTCCTGGGTTGCCAGCTGCATTTTGACGGAAAACGTTATTTCCTATCACGGATTCAAACTTGTGCACATTATTTGTACACAATGTTTACCAAGTAGGGATGTACATAGGGTGTGCTGCAGGTGGCGCCAAGGTATTTTTTCTTGGGGGAGAGGCAGGTGTGATGGGGGTTGAATTTTTTTTTAAAAAAAGAACTGAGAAAAACATTAGCTTACTTTTTCAATATCTTCAACTGATCAGCTAATTCAAATTGTGTGTCTTTGTGTTGTTATGCACCATCATCACCTGCTGCTTACGAATCATAGTGATACTGCTCCAATGATAATGTCGGAGGGAAGCTTTGCTTTTACTATATATTGCGAAAAGTGAGACGGTTTAAGTGAGACGGTTGTGTATAATTGTTCATGGCGTGAAAACTTTCCCAATTTCTTGTTTGTAATTGCTTGTTACTGACAAAACTGGGGGGGGACGTTGTCATCATTAGTAACAGCTACTTATGTCCTTAAAAACATCAGGCACAAATTGCGCATGCGGCAAAATAACGAGTATTTATCATTCTTTGCTGTTCAGTAGGTATAATTACATGGAGTTAATTGTAAAAAGCGTTACATTATCCACGCTTCATGATCAAACGAACACAGAGCGTTGATCCTATATCGATTTAAAGGCGGGCTTATGTCTGCGACGTGATCCCAACCATATACCGACATAGGGTCAACGACTCGTATTTGCTGGGAAATTCTGTTTTCTCATGGGAAAAAATATTGTCAATAATTTTAATGAGTTCAGTTTTTACGGATGACAAACATGATGTCAATTTTTGTGTTTCGAATATTCTGAAACACTTAATAACTTGTTTTTTGTCAGGTGGTGAAGAATGCGCAAAGTTATAATTGATTAATTATTATTTGCCTTCACAATGAAATTAAGCCTGGTGAGTGTGAAATATAACAAAGACGTACAAATAGGTGACTTTGTGTGAAAATTATGCTACATTTTTACGGAAGCTCAGATTGTAATAGTAATTTCGAAATGAAGGTCTGTCGTAGTACAGTCGCATGCGAACCTTTGTCAGTCTGATTTTCCACATATTTGGAAAAGGTGGATAATGTGTCCACGAGAACTAGTCAGAAGTAGCTGTTTCGGGATGAGGCGTCACTTTGGTGATCAGAACATCGTTTATTTAGATGTGAGTGAAAATCGATGATGTCCTGGAGAGGCAAATCGTAAAATAACTCACTGGGCACACGACGTTGTTACGACGTTGAATCAACGTCATTGACGTTGATTCAACGTCGTAACACCGTCGTGGGTCCAGTGGGAACTGCTTAAAGATTTAAAAAACTCCTACTGGTTTCCTTTGCACAATACCCAGCCAGCTCGAGACGTTCAACCAATACTGATTTATGATGTGCCAGTGTCGCAGATGGTGGCCCAACATTAAATCAGTATTGGATCGTCATCGCGTGAAACGCACACACGCATTGTTATGTTAATAAAATCTTTTATTTACAAATGTGTTTGCTGTTTAGCATATGAATGACCCATATGCCAGTTTTTAAATAAAATTCACGGCTAATGTCGTGTTTAGTCTGTTTTTAGTTTCAGAATGAAATGAGTGCTTAAACATCAAGAACTGCAAATGTTTAGTCTCAAATTAAAAACACATATGAGTAATTGTCACTCACTTGAAGTTGTGGGTCGCGTAGATACAGCTTTAAGTGGATAAAAATGTAAATTATTTTAGCTAGCGCTTTAAGGATTAAGCAAGCTTTTATTTCTAAAATAATGTTCAGCTTCATTAAAAAACTCTTTATTTAATAAACTGAATAATGCATGGCACATTATGCATATTTCGCATTCATGTCTTCAATTAAAAGGCCGAAAGCGTTTTGATTAAACAACTTACATGACAGTGTGACGATTCAGTGACTCTATTGTCGCTAAGCGCCAGTAACTCTCAACAAAATTGGTGTATCGTCAATCCCATTTTCAGAAAAAGGGTGTGTCTTTGTAACGATCTGCGTATAATAAGAATAAAGGTGGTAATGTGAAGAGGTGTTTTTATTTTTTTCCGGAAAATGTTAACTGATTCGGCTTCTCTTATAATAAGTGGATAGGTAAATCGTTCCACAAACGAGGTACAACAGCCACAAAATCCGGACAAAACTATTTAACTGGAAATATATTCGCAATTTTTTTTATGTTGGTTTATCGATGACTATAAATTCCTTATTATCAGGATTTTTTAATTTGAGCATGTTTTTCAAAAAAAGGATCCATCCACACCTGGATTGCCAGCGTGCAATTTTGTAGAACAATGAGCAACGAAAGATGTGTGGATTTGTCAGATTTTAACAATCTGACATCGACCCGTTAAATAATATCGGACCCACTGTAACACTAACATCAATGCCAAACCACTCAGTTCATATTTCGAACAAGAGGTCTTGAGATCGATCGTGTCCGTAGACAAATACAAGAACGAAAGAGCAGTTAATTCGCCACGTTCTCGCGCTGATAAAATGATATCTGGATAAAATGAAAAGGCCGTTTTGGTGGAATGACCTGCTTTATATGCCGATTTTGATTATTATTTGTCTTACATGCATTTTCCTGTGAGATTTGATTAGGTTGGCGACAATTTTCCGACCCATTTGTAAACATAATTTAAAGCGATCTAGTGATATTTTTCAACAATAAATATTTTAACATGAGCGATTTTAAAGGCATCTGGGAACTCTGCCAGTGAGAGATTACCCACTCTGGTAATTGACGCATCAAGAATATCAGGGTAATCCTTGACGATTTGAGTTGCACATGGAACAAAGTCGAATGTTTTTTCCAGATGATGGCATACATTACTTGCGGAGACTGATTGGTGAAGAAAATGAGTGAAGGATTGGAGGCAGTTGGGAGGGTTGGTTTTGGGATGGATGGTAGAATATGATTTTGCTGACTTCCCTAATCTTGTTGGTGAAAAAATCATTGAAATAGTTAGCGGGTTCGGTATACCCCGAAAAATCCGGGAGTATATTGTTTTTTTTAGGAAGAATATATTTTATCTTATTTCATAATTTTCCCCAGATTCTTTCCATTCGCCTCATTTCTATTTTGATATCAATGTGTCATTAGTTATCAGGTTATACCAAGAATTTATAACTGTTATAAATTCTTGGTCATACTCATTTACTGGTCTAACGTTTAATGTGTAACTTTTTATGATGCATGTTTATCCACAAAGTTGACAATGTAGCATGGTATTGAGCATATAGCGGGGTAGCTGTGTTTGTGCCAGAATGCCAGATGATGTAAAGATGTATTAAATCAGTTTTGAATTTATCAATGTCAACGTTTCTATATATAAAAAAATATTTTCTTCGGCTGACCTAATTTAACAGCCACATGCAAAATAGTTTTCCACCCAACCCCTCCCTGGTTGTGGCAGTCTTTCAGTTTTCTGTTATTCTTCATCTTTCATGCAGTATGCGGGTCATTAAAAAACTGGAATTCTGAAAGGTGTGGCGTCTCTAGCCTCGTTGATAAAACGGATGTCCCACCAGTCCAGCACTTATGTTTACCTTGCTAACTAGTATATTTGACTGAAAATCGTGACATCTTGGAAAACAGGCATTTAGTCCTTTAAAAGTCCTTGAAAAGTAATTCATTTGACTTGCCAGCGATTTTTGTGGGAATTATGTTGCATTGATTGTGCTTACAGTGCATTTTTGTCGTTTTATAGGGCACATACAGTTACAGTACTGTGTTCAATATGATGCTGAATTTGACTAATGTGTTTGAAAACATTTTTTCCCGACCGATACCGACAGTTCGATAAACTATCGCACACCTCACCGGTTTGTGGACTAGCTAGCGTTATGATATTTTTGGCTATTTGTGGGTATTCACAATATAATTCAACACTTTATGGAAGTAACCTTGAGCATGAAAATCGATTTAATATTCATTGAGAACATTAGAAACGGAAAATGTGTTGCCGAAGCGGCGCAACTTCTACATAGCTTACGTACAGTTCTCCACTTATACAAACGGAATGCGTGCTCATTCCCATGGGGTGGATGAGGAGAGGTTACTCATCTGATTGTTATTCTTATTTTATTACTTGAAGAGCATTCATCACTCGTAGCAAGTGACATTTTTTTTATTGACATGACCTGCCACTTGCACAAGCGATTGTGTTGTGGACCTATTTAACATGACTCTGTTGTATGCCATAGAGTTGCTAAGCCCAAGCACAACATATTAATCCCCGCTCTGCAATGGGATGGTCATGTCATTTATAGAAACAAATTACTTACAACAGTTTTACTGTGCAGCTCCAAACCCACGTATCGGTATTGAACCAGTCTACATAATTATGTAGTTAAGGTTTTCTTTAGTATCACGGAATTAGGACTCGAACAGCACGTTAATCATGAAGGCTACCAAATTGAAATCATTGTTGAAAATCCCCTTCTCATTCAAAATAATCATAGTTAAGTATATTTTACTTTTGATTGGAATTATTATTATTTTCTCTCTTTTTTTTCTTTTTAATCAATACTTCTACACTTGTATTTCATACCAGCGGTAAACAAAGTAAGAATTATATTCAATTCATCCTGTAAAGTTTATTTACGTTTTCACATTATTTTCGATAGTACAGAATACTTATATGCAGACCACATGTAGCTATGGTATGTATAAGAATAGTGAATTGTGAATAGAATCAACAAGTAATATTGACCAACAATATTGAGTCCCAGCAAACAAGAGCTGTTGAGTCTATGTGGGCTTGATGTTGCCCCCACCGTCTTCAACGAGAGAACAAATCTGGAATTTATTTAAAACCGCCAATTTCTAGGTGCACAATGGTATTCTTTATTGAATTCATTGGTTTACTTACATCCAAATAAATATGTATCTTTTGTGAAATAAACTATTTATAGTGTCTATTTCTACACATGACAAAACATACCTTAGTGTACTGTACAAGCTGAGTGGCTGTTCTATGTGTGCTTTGATAATGATAATTATATAGTGTGTTTATATACATATATACAAAGTGTGTTTATATATATATTATATATAATTATTATATGATATATATATTATATCAGTTGGTCTTTGAGTTTAAACAATATCATATATATCTGTAAGTAACATAGGCATACATACATTTATATTTATAGTTGATACAATACGATAACGCAATACAATTATTGTTACTGACAAAAGCTACATCTTACACTGTATTATACTCCAGCCAGTCAAAATGGTTCAGGATGTTACCTATGTCTCACACTCTGGGGCTACGTTTAGCAAATAAAGAAGACGCGTTCATTACCTCAATAAAGTAATTATTGTACTAAAACCCCACCCACCCCACATCCCGTACACGAATTAGTATATCCATTTACATTAGTTTAAAAATGATAAGTAATTAAAAGGGTTTTTTTTTCCATGCCCAACGAAGTTGAACGGCATTTTCGTTTTAGATTTTGGGGGTTATGACCTTTTACCTGCTTTTTGACCTACATGCTTATGCCTGGCAAACCGTGCCATATAGCTTATATAACTATAAAACAAAATGTGCGGCTTAAGAGAGGGATATGCCCTGAAAAAACTTGAACTCGATCAAATTCAAAATGGCTGACTATTGTCCATTTTTTACTTTAATGTGTCTGATATTCGGCAAGCCGTGCCAGATAGCTAAACCATTACAATAAAACAAAATTTGGGGATATGCCCTGACAAATTTCAAATCGATTAAATTTAAAATGGTCATTATTGACTTGAATATGCGTAATATCTGGAAAACTGTGCCACGTAGCTAGACCATTACTATTAAACAAGATGTACGGTTTCAGGTACAGATATACCCTACAAAAATTCATCTCGATTATATCCAAAATGGCCGACTATCGGCCATTATTAACTTTAATATGTCTGAAAATTTAAAACCATTAGTATCAAACAAAATGTGTCACGGAGGGATATGCCTTGCAAAATTTCAATTTGATAAAATTCAAAATAATCGAGTTGAATCACATTACAAAAAATCAGAAGATCCTTAAGTCTTAGGATCGTCGACGTGAGAAATATGCCTAATCCTGATGTCATTCATTAATCTGTTCCCGTCCATCAAATAAAAATTGGTCCTGGCCCTGATGATTAATTTTTCGATCCATCATCTTGCTGTTTTCCAATCTAAAAACCACAAAAGTATTACGATGCAAATATACATGTAAATATGACACACTTGTCACCTCTGATTAATTGTCCAACACGAAATGTTGAAACAATGCTAGTTTGACTTTGGGCCAACGCACATACGGTGGTACAAGAATAAACCAATATTGCATCAACGTCTTGCTAGTTACTTGTCGTTTAACCCTTACAACGCTGAAATATTTTTGTATAAACCATGGAGACCAAAGGCTTTCCAATTTGAAATCATTATAAATATCTTTGTTACCTATTTTCGCTTCATTTTATTACCTGTGTTATGGGTCTACGGCCATCATAAATGTTTTAATTCTTTCAGTGCGGGGACCGTCTTTAGACGTCAGAATCTGACGTCTATAGACGTTAGATTCTGACGTCTAGAGACGGTCCCCGCGCTGAAAGGGTTAAAACATGGCACTCACTTACTATGATATAATTAAATATATGAACTGAAAACAGTCATTTACAGACTTCCAGGCTTTACATCAATATAATTCATTTTTTTTACCCACAATAAGTTGTATCTCGCTACCGCTACCTACCCCTTCGATTTAGTGGTGATTGTCGCTCTATGGTGATAATCAGATTATGTTTGTATATTATCTGAGTTGTGTGGTTGTTAGGCTGCGGTGTGGGGTTATGGTAGCCTTACTGGTGTCTCGTTTACCATGTTTTACCCTGAGTACTCACCTGGAATCATGTCCTATTAGATAACATTAGTTCTCGCAAACATAATTGACACATTTTATTACACATAATCACCATAGCCTTAATCTAATTAGTATGTCTTGAACTCGGATGATGCGTGTGTTTGTAATGAAACTTCAGCTGTAGAATTTCAGTATTGCTCAGATTTTGCGTTCGGAATTAAATTAAATGTCGAATAATTTGCGCACCGTGTGTTTGATCTTGGTTTGTTCTTAACCTCTCATTTCAGGTGTGTTGTTCAGTACTAGAGCTGTGTCTCTTGGGACACTCGATTGCAGTCCGGCGACACTGTGATTTTGCCATTATGGCTGCTGACCATGGTGGCTTTCTCACTGTTCACGTCGTTTTGTCTGAGGTTCCTCTGGGTGGAGAGTGGCGGGCTGGTGACATTGTGTCTGACACAGGAACGCGTGCTATTTTGCACACCCTTTCTCTGCGCGAGAGACATCTTGTTCTGGCGGCCGCTGGTAGAGTGCAGCAGTAGTGTATCTTGTTCCAGAAGCGTGGACGTGGCCTTCAGATAGTACACGCAGAAGATGCGACAAAACACACGCCTGAATTTCTGGCCGAAAACACAGTATAAGTAGAAGTTGATGGCACTGTTGAGTATAACCATGAGAGTGCCGATGCAGTAGAGTTTGATAAATGGAGGCGTGTTGTGGAGTTCTACAGAGAGGGTAGCAGTGAAGACATTGTCTATGATAGAAGGCACCTGACACAACAGAAACACGACCACTACAGATATTAACATGACAGTTAGGTTATTCTCACGGCGTGTACGGTTGGTGATGCGGCCTTGAGTCTTCTCTGATTGTTTCACAGCTCTGATGAGCATCAGGTTGAGAACGGCCAGCACGGCAAATGGCACAATCAGCATCACACACATGTGCATGTAGAGGAAGTAGACGTGACGAAACGTGGTGTTCTCACCTAAGGCAGTAGTCCGGGTGTGAACCGTGGTCACATTGTTTATTGGGTCCCACTCGTGCACCAGTCTGTGCTCTAGCATGCGTGGTATGTTGTAAATAACTGAGGCTAATAAGATGAACAGCACAGCCTTACGTGCTCGTGATATGGTGCACATTTTGGCTGCCTTCAAAGGATGGCATACAGCAATGTAGCGCTCTACAGTGAACCCCACTGTGGTATAGATTGAACAGGTCTGGGAGATCAAGGCTATGGGGTAGGCAAACGGATGAAAATAGGGATAAATTCTCAAATAAGATTCAAGTTTTCTAATTGTCGGCAACGAGAAAAAGAGTACCAATGATATAAGAACTATTGTGTCAAAAATGGCCAGGGCGATCAAGTAGCAAGACGTCGACGACATCATTCTTTTGTTTGAGAGAACTATGATTGACAACACGTTGCCCAGAATTCCGAATATGGCTACAATAGTTCCAACCACGGCCCAGGCATAGAACTGAAAGTTGAGAACTTCTCGTCCCGCGGCGTAGATATCATACAGGTCCGGTGATTCAGTGGTGCTGTTCTCCGATTGTAGAATGATGGTGACATTGTCCAAGAGCTGCCATCTGCCACTCACGCCATCCAGGTCATCTGTGTCCATCGTTGTCACCTGTAACAGAAAAAAAGTGATTTGTAGATTGAAAAAATCAGCGTAGTAGTAATTTGCCCTCATTCATCATGATAATTCGAAACGCGGACACGCCACACTAGTCAACATTGTTTCTGAGCTCTATCCGTATCTATGTTTGCTACATGCGTTCCAGATAATCGGAAGCGCATACAACAGCTTTAAATATATCACGCCCAACATGATATATCCAACATATTTTGTATGGCTCACTCATAATCAGTAACTCATGCAAAAATGTTATGTTGTGTGGGTCAAAGTTGTAGTGGTAATAAAATAATGCTTTACGACACTTTATAGCACAGTTTAATTTACACACATATTATATATTACAATGTATATTTAAAAAATAAATTTTGGGAGTCATCCGCAATTTAGGAACATATATTTCTAAAGTTAAAACTAAAATAAAATATTTAGGCTTTTTCACAAATGGTTTATATTCTAGGATTTCTATGGGGACAGTTCAAACCTGTTGACCTCGCAAACTAATTGTTTATGCAGAGCCCACCAGCTGTATCATCGACATGTAAATTTATTGAATTTTGATTATTTTTATGATGACAATTGAATAATATTAAGATTTTATGTCACGATTTGTTATCAGATTTATGACACCGCAGTACGTTGGCATGTGATCACAATTAACCCTTCTCCGGTTAAATTCTAAATTCATCATATGAAGCTGGAATTACTAACACATTTCCAGTTTTATGTAACGAAAATACTTCCATTGAGGAAAAGTACCTTTCAAATTAAATTATTTTATTATCTGAGCGCATCTATCATATAATATTTTAACAATTTTGTCGAAAATAAAAATATGTAATTTGGTTTTAAACTTGTTTGATGACGTTTTATGCAGGCAGGGAAGGACAACCGAGTTAAGTTGGACGGATTATTAACAAACCATTTCAAGTTACGTAAGCTTTACACCTCTCTCTTCAAGCTGAACACAATCTCCCAAAATAATCAGGTAGATCCACTTGAGGAAACATACAGCAAAGGTCATTGTAAATGGCACACCTATGACGTGTGGCGTGGGTATTCATGGTTCGTAAACTACTCATCACTAAATATACACACATTAGAAAAACTGGTGCATATATGACTCGTCCCCTTGGATATGAAAGGGTGTATCTGCCACTTTACAAGGTGGCAGATACACCCTTTCATATTCAGAGGGACGATGTGGCAGAAGGTCCACATGCTGCTGTCAGTCAGAGACAAGTGAATTATGGTAGCCACATGTTGTCCGTTTTCCCAGGGCGGATGATAAATGACAAGTGATTCAAATACGATTATCAAACCAGTATAATGTGATGTGATTCTAGTCTGCCTCTCACTCCTATTACATGGACGTCTAGACAGCATTACAGTCATTTATCAACACTTGAACCACGTGAAACATAGTGTTCGCTATGTATTACCCTTGTGGCTATTATAGTCTTTGATTTCCTCAACATACCGACAATTAAATTATCGCAAGTCATCCCTTGATCATGTTATTTATGGCTATTATAGAAAGTTCTGACTTCTGAGTGCATACCCTCGCATCTTCCCTCAGTAATACTTGACTTGACTACCGCTTGGTATACGGGTCGAGGCAGGGGCTCTGATGCAGTGGTTAAAGCTGCCTGCTTGGAAAGTCGGATATCGCGGGTTAGACGTTCGAACCCACTCTGACATTCAAGTTTAAAATAAACAAAATGTTTCTTCCCTGCTCACTCGTGAAGATTAAATATTGTGGGGAGCCTCCGTGACCGAGAAGTAGCGTGTCGGTCTCAGACCGCCAGGATTTTAATTTCGAATTCTGTGTCTAGAGGGCAGTGTCATCTCTCTATCCTGAGGAGGTTTGTCTGGCCCAGTTTAGCCTATATGTGCACAAAGGTGGCCTAAAAGCCCATTCATTTCATTTCATTGGTACGCGGGTTTTGCGTACGAAAAATGTCTACGCTCGACACACAGAAAATTGGCTATTATATACATGTGACCATCATGATGTTACCTTGTCTACACCGGGCCTACCTATCTCATCTTGACCTTCCAGTGAAGGTGATCTGCGTATCAAGGTAAAAGCCACGTATAACAGCCACTCAATAGTACATATCTTACATTACCTTATCTTTTTTTATATATCTTAATAGTTTGCTACTTAAAATAAAAAAATAAAAAATGAGTCTCATATGTAAGTCGCAAGTCCTATTTTGTCATAACTGATCATTGAGTGAGAAAGTATGTGTCATAAATCGAAGAAAGGACCGTCCAGTATTTTGGTTGTGATATATTTTTTTTAGCAAAAGCAGAACAGAAGGCCAACAGTACATTATTTTTTATTCAAACAATATATTGTCATTTTCACCATCTTATTAATTGATTTGATATCTATCAAGTTTTAAATTGAATCATAGAATGAGTTTGCGTTGAAATTGATTCATCATCGATCAAATGAAGAAACGTCCTATATTTGTTAGTGACATTTTCCCTGCTGAATTAGCGACGAAAACCGGCGGTCCAACCGTGTATTTATAGTGGTGAGGTGCCAGCGACATATTTGCTTTTTTTTCACTCGTGACTTCTTTGTGGCGGGTGATTTGAGCCCTGTCACGGCGCCTGATTGACTGTTATATCACGTGGTCGCTGGGTCGGCCAAGTGGCTGTTGGCCCCGATACCGCACAATAGTGTTCACCGAGTGGTTGATGGGCCAGTCAGCTGCGTGGCCGCAACAAAATACTACTACACCTCCGGGGTCTGCTTTTGACCCCGCCGCCATCAAATGTTTTTGTTGTTTAGGACCTGGCAGTGGGCGGCCAGATTACCACTGGGATCCCGTCTGAATTACATGTCCAGCACAAGACGCTGGCTCAGCGTTGGCCCACGTTGGGCCAACGCTGAGCCACCGTCTTGTGCTGGACAGCAACACTTAATCTCTTGTCTTAGTTAAGAATTAATTACATCCCCAGACGCATCTGGAAACACTTCATCAAATTTAACCCAGCGATTATCCATCGTTTTGGACATATTTTGCCGTTGATGTACCACCGACGGATGGTTCTTGTGCCGTTCCTGCCCGCCTCGTCCGCAGCAGATGCCAATATACATGATAATAATCTGTAAAGATGGCATCTGATTTCCTTATCTTCTGGCAAATCCACGTTCCGTCCCCACGAGACAGCCACACGCGATCTCGGTCGGACTTGGAATGGCGAATGGCAGCATGCGAATCGCTGGTACTCCTTGATGATGTACTTGTAAAATCGTATTGAATTCGCCTCGGGTGTTGATATGTGCATGTACCATCACTAGTTTGGTTTACGCAGCTTATTCTGTTACGCAAATCAAGTATATATTAGAGACCTGCGCGGGCAGCCCGCCCCGCGTGGGTTTGCAGGACCCTCGGCCCGCGGGCCGAATTTTCTCTGAGCCTCGCGGGGGGGGGGCGGGCAGGGCGCTTACGGGTCGACATAACGCGGGCTAATGCGGGCAGCCATAGCGCGGGCGCATGCGGGCCGCGGGCAGCCCTGGTGCGGGCGCATGCGGGCCGCTCGTAGCCCTAGCAGTTGTGTGCGCGGGCCGCGTGTCAGTCGCATGTGTTAACACAGACCACTCCCTTTCTCAGAGGTGTGAACACATATTCTCCCATCCGATGCTGGTCCAGCATCGTACCAGCATTCGATGAATGTGTCGTGCTAGTATGGCTGAACCCTTTGAATCCTCAGAGTGCGTGAATTAGATGAGTTAATATTTATTTATATTCGCAAGTGTATACAATGAGAAAACATTAGCTAACTATAGCTATTGCAGCAGTTTGTGATTAAAACGTGATCAAGCAATAACATTTAAAACAGAAAAGAAAAAGTAGGGGAGGGTGGGGCTAAAAGTCACAAAAAGTAGAAACGTCGTTATATATATTTCATGTGTTTAACAAGAACCAGTTTGGCAATGGCAAAGCATAGGCACATATCTTGGCTAATGTCTAGTAAATTCCTTTGTAACGAACATTAAATAAAATTTCTAAAAAAAACAACTATAACTATTTCAGCGACTTGTGATTAAAACGTTATCATGCAATAACATTTTAAACAGAAAAGTAAAAGTACAAATATGTAAAAGGTAAAAGATATTATAACAGCTAAAAGATATTAAAAGTTATGAGGTGATAGTTCAATAGAGACACTATTATAAGAAATTAGCTATGTGTTAATATGTGTATGAGAAAGCTATAACGACGGGACAGGTGAGTGATTTGAAATGTATGCAATTAATCAAGTATAATTATATTGTATAATTATTTGTTTATATCTTTATTGAAACATATTTATATCATTTTTCCTGGGGCTTATTATGAAAGAGCGTGAAACAATACTTTAAATTCTAATCAATACCATGCAACAATAAATTGAGTTTAGCGATCTATCTGGCCAGTACAGTATGCCCGTTATTGTAGTAAATTATAAAATAAACGTTATTTTTTCATATTCGCGCAAACAAACCGTAAATTAACAATTACTTGAATGATATCTTGCAGGATTGATAGGGTTAATAGGCCACGCGTGTCAAGGGGATTATCCAGCAAACACAAAACATTTGTATAACATTCGTACAATGTTGAAGCAACATCGAAGACGTTGGGATGACGTTGTACAAATGTTATAAAAATGTTTGTGTTTGTTGGGTAAGCCGAAGATAATTAGTGACGATAACGTAATGTTAACATACATGTAGGCCATGTTACGTCATTGTGATTACTGGTCGGAAAGTGTGATGACAATAATAGGTACGGCGAGGTTACTATTTAATGTCTCGGGGCTAAAAAAAAAATCAGCAAATCAAGAGACCGAGAAATGCTAAAAACAATGGTTTTGCGTGAAAATTGATTTTCACAAAATGGCAGTATAGGCCTACGCTACAACAAAATATAGATTGATATAAATTGTGATCATTCACTACTATTATAAGTGACGCCATGAAATACATATATCCTATTTTTAGCACTAAATTATTCAGGATTTATGTTACATTAGACTAATTATAACATAATTTATATCAAATAAATTATATAAAGTACATGATATAATAATAATAAAATTATTACGCATTGCTTGGGGTAAATTATCAGCAAAATCCCCCGCATTTATAGATGGGGGTGGGGGGGGGAGGGGGGGAAACTATAGAATAAGGTATCAACCGTGCGTGCTTACGTAATCAAGACAATAGGCGCGTAATTATCACCAGGTGAAAAGTTGACGAAACACCTGAGTTGGGCAAGTGTGAAGAACGTTGGGCCAATATTACAACAATATTGTGGCTACCACGTAGACATTGTTCAAACCTCATCACACCTAAAGTTACTCTTCTATCCATATTCTCTTATGTCTGTCCCTTACTGGTATGCATGTTATATTTCCAATTCTAATTATTGTATATTTTATAATTCAAAGTGGGGGTTCCTCCTGTGAACTATACTGCTATGCAAAAGCAAAATGCAGTATCTGATTCCTTGTAGAGTAAGCAGATACTGCATTTGCCTTCGGACGACAGTATACATGTACAGGGTCTGTATACTCATATCCACGCACGTGATTAAAGTGGAGAGACATTCACTACCCCGCCTGCGCGTAATCTGACCATAATTTGGTACATGTATTATTGACGCCAAAATGGCACTACGTGTGTATCATTTTCACCCTCACATAGCCTGACACATATATGCAATTATGTATATAATCAGCCTCTTAGTAACCAACCAGTGCCACTCAGATAAGTGTTACACAGGGCTCAAAATCGCAAAAAAACAACTTTTGTTTCATTTAGTGTCCTTAAAAAAGTTAACTACTCCAATGACGTAAACACACATATCTATTACGTGACAAGCTCACAATTGGTACACAAATTACAAAATTCAATATAATACACCTTTCCCAATAGCAACACGCCACGCACTACAGTGACTAAAAGCTGAACTATTTAGTTGGGAGTTTTGTCACACTTCTATTACAACGCGCCACACAGTGATTAAAACTGAACTATTAAGTTGGGAGTCCTGCTTATGCGCAAAATCGTGCAAACAGTGTATTTATCCGTTTATATCGTGTCCTTTGTATTGTTTATCTTTCTTATGTTTTTGATGATATTAGGAATGGTATCGTTATCTTTAACACGACTATTTGTAAACACATTCCACCAGAGTTTCATGCCAGGTGACCACTCACTGCTATCCAGATGAAAGTGGAAAATCTGACGCAATGATAAAGATTGAATTTGGTAACTCAATGGAAGATCAGGTTTTATTCCAAAAAAATGTGAGTGGGGGGAGGGGATCCGGAAAGCGCTGAGTTCACGCCCGAGATGCGCCGTTTCGCCTGCCATCACACTGATGGAAAATTTTCAAATACGAGACCTTCCAAGGTAAATTCCAGGGCTTGTTTAACCCAATATTTATATTCATGGTACAGTTAAAAAATGTGACTCAGATTCTTGGGGGGGGGGGGGTCCCGACCCCCCCCCCCAAGAATCCTAAAAAATGAATTTATTTTGCGCATCATAGGAGAGAGGAGATGTGGTGTAACAGTTACTCCATGAAGTGAATAAAAGCCACCTGGGTCGTACACTCACTCCATACACTAACTGTCAAGAGAAATGTGCTGTACCAGTTACTCGATGAAGTAAAAGAAAGCCACCTCGGTCGTACACTCACTCCATACACTAACTGTCAAGGGAAATGTGCTGTAACAGTTACTCCATGAAGTAAAAGAAAGCCACCTCGGTCGTACACTCACTCCATACACTAACTGTCAAGGGAAATGTGCTGTAATAGTTACTTCATGAAGTAAAAGAAAGCCACCTGGGTCGTACACTCACCCCATACACTAACTGTCAAGGGAAATATGCTGAAACAGTTACTCCATGAAGTAAAAGAAAGCCACCTAGGTCGTACACTCACTCCATACACTAACTGTCAAGGGAAATGTGCTGTAATAGTTACTTCATGAAGTAAAAGAAAGCCACCTGGGTCGTACACTCACCCCATACACTAACTGTCAAGGGAAATGTGCTGTAATAGTTACTTCATGAAGTAAAAGAAAGCCACCTGGGTCGTACACTCACCCCATACACTAACGGTCAAGGGAAATGTGATGTAACAGTTACTCCATGAAGTAAAAGAAAGCCACCTAGGTCGTACACTCACTCCATACACTAACTGTCAAGGGAAATGTGCTGTAATAGTTACTTCATGAAGTAAAAGAAAGCCACCTGGGTCGTACACTCACCCCATACACTAACGGTCAAGGGAAATGTGATGTAACAGTTACTCCATGAAGTAAAAGAAAGCCACCTAGGTCGTACACTCACTCCATACACTAACTGTCAAGGGAAATGTGCTGTAATAGTTACTTCATGAAGTAAAAGAAAGCCACCTGTGTCGTACACTAACTGTCAAGGGAAATGTGCTGTAACAGTTACTCCATGAAGTAAAAGAAAGCCACCTGTGTCGTACACTAACGGTCAAGGGAAATGTGATGTAACAGTTACTCCATGAAGTAAAAGAAAGCCACCTAGGTCGTATATTCACTCCATACACTAACTGTCAAGGGAAATGTGATGTAACAGTTACTCCATGAAGTAAAAAAATCGTGTCATACATTCACTCCATACACTAACTGTCAAGGGAAATGTGGTGTAACAGTAACAGTTACTCCATGAAGTAAAATCAAGCCACCTGGCTAATAAATTCACTCCATATTGCCTGCCTGGCTGACGATGCTTGACGATTATGTTTGACGATGTTCATTATTCTATTCTCAGATTGAGATTAATTTATTTCCAAATTCAATAAAAAACTATTCTTTGGCAGGAGGACATGATGCCTATCTCTGTTTTCGCCTTGTACAGGACTACAGGTGCGTGTTCTATGTGGGCTGACACCTGCACAACAGCACGACACACCAACAAAAAGCGTGATAGCACAGTGCTTAGTTTCAGCATAGACATTTAGCATAGACATTGACCCTTGACAAATGCCAGCTTTTCCGTCTGGCCACTAAAATGCTAAAAAAGCCTATCGCCCTAACAATCATGTTATTGTTATATTATCACAGTATCATGAACAAGGCTTTATCCGATATCCTGGCAAATCTGTCATATGAGGAGAGAAAAATTTGCAAACCAACTTTATAAATGATTAGTGAAATATTTATATATCAATGCGAGTCAAGCGAGTCGAAGCTTGGAGGAGAAAAGCGCTAATCAAAAATGTCAAGCAATTGTTGCCGGATGAGTCAGTCACAAAACTTTTTTGTGTAGTGGGGCGTCAGAAAGGTTACTCATTAAAATAGTATGTGTCGTGTTTAATCCAGACAAATAATCCAAAGATCCAACTTGTTTTTAAATTAAATTGTGACACGAAATCCTTTTTTGTCAAAGGTTGCTAGGTAAAACATATTTTTTGCCTTTTCGTTAGGAGAAAAAGTAGTTTTACCGGAATGACTGACCAATGCAAATTTGTCATGGTGCCTGTGGGGTGCTTCTTACAGCGAACCCCTGGCAATACACCTCACCTGCGCTGTGATGGAGGTGTTGGTAACAAGTAACAAGTAATTTATTCTGAACAATTCCAGAAAATGCAGAAAATTGAATGCCAGGTGAGCATGTGTGGTAACAATACATTTAAAATATATGCATTTCAGATTTCACTTATGTACACAAATTTCCTAATTCAACTACTTCTTTCTAAATTCATTAACACTGCAGCTCGAACTTGACTGTTTGGTACGACAGTAAAAACAATATATTGAGCGTTTTCGTTTATCATTGAAGTGAGAGCATTTTAAAAACACATAAGGATATTTCTCTCCCACGTCCACATGTAGTGATTGTATATTATATGACATTAAAATCCTGCCCAGCAAACACGACCGGTATATCCAATGTTGTTTTAATGTCGGGCCAGCATCGCAGACTATGACCCAACATTAAATTATTATTGGCTTAATATCTCGTGTCTGCTGGGTGTTTGAATGGCAAAGAGGAAATAACAGAATGGTTAAGCTTTATTGTCTTCGATCTTTGTGATGTTGTTGTTGCCGCGATCACAATCTGTTGTCTGGGTTTCTCTAGTAACATCTATTATATTATATTATATTACCAATCCAATTATTCAATCGTATTTCCTATATTAGGCAATATTAAACAAATACCCTGTGCAACCAATCTGCACGTAATTAGTTGTATTGCGAAGAGCAGAAATGTAAACAAGGATACAAATTATTTTTTTATTTTCATTTATTACATCGATAGTCTATAGGGGAGGGGAGTTGTAGGGGGGGCATTTTTAATTTAAAAAGGTGGGCTTTTCAGCATTGTAATTGAAGTTAGGCGGCGTTGGCGTTGACATAGCATGTTGCTAGTAACCAGTTCTCGGACAAGTTCAATAATGACTGAAACTTTTACCTTGTTGCCGCGATAGCCTAAAAAGTTCATCATGTATCCTGCTCAAATTTGTAATGCATGTTGCTAATAACCAGTTCTCGGACAAGCTCAGTATTGGCGGCAGGCTATTGTCGAGTGTGCTCTTGCTTCTAAAATGTTTTTTGTATCTTTATCCCGCCTTTTAATTTAAAAAAGGGGGTCTATTGCGATTGAAGTTCGGCGTCGTCGATGTCGGCGTCGGCATTATGCTTGCTGTTTAAATAACCAGTTCTCGAACAAGCCCAATAATGGCGGCGGGATATTGTCGAGTGTGCTCTTGTTTAAATTATTATTGAAATAGTCATTGGGAGAACTTTTCTGGACGGGTCACTGGTTTGGAAAGGGTAGGGGATTCTTTTAACTTACGGATTTTTTACTCATTTATTTTTCAAGATATGACCTGGGGAAATATTACCATATCATTTTATTTTTTGGCACCAAGCCATAAAAGTGCATTCTCCAAGATGGCCGCCCGAAAACCTTTTGAGAACACTTGGTGATTCTCTATAGGTATTTCTGATGATCCGATTATTTTTGGGGATAAACCCGTTAAAAACAAAATGACTGACAGCAGCCATCTTGAAAAGAATCGACATGGGCGGGGGGGGGGACTTATTTAATTATTGGGGTAGTATCTCCAAATTTAACAGTGTTTGTGGTGTACGCGCTTTCAGGGGGGGGGGGGGAGGGGTGTACTTTTTTGATTATCTAATTGAGCAGCCCTCGCCGAGGCGGCCTGCTTACTGTATTCCACACGGTCCGCCGCCGCCGCAGTTATTTGTTTTCAAGTAGCTGGGTGAATATACAATTTAAGGGGTCTTTCAATCTGTATTTTTGAAAAAAAATAAGTCGCTTCAAATTATATATACTAGGGTCAGATATTGAGGGTAGGGTCTATGTGATACATATTTAAAATATCAGAGCTTGATCTCAAACAGATTTAAAAAAAAATATGTGTTCTTGTGAAGGACCGTAAAAATAAAATGTCAACTCAGCAACGAATTATATATATATATTTGATCATTTTTAAATTTCAAAGATCATAAATTGCTTTGTATGATAGTTTAGTGATATATTAGTAGTTATAACACTTTTTGAAATAAAATTTGCTAAGACAGAACAGTGATTTTATTGTGAAATTATATAGTTGCTGAGTTGACATTATCGTTTCTGAGTTGAAAAAGCACGATAATTGCACGTAAAAGTCATGTTTTAAGGGCATCTACGAGATCTCTAAACACGTGAGCCTAATTTTCTGGAAAAAAAATTGGTTCATCATTATAAAGACAAAACAGAAATGGGATCATAACAAGCCTAATTTGCAAATGTATTTCGGAGGCCATTGTACAATACATACATGCCAATATAATGAGGGTAAATTTGATTTAGAAATTTAACTAAATGTTATTTGTAGTTTTTTTATGTAAACAACTTCTAAAATTCTCTCTCACTCTAATTCAATCAAAAGCAGCTTCTTTTCAACTGCATTTCACATTGACGGAGTTAAAATTTCAGTTTTAATTACAAAAAGGGGGACAGAAAGCAGAATTCAGTAAACTCAGCAACGTTTTTGCTTTCAACTCAGAAACGTTTTTTCATTGTTGTAAAAATGTCTACATAAGCGAATACTCTCTCAGTCTAATTTAATTGAAAACATATTTTTTAATTGCATTTTACATTTATAGAATTACGTTTTTAGTCTTAATTACATCAGTGAGACAGAAAGCTAAATTTGGTCAACTCAGCAACGTTTCTGAGTTGAGTGATCAACTCATAAACGTTGCTGAGTTGATCGAAATAATAATGTTGCTGAGTTGAATACGGACAACATAAAACGATCTTTAATGTATTTAAAATAGATGTATCATTGCCCACCGATGCGGTAGGGGGATGGCCATCATTATCAAGCACTTTGTTCAGTTTAACATGTTTTCAATGAATTTTTGCTAAATTATTAGCGTTTCTGAGTTGACACAAAAATTGAATACGCTTCAGGGGTGATTGTTTTGGTTATAAAATAGCAGTTTAGATTGAATGTTTACAAATATTTCACCTACCTCAAAATATTGGGACTTTGCAGCTGTCTCTGCATATATCAAAGTAATTGAATGGTATCACACCACAATTTGAGGAGTTTAGATAACACTGGCGTTGCTGAGTTGACCGGTTTGCGTGAGACAGCTAAAAAGCCTCAGTAAATGTATCCTTGGCAACTTTTTATATTGAGTTCATGTCTGTATACGAAAAAATTCCGTTGAACATAACAATTGCGCTACAAAATAACTGGGGGTTAAGTTATTTCCAAGAGATCTTCCATGTTAAAACAGTCTATGTTTCAGGTGTTAGACATTGGGAGACATTGCATTTGTGTACAAATTCGTGTATTTTAGCACATTGCATGTTGAATAAAAAAATATTCGTCAGAGATATTGAATTATTTTTTTTCTCAGTTTATCGTATCGCCCATAGGACAATATTAAAAAAAATTCGGACCCACACAATGCATAAAATCGCTCAGAATAGCCAAAAGACACTAAATGACCCTTAAATTGTATATTCACCCAGCTACTAATCTATCCTCATACTTCACATAGCCATCATATACCACTGGGGAATTGTTTTGGTGACATTTTGATCCCCATATCACCAACACTTTAATTACTATGGCCACTAGCGAAGAAATGATCGTTAGCGCATTTAAGGAAAAAGTTGCCATCAGATCTTCTTTTAATTTGTCAAATATGTATTTCAAAATGGCCGTTTAGCGGCCATTTTGTAATATTTTGTAATATTTACTTAACTCAAGAAATGCAAAATGACTGGACCATGGATATAAAACAAAATGTTATGTCTCACACAAGGATAACCCATAACAAATTTCACACTAAAAAATCCAAAATGGCTGCCAGTCGGCCATTTTTTTTTAATCATTTTTGTTAGTTTTTTTTTATTTTAATTTAATTTATTTTTTCAACTATCTCGGAAATCTTGCATGATAGCTGATCTATGAATTTCTGACCTGATTACCTTTTGGGAGCAAACAATTTTAAAATAGTAGTCGAGCGATAACGGAGGGCTGCTTTCGTGTTCTTTTCTGAACAACTCTTTCTAGTTACCTTTTGGGAAGAATATATTTAAAACAAAATAGCTGACAACAGCCATCTTGTTTCTGGTGGACTGACTTGGATAAATCTAACAGGATGATTTTAATGTGTTCATGCCGAAAACAGTCACAACTACGTAGTTATTCATATAATTTAGAGCTGTTAACACGTATTATACCGAATTCAAAATGTATCATGCATCGACTTCTGGTAATTATTTGTACTACAGAAATATGTGTTGCTTCTACTAGGCAGAAGTGTCCCATATACTTTACTTTAGTAATTTTAAAATAGTAGTCGAGCGATAACGGAGGGCTGCTTTGGTGTTCGTTTCCGAACAACTCTTTCAAGTTACCTTTTGGGAAGAATATATTAAAAACAAAATGGCTGACAGCAGCCATCTTGTTTCTGATGGACTGACTTGGATATATCTCACAGGATGATTTTAATGTGTTCATGCCGAAAACAGTCACAACTAGGTAGTTATTCAAATATGTTAGACTGCTTTACCTTATCAGTGCCCATTTAGTTTCAATTTCTACTTACAATGATAATATAAGGCGAGAAGTGAGACACAAAATTTACTTTGATGTATTTTTAAAATAGAGGTACATTTCCCATTTAACCTTTTGAAACTGGAAATTTCTCCTGCAAATACAGCTTCAAACGCTTGAAACTTTTTTATTGTGTGCCCTTTAAAAATGAACCGCGTGTAGCCTACTATCCAATATGGCGTCAGCTGCTTCCTCAGTGAAATGACTAAAAATGACGACAAAATAACTACCCACTGGGCACACGACGTTGTTTCGTCATTGAATCAACGTCAATGACGTTGATTAAACGTCGCAACAACGTGGTGTGCCCAGTGGGTACTGAACAGGTCAGACGTTTCACCCGCCTGTTGCCGGTTACCGGTGTGGCGAGGATTCCCTGAGTTTGCCTTTATCCATCGACATGAACACAACTTCTATTATGTTTACGACTGGGTTTTTTCGCGAGGAGGGCGTGTGCACCTCTTTACTGCAATGACAAACACACCCCGTCGGGCTTAGACATCGCAGTGTATAGGCACTGGGCACACGACGTTGTTGCGACGTTGAATCAACGTCATTGACGTTGATTCAACGTCGTAACAACGCCGTGTGCCCAGTGGGTATTATCCTAACAAGTGCCAGTCCAGGCAAATTAAATACCCCTGATCAACGACATGTGGCAGGTTCTCCTAAAATAAAGCAACGCCATCTGCTTCAATAACTATTTTCACACTGGAAATTGCACCAGCTTCAAATGAATACTTTAAGTGCTAAAGAACTACGGTAACCCTTTACCTGCTGGTGACACATGTATGCGTACAAAAATATTTCACATCATCAAATAGTTCTGATTTTAAAATAGATGTGATTTTCTCAGGTTATTCAGACATGCCATCAATAGGTATTTTGATATGGCAGCTCAGTTATGGCTCATCAGATATCAAAAAAGCTATTGTACAATATTAAATATCAATCCTAATGATCGCATGGATAAGTAAAGGTAAGGGATAAGTAAAGGTTTAACTTTATGCCATACTGTATCTCTGTCGATTCGTCAAAATGGATACACTATATCGGTCCATTTAGTCCCTCTAGTCAAATTTAAACATTTTTATTTGGACTTTAAATATTGTGTTTTGTCTGGGTGAAACATAGGAGATATAAGAAATTGGCCAATAAAATAGACTAGTAATTTTCTTCTACACCATACAATGAGAAACAAGTTGTACCAAGGGGGTCAAAATAGTATCATTTAACTCGGTATTATTGATTTCACACTCTGATTAATTAAACATGCAGACCAGACACACTGATTAATTAAACATACAGACCGTGGCATGTCATTGAACACCCCAGTGTAGATTTAACCTCTGCAAGGTCAATAATTAAGCATCGCCGATACTATAAGGATGTTTATATTTTCTGTATCTGAGTCATACACGCCCTTTTTCCAGCAATATCTTATCAACCGCTGGTTGGATCGAATTCAGATTTGACGTGGTGATTCTCTACGTATTTCTGATAATCCAATAAAAACAAATTGGCTGACGGCTGACATATTGAAAAAAATGCCTTTTACTTATGCATTTATTATGAATTATTATGAATATAATTTTTCATAGATATGACAACCGTGAACGCACATTTCCAAGATGGCCGGCAAAAAAGCTTGTGGACGCGATATTTTATGAAATGCTGGTTTGATCGCATGCAAATTTGGTTTGCTGGTTCTCTAGGTATTTCTGTTGATCTGATTCACTTTTAGAAACCAGATGGCTAAAAACAGTTCTTTCCCTATCTTTTGGCACAGTTTATTGTATTGGTGAGTGAGTGAATAGTGCTTTATGTCGCAGTCTGCACAATCATGGTAATATCGCAATATATCGGGCCAATGTCCTACTCCTATCGACTGATTTCGAGGCTTCTTATCAGTATACAGTAGCACAGCACAATACATGTCTTTGAACAGTTTGGAGCATTGTGTATGCACAATATCGATGATGGCCTTGATAGCATGTATATAATAACTAAATAATGTTTTTGATGTTTTTTCGTGCCGAAAACATTCACATAATTATAGTGTTGATTAGATTTCGAATATATTTATTTGATGAATTATTATTGGAAGTGGAGCAAATACAATGCGACATTAGACATTGTTGACAGATTTAAATTAACTTCACTCTCGATTCCATAAAGACTTTGCCTGACTTATGTTGTAATTGATTTATCACATTTCGATCCAATTTTCTAATTCTATAGATTAAAAGTAGAACGAACTTTTTGAGAATCTGAATATGAACCGCCTGAAAGTCGTAAAACTAACTTGCAGCCTGAAATCGTTACGAAAAAGTAAACGGCCTCTTTACTGACGTGCAGAAGTACTCTCTTATTGACCACCAGCGAGTGGATAATGTCTAAGAGGGGTGGTATGTCTAAGTTTAAATGTCCGAGTCCGAGAACAGTTTAATAATGGGGGCTGTGAACGGTGGATTTTATTGTTTTTTTTCGCACAAAAACAGGCAATTGATAAAATAAAGAGATATAGCGAGAGATATTCAGCATAATCTCGAGATTTCAAAACACCAAAGCTTGAGATTTCTAGCCAAATCGTGTGGCATCTTTAAATGTAGCTTTTAACGTACCCGTCTTTGGTAAGGTGAGATCACTATTCACTTTCCCAGCCAACACGAGACATTCACCCAATGCCGTTTTAATGTTTGGCCACCGTCTTCGACGCTGGCCCAACATTGAAACGACATTGTGTGAATGTCTCGTATTTGCTGGGTTGGTGTTTGTATTGAACCTACTGGTGTAATGTATTCCAATTCATATTTAATACAGCTTCTAACTTGTATCTTAGCCCTTTGGTAATTCATCTATTTTAAGGTTTTTCACTCACTTAGCCTGACACGCACGCAACTACAAATGGATGGGACTTATTTAGATTTGTCAAATTGGAGATCAGTTATTTTCAAATCATGCTGATTTTTAGATAATGATTTATTAAGTCACCTTTAACACGCTCAATAAATTTTATATTAAAGTGTTAATAAACAGGTTTAAAAGCAACTATATTTATTATTCACGTTTGGAGGATCAGTATTATGTAGACAGCACAAGGAAGGAAGGCTATGGTTTATAATAGGATGCTATTCTAGGGACCTAGACGTTTCACCTTCTGGGTTCTCTATGTTTGTTCAGCGTGTCTGGACGCCGCGCTCATGTGGTCGTAAATAAGAGACGTCCATTTTCAGCGCTCTGCCTATTTTGGATGTACCTTATTGCCGTCCCATCAGGTATGTCTCTGTCCGTGTACACGTCCTAACAACATCCGTACCAACGTCTCCTCATTTTTCACCATTATGTCCACAACTTCATAATGAGGGTCTGCATTGTGTTTATAAATCATCGCCCGTAAGTCTGAGAGATTCACTTCATGAATTCCAATGTATGTACCATATTTTGTGTCATCCTCCCTACAACAAGGCTAGCCATCTCCAGGTCGCAGGCCGAGCTGCGACCTCGAGAAGCCTAGCCTTCATGTAGGTGAGATGTGTACTGTAGGCGTGGTCTATCCCGACTGCCAATAAAACCTGGTACAGATTTGCATTATAATACCAAATGTTTCTTCAATCTGCTAGATATATGCACATATTTTGTATGTTTCATTTCAAAGTTAAGAAATACGTCTGGTAATTTATGCAGGTAGGCCTAAACTTTTTAAACCACAAATTCTTGAAACTATTAATAAAAACACTCGATTTGAATGTTCCACCTTAAAGTCTGCATCATGAATCTGCAGGTACCATTTTAAAGCCACCCTAAGGTTATAGCCCTGCAACAATGCGCTCAATGCTGGAAGTCAGACTCGTTTAAAATGTATGCGTTTCTGCATGTGAAGGCATGCATATATATCAGGTAGATAGTGTAAAAACAGCTGATGCAAACTTACTAATTGATTTAAATTATTTTCACAGCCCACATGAAACTTTGTTTTTTCTATGCTAGACATAGGGTAAAAAAATACAATTTGCTGGGTGATCTTGTTTTATTTTGTAGCGCTAGAAATTGTTATATATTAATAATCTAGTTAACCTCAAGTACAACTTTTAATTTCGGTATATATATATATATTTTCAGTACATATGGTAAGAAGCCAGATGTCCACAAAGAAGCCAATAAGAATACGGCAGGCAATAGTGCAGCTAATCCACCACGCATCTCGCCTGACAATCGTGCTCCAGGCCGTAACAGAGAGGACAAGGAGGGACGCGATCACGCGCGGGACACATACGTGGTAAGTAGTAGTAGACAGGACAATATAGGACGTGATAACATGAGGAACACATACCGTGATATGTGGTAACAGAGAGGACAAGGAGTGACGTGATAACATGCGGGACACATACCGTGATATGTGGTAACAGAGAGGACAAGGAGGGACGCGATAACAGGCAGAACTTATACCGTGGTATGTGGTAACAGAGAGGACAAGGAGGGATGTAATAACGTACGGGACACATACCGTGATATGTTGTAAGTGGTAACATAGCGGACAAGATCGCATCATGTGATAACATACAGGACACATACCGTGATATATGTGGTATGTGGTAACAGAGAGGACAAGGAGGGATGCGATCACGCCATACATTTAAACCTTTCAGAGCGGGGACCGACTCGAAAGAGTAAGATATTTGTAATGGCCGCTGACCCATAACATTGGTATTCAAATGAAGTGAAGAGAGTTAGCTGAGACATTTATGATGCTTTCAAATTCAAAAAACATTTGCTTTCTATGGTTTGTATACAAATATGTCAGCCCTATAAGGGCTAAACCGTAATCTGTCAAACAAAGCTGTCGGATCTATGATTGTAATGTGTTGTAGAAGTCACATACACATGTGCCTTGTTTTCACACGGGCACATTAGCTTCAGCAGTATTTGTCAGTGTGTGTCATCCACTCTGTGTGTTATGACACACCAATCAAAACTCACAGTGAGTAGAGAAATAAGTGCGTGTTGTCCTGTTGCACATATAACGCTCACCTCTAACAATTGAGTAGCGCTTGATTGACGACTGAAGCAACGGTCACAACATCGTTAAATTTGAACATTTGTTTAACTTTCTAAATAATAACACTCACCAGCGCTGCCGATGATCACCGACGGTTGCGACCTTTTGTCAGAAGAGGCCAACGAGCCACATCTAAAACCCGTATTTTGACATAGAAATGAACAAAATGGTAGCAAATCAACAACGCCATCCAATTATATTTCTAACGTCCTTCTTACTTATCAAGCGCTATGGAGAAGTAGGATTCAGTTGATTTAGTTCAGTTGATACTTGTAACATAAGCCAGACAAACAATCAGCATAATTTACAAAAGATATTCCATCTTAAAATGATATATAATTGAGGAATAACTACCTCCCTTTTGAAATGGTCCAAGGGTAGGAGTATAGCTAGAAACTAATCGAATTTTAACTGAAATTAGCGAAACAATGTGTACATCTGTTTGCTTTGGATTCCCCTTTATCCAGAAAGGTTACTGACCCAATCTGGGACTCTGGCCCTGACCGTGTTCTAGGACCTTGTTTTGGCGGCATTTCTGTGGCCCTGGTTTGTAAGAGAAGCGTAAACTAATTTAATTTCTAGGCTTTCTCTCCAGCCATCTTCTTTTTGTAATCGATCATTCTTGAAATTGACTCGCACACAACAGCCATCTGGAAAGCATTTACCGACCTCCCCTCACCTCAAGTGTTGACGTCATCCAAATTAGATTTGACACCGACATTTCTCAGCAATCACGAGACGTTGACTAAATGCTAGTTTAATGTTGGACAAACGTCTGCGACGCTTGTCCAACGTTAAACCAACAATATGTCAACGTCTCGTGTATTCGGGGAGTTACCGTATCCAAATCGTAGATTGGTATTATCGTAGATTCTAAAATGTTTCTGAAGAACAGTCTTAGCGCAGCTAAGTCGTTTCGCTTTACTGATCAATAATATTTTCTTCGCGAAGACCCCACTCCTAAACTTCCCCTATGCCACGCGTGCGGATGGGCTAGCAACAAAGCCAATTCTTGTTGTAACTGCTCAGCGAATTGAGCCGACCCACCTACTTTAACACTGTATACAAACCCTTCAGCTCTGCCATCCACTTATTTTCAAGTTCAGCGGTGTTCTTTTACGAAGAATATCGCACAAATTGGCAACACCGTTGATATTTTAGCACGTACGGTAATATCACGCGACCTGGAAGTAGGTGGCGGTTGAGTGGCGTTACGTAATCCAGAATGTCTCGGTTACACCATTCTCCTCTGCTTGGGGGGTAGTATCTACCGTGTCTATATCCCAGCAGACACGATACATTGACCCAATGCTGGGTTAATGCTGGGCACCACATCATATATCCTTAGCCAGTCAGCTGGCTAGTTTTATTACTTCTATTGCGCTAACTCGTGGTGAGAAATTGCCCGAAACTCACAAAAGCAGATAAATGTCGTAACTAATCAAAATGATCACAGAAGTGGTGCAGTATTTGAAATTGGGTAGATTTGTTTTCGGATTTTTAAAGTAATTCTATCTTCCAAATAGGTATCTCTTGTGTTAGAATAAGCTGATGATTTACATTAACACGTCCAATGTTGGCTATGTTGCTGAGGGTATCACAAAAGCGTTTTCACACATAGTTTGGGCTGAAATTGATCATATTTGCTGATGCAGATATCAAATAAAGCACTTACTGCAAATAATTATAACATCAGGGTCCGGTTTCACCAACCCACTTAAATATTAAATATCAACACGTGATCATGTCTCAGCCAATCAGTAAGCTTAAGTGGGCAACTTGGGGGGGGGGGGGGTCTGCATCCATGTTTGTTTCTGATCGGATATCAAATTTCGTGCAAACCCAAGTAAAAGTACAATCCGCTTTTTAGCCCGCCTTTTAATTAAAAAAGGTGGGCTATTGCAATTGAAGCACGATAACTTGAGAGTTTTTCTATGTATCCTTCCCAATTTTTTTATGCATGTTACAAATGACCAGTTCTCGGACAAGCTCAAAAATGGCTGGAAACAAGTCAAAATGGCCGATTTATTGCGATTTTTCACATTTTACGTCAATAATTTGACCTTGTTGCCGCGATAACTTGAAAAGTTTTTCATGTATCCTGTTCAAATTTGTTATGCGTGTTACTAATAAGCAGTTTTCGGACAAGTTCGATAATGACTGAATCTTTTTTTCAAAATGGTCGATTTGTTGCGATTTTTCGCATTTACCTTGTTGGCGCGATAACATGAAAAGTTTTTCATTTATCCTGCTCAAATTTGTTATTCATATTACTAATAAGCAGTTCTCGGACAAGTTCGATAACGGCTGAGAAAATCAAAATGGCCGATTTATTGTGATTTTTTGCATTTTACGTCATTAATTTAACCTTGTGGGCGCATTGTTGGAAGGCTTGTCGAGTGTGCTCTTGTTTGAAGTGTTATTGCATCTAGATTTGGGACAACGTTCTACGGTATGTACTGTTTATAATGCCGTGTTTTTTTTAATTTGACCATCCCAAGCACATTTCTGATTTTATGGAATCCATTTGGGCTTATTATCCTTTCTGGTTAACTAACAATATTATTTTAAACAAAATAAAAACGGCGGCCATCTTGGATTTGTGGATAAAATATTGGTGGAACACATAATAAATGCCTTTTTCGACCCTAACTTACTTAGAAACCATAAATAACATAATATGTTACATGTAACTAGGTGGTAAGCCATGAGTCTTTTTCATAAATAAAATTAACACGGCAGTCATCTTGGATTTGTTTGTGGAATGTAGGTCGAATTACCTGAAAGAAAATAATTTATCGGCTCAAAATTATCTAGGAACCATAAATCATACAGGCCTAGGTGGTAAACAAATATAATGAAAAAAACGACGGTCATTTAGGATTAGTGGGTGAAACATTGGTCAAATTAGCTAAACAATTGAAGAAATCAATTTCTCCACCCAAAATCACACAGAAACTATAAATTACACAACCCTCTCAATTTTGATAAAATATTCATTTAATGACATCCAGTGCCCTCACGCATGGTATATAGGAAGGTGACCAGCGCCCCATATTTGTTTAATCAAGTATATTAAATGATATTAGCATGGTAGCTGCTTTTACTCGGGGTGAATTTTAATTAAGCATATCCTCAATATATGTCTGCAGACTATAGTCACGCTTCTCTGTGATGTTACCAGAATAATATGGCAATCTGGATAACACACACCGCAACGTCGTATTGCAATTGCCCTTAGGACGATATACTTTTGTGATCGATTACCAATAAAAGTGTCGTAATTAATATGTATAGGACTTATGTTATCACTTCGTGACAACAAACTAGATATCAATGTAGTACCGGATAAGCCAGGCAACGGATCAGGTTCATCTCATAATGATGCTGGTAATAGATAGTCAGTAGTCCAAAGTTTTTATATTGTGTCTTCAAAGTTTGAACTACAAAGAGCACAGTGTATGTTGTCCCCAAACTAGACACCGATAGCACGTGCGTCTCAAACTGCGACAACTCACCACCAGGTATCTGTCTGCATCCACCCCTCCCTCTCTATGAGATGTTAGGTGTTCTGTAAAATTAAAAAGAGGCTGTCGGCATGAATTGCCAGACGAGATAATAGTGCATGGACGGACGTCACACTTTGCACTGTAGGAAGTGTAAGTTAGAACATGCAACATTATAAATGATCATAGTTTCAATAAAACTGGTTCAGCGTCAAATTGTTACAATGGTAAATGAGGTGCTAAACAGGTCTAAAGACAGCTCTAACCTTGCTTGACGTGTCGGCCGCTTTCGACACCATTGACCAAGCTACATTAACAGATAGACTTTATGATAGGTATGAAATATCTGGCCAGGCTCAATTTGGTTTTCTTCTTATTTGTAAAATAGGCACCAATCCGTAAAAATTGAAGACACTCTGTCAGATAAAGTCACACTCTCGTGATATGGAGTTCCACAGGGCACTGTGCTGGGACCAGTGCTTTTTTAGCCCGCTTTTTAATTTTTAATTAAAAAGGTGGGCTATTGCAAAAGAAGTTCGGCGTCATCGGCGTCGGGGTTAACATTTACTTGTGGGCACGATAACTTCAAACGTTTTTCGTGTGTCCTGCTCAAATTTGTTATGCATGTTACTAATAAGCAGTTCTTGGACAATTTCAATAATGGCTGGAAAAAAATCAAAATGGTCGATTTATCGCGATTTTTTTCATTTCACGTCAAAAATTTGAACTTGTGGGCGCGATTACTTGAAAAGTTTTTCATGAATCCTGCTCAAACATGTTACTAATAAGCAATTCTCGGACAAGTTCAATTATGGCTAAAAACAATTCAAACTGGCCGTTTTATTGTGATTTTTCGCATTTTACGTCAATAATTTGACCTTGTGGGCGCGATAACTTCAAGTTCAATAATGACGGCGATCTATTGTCGACTGCACTCTGTTCCCTGTTCCGGGTATCTGGGATTCGAAGAGAAAGTGGAATCAGCCGGGCGGCACTGCAGCGAGAAGTTCGTGAGCCGCGAGTTTAGTGAGATATAGGTGCTGGCTAATCCAGTTAGCATACACGGACACCGCGGGCTTACCAAACATGTTATTGTATCGGCGAGTATACATCAGAAGGTAAGTGTCCTGTAAACGCCTGTAGATGATTTGCAGCTGCCGCTGGCAGGGGTGAGCCCCAACCGCTGAGAGGATTGTGTCCACGGCGGCCTAAATCCCCCCCCCCCCGATAAATGGGACATACTGGTCTGACGTCGTTTTAATGCCGGGTCAACGTCTGCGACGTTGACCCGGCATTAAACCGACGTCAAACAAAATGTCGCGGGTACTCGCTAGGGTAGTGAAAATAATAGCACCGCCAAACTATTATCCTAATCACCGTGTAAATGGCGGAGAAGGTTTATTCTATTCGCCGTTGTTCCTTTCGCTGTTACATAATGTCTACCCATCCCGCGTGGCATGTGAATAACGAGGGGAGCGCTCGCGTGAGATTGCAGTTTGGAGGTGGATTTTAGGCGGCGACATTTCCTGTGCTGATCTCCGGTCAGGCCATGTTATAATCTGCCTAATGTATTCCCGGCCTGACCGCCAGACAAACAATGTGGTCCACTAAAAGCACAAAGTGACCGCTGCAAACTGACCGCTCAGTATCAGAGAGCCCTCCGTCGCCGTCTGACCTGAATTACGTTTTGAGCTCATTTCTTAATAATCTGAATCGATACGCTAAGTGATTGGACGCTTGTTTTTTTTCAACATTTTTAGACTGGGCTGTTTGATAATCATATTTGTTTTAATTGCTTATCACAAAATGTTGTAACATAGTGATATATGCATTTAATCTGTAGACGTCAGATTCTGACGTATAAAAACGGTCCCCGCACTGAAAGAATTTAAATATTTATAATGGCCGTAGACCCATAACATAGGTATTCAAATGAAGCGGACAGAGCTAACTAAGACATTTACCAATATTTTCAAACTGAATAAAACCCTTTGGTCTCCACGGTTTATACAAAAATGATGCAGCGTTGTATTGGTAATAACGAGATATCAGTTCTCTCCGCCACGCATTTTTCCGTGTAACATCTGTAGTGATATGAGATAAATGTACTGGATGTCTATAAAATAATTGTATATCTAATCTATAATGGAATAAATTATTTGACAATTTACACATTTGAAACAGAAATTGCTAACACGATTTCAAATCATGAAACAGAATTGTTTTTATGTAAACTTACCTAAATTGTGTTTTTTTCATTGACTGAGCATCTGCCACAATATATTTTATAAATTGCACAGCTCGCTATAAAACGTGTTTGAGAACCATATGCATGCGGGACCAGCAGGCCGATGGTTTATTGCTAAATTGTTGACTTAAACAACTAGCTGATAAATTACGTTTACGAGATTGAATCAGCGTTCACCTTGAATATATAACTGTGTAATATCGTGACATGAATGGATTAACAGATATTGCATGTCGAAAATTAATGACTAAACAATTATTATCGGTACTTTGTACAAGATTAGTATTTCAGCGAATATGTTTCAAGGCAAAGTCACATTCTGTTTCTTGAACGCCCCGCCGACTAAGCCACAGCGACAGACTTGTGTACTAGATAAAGACTTCTTCAGCTAGCATTTATAAGTCAGTGTAATTATTTATTAGCTCAAACAAACAAACAAATGCAATAATGTGTAATACAGTAATTGTGAAATATAGTTCCACCGTGTGACACCCCCTGATATCACCCAGCTGCTACCACCTCCATAAAATACCCCGACCTTCTACGTTTTTTGACACCTAATCGCCTGGAAACAGGCTAATTGTTGAATGTTAGATTGTAATCGACTACGTATCGATTGTAATTAACGCTCAGGGCGGTTATGACAGTATCATTATACATGGGCATGCGCAGACGAGAATCTAGCTATCAGGGCCGATATTCTCAAACAGATTGGTTCATATCCCGCCTGGGCATGGGATCGGTCGAGATGGCCATCTCGACCAAACCCATGCCTGAGATCTGGGTCAACCTCTGAGAATATATTGCATCAGCCCGGCATTATCTTGTGGAAGGAAATCGCCCTTAAGTTGCGACCAATTCTTATTGAGTTGTGGATAGCGATGGCATTCGTGATCCACAACTTGATAATACCAAGTTGAATTGGGCTTCAAACGCAGAGCTGTTTTATTGCTTTGAACAGGATTTTACCTTTCAAAATCGTGTGTGTAGCAACTATAAATAATAATCAACCGCCTATCATGCCAATAGTGATAATAATTTAAAAACAAAACATTTGAAGTGTGATACGTGTCAGCTTAATCCTTCTTGACAAATCCGAAAAACACATTTTGTTGGCTACCAAAGTTTTTTTACTCATTCACGCAATTTCAAGCGATTACACATTTAAATTGAAAGGTTCACTGCTAAAATCCGAGAATTGACAGTGCTTCTTCTAGGGATGTTAAAAACACCACACAAATATCCCCATATTATTAGGGCTATCTATTAAGTGGATGCAGATACAATAAGTGCATGTACATCACAAGTGAATGGCAATTCTGGACATCGTATAGAAATGTGACGCCAGGTATAACAGTGTATTACGTATCGTTTGCTTAAAGCTACTTCTTAGTTATTACAGTATTCTCTGTATTTCAGACTTTCCCTTTGCGTTGGTGGCTGTGTGATATTCTCATAATTTATCGGGATATTAGTTATTCAGTCAAAGCCGACGTGGATATTCCATATTTACATACCTTTTATTTGATGACACTGAACATGCTGAACTACATAGACATCACGGGCTCTCCCAATTCCCGTTATGTAATTCCGTTGTATGATCTTATCGAGCACGAATGCTGATGTGAAGGACCTCACACATTATTTGGATCCAGAACTGGGGCGTGACCGAGTAATACCGCCTCATTAAATCCCTTCTGTATTTACAGCAAAAATGACTCTTATCCCTTGACTAGTAATTGGTTTGTAGCGTGCGACGCGCTCTAGAATCCGCCTGTTTCAGCGTGTCATTTTGCTTGAGTGACCGACAAAGAGCCATTTTAATGGGCGTCTTCTCCTTGGCCAGCAAACAGCAAAGGACAATAATTGTGTTGCAATTCGGAGGCCAACGAGGCGCGTCGGTACGATCGGGGACAAGGGGAAACGTCCTCTCAACACCGGGACAACGTCTGGAGACGTTGCCCCGTTGCTGAGAGGACGTTTCCCCTTTTCTGGACGTTACCACGGAGTGACAGAGGCGTCTCCAGCCATGCAGATTTGCTCACTTCCTGGGAAAGGATGCGGATATTTCTGTTATGATCTGTTTATAGTTTTCCAGCCGGCTGGTAATGCACGGCGTGTCTGTGACGGATCCCGGTGCCTCCCGTACGTACCCGTCCTGCACAAGTAGGCCTACCAGGACATGGTCTCCACCCCTCAAATGCTGACGGAGAGTAACTTTCGCATGTTCGACCATATTGATCACTTCTGCACAGGATCTCGCACTCCTTCATTCGTCTCCTTTTGCAGCTAGTACACAACTTAACTGACAACGACTACACTTTGCTGGCCGGCCCCGATGGCTCATTCAGTTCGGCCGGGGCTTGAAACTAGAAAAGATCCTGGGCTCGATCTCGGCTGAGCCGGATGTTTATCATCGTGGTTGTGCTCCAAAATGTTCAAAAGACATGAAATGTGCAGTCCTGCAAAATATATTGTACAGAAAAAGCCCGGCATAGTCAGGGCGCGGATTCTGGTACTGGTTTCAATATATCGTAAATTGTACCAGAATAAGGGCCCTGAATTCTGACTTCTTTCTGTCGCTATATTGCCACGGTGTGCAGAAAGCCGTGTAAGTTATATTTCCATTTTGTTCTAAGCAATGTACACCAAGATGATATAAAATATCCGTTTGAAATTTGTGCCCTCATATGCATGGCATATGCTGTTATTATCTTATGCCAGAGAATACCTAAACGATTTTCAGTGTTAGTATAGAATTTGTGAACAGAAAAAGTAGCTTTAAGCCATACCTGGCGGTGATTTCCTGCCCCTGCTGCATTCACTCGTTATCGATGTCGTAAAGCGATCACAGCTTTACAAACCAAGTCCATTATAGAGTTACATTTTCACCGTGTAGAATCAAGGTAGCTGGGGGCATATTGGACGTATGGATGTCAGTGGTCTTGACCACTCAGTCTAAATACGATACCTACAATTTCCCACGGCAAATATTGGTTGTAATTCTATACTTGAAGACAAACATAATTATCTGGACTGATGCTAACTACCCTCCGGGTGTATCTGTACCCTGCGTGTGCATTATCATCCATGCCTTCGGGTAAGTTGATACACTCTCAGTATGAGGAATACATTCAATTATATTGTTGATATGTTGTAATAATTATACATATCATGTACCAAGTATATACCTAGTTGTCTACATCTAAGATGACTCAACCTGCCTAAATGTGACTACACCGTGCAATGCAGTGTTTTGAGTGAGTATTTATAATAGGTATGAACCAATTTACGTCACACACATGCCATTAATTACAAATAACATTGAATGGAACAGAACAGACGGAAATTCAGATGTAGCAATAACGCGATAGTGTGGATTAGATTAAAACCCGTCGGTCAGAAACCATGCACGTTAACTCCATATAAAAATATACGTTTATATATTACATCGATGATTAGTAATTTCTTGTGATGATATTCTTACATTTCCCAATTAATCAGGTAATCATTGCTGACTGACGTTATCTGGTTGTTGGTAGTATTGTAGTTGTCAAGCCTTGTTTCAACCCCTAAGGACAGTTGTTTATGGAGGTGTATTGTTTGCTGTGTACATGCTTTACAGCATGCAGCAGCGGCGCTTAGTTTACAACAACAACCCAATAGAACCTTTCAGTATCATAATCCTCCCGTTCATAGCCAGTGGCATACACTATGATATACATTCAGCAGCGGTGCTAATTTAGATTTTTCTTTAGTCGTGTGGCTGCAGTAGGTCCTTTAACTTGTCTTACTCTTCTCAATGTGACTAGGCGATCACGGTATTATCAGCCTCGTCGAGTTAAGGTTGAAACCAGTGTATCGTTTGTGTATAATTTCGCGCATGGCAGCGCTCTGCGCGCTTCATTCTGTCGTATTTTACTCTTTGATTTACTATTATACGTTCGACATAAACACAAGATATCAGTGGCGGATCCAGCATAGGGCGTACCCGGCGTACGCTCCCCCTCCTTATTGGTGAAAATATTGCATTTTCATGCACTTTTTGGAATAAAGTGAAGCTAACAATCCTTTTCAGCCAAAATGTGGCTTACGCCCCCTTCTCTTGCACATTCTGGATCCGCCACTGGATATGTATGTTGATTGTCTTGTCTACAATTGGTTGACGACATACAGTTGCTCAACAGCACACAATATGCTGGCTAGATTCAGTCATGATGTATATTTTACAGTATGTCATTACAGTAGACATACATTTGCGTAGCACGTGGAAGTAATATCATAATAATACTGACACTAATGATACACTACTCTAATATGCCATCAGTGGCTGTTTACTGCAGCCTCTTTGATTTGTGACAATTAATATTTAACAGTAACAACTTTCTGTTTCCCTTTCCAAGAAGAGGTCCTTAAATCGGGAACCACATTCATATTTAAATTTAAAACTTGACATCGAGTGAAGACTTTGTTTGCTATCACTAGATGATGGGAAGTAACAACCAAGCGGATAATGTTATAATTATTGTGTTTACTGAATAATCATGTTATTTTTACTGTATAGATGGTATTTAGAAGCAAATACTCAGACACGAGACGTTGACCCAATTCTATTTTACAGTCGGTCAACTTATCGTGCCTGCTGGTTATGTATGTAAATTGACTGTGATTATTTCGTTAAATCCCTGTGCTCCATATAGTGTGTGGATCACATAATACCATAGTATGCTATATCGAGGTCTTGCGTGTGGTGTAATGGTGAAGCCAAGTGATAAAATGCTCGTTGTGTCTGACACAATGAGCGGTACTCCCATTAATTATACATTTATTTGTCGTACTACATTGCCAAACAGATGTAAGTCACGTGGACCGCAGAATGAAAAAAACACAGTATTTACTGATTTCAGCGGCTCATATTTTTCCCCGGACACATTTATTGACTCGCACGATTTTCTCTCCTGTAATTACGCCACATTTTAGTCTGTTAATAAACGTCAGTTTCTTGTGGATTTATTTGCGTAGCACTCGAGAGAGGCGCAGTCTACTACTGTCGTTAAGAGGCTATATAAGCATGCTTTCAGACCAATAAAGCCGCAGTCTGTCTCCTGAGTTTTGCAATTATTTCTGCAGATTGTTTATTAATTGAGTTCGGGCAGATGAGCTGACAGCGGTAGATATTATGATCATCAAACTAGAGGCGGGGACGGTATTTCTGAGTTGCATGGACATGGTATACATGGCGATCTGACAGGCCTTCCGAGTCTATGGTGGATAGCTGATAGATCAGATCGTGCAAGTTGTGTGGCCAAATGCTTTCAAATTGAAGAAAAAACGTGACATCAATCAGTACGAATTTAAAATTTCAAATAGTTGACCTCCATGTTGTCAAATCTGAATAATTTTCACTCACTTGAAGCTGTGGATCGCGCCAGCGAGACACAACTTCAGGTGGGGGAAAATTCCAATTGAATAATTCGGCGGTTAAATGGTTAAAGAATTTTGCCACAGAACTCGCACAATCTGCAGCGTAGTCGACTTTCACATGATAAAGGAGTGGTTCATTCGCACGCAGCTATTTTTGAGAGAGGATCCGTGTACGAGTGACACGCTCAGTCTTCATTGGGTACTTCTGCTCACGATACAAGCGGGATTGCATAACACGAGGTTTGACGAGCGCTTGCTAACCTCCTGTTATTGCCGGGAATTAATGACGCGAGTGGTAATGAATAACATTTCCACCGCAGCCTAATGCCAGCCATACCCACGCACTGTTTAATGACGGAACGTTTTCTGAAAGGCGGCACCCGTCCAAGGTAGAACCAAATTATCCCGGCTCATCGAGTGCAATTGGCCAAAATGTGACGTAGCTACATGTATATTCAGGTAATAGTGGACCACACGCTCTTTCATGAAGGGTCCATAAAGGACATTTCGCCCAATTCATTTATCCAGTGGTAGCGGGTACAGCTGTAAAAAGCGTATTTGATTTGTTACATTTAGGCACATTTAGTACTACTTCATCTTACGAATACCAGACACATTTTATATATTTATGTTCATCAATGTTTCCAATAAAGAATATTGGAACCCAAGATAATCTGTCACCCAATCTAAAGCCAATCGTGTTTTATTTGATCACATATATGAACCCCTAGTAAGCCGAGTGTTGCATGTGTCACTCAGATCAGTGACACATACGACACTCTGGCTGCTGGGGAACCTATATATGGCTGTTGGTTCTGAAGCAGATATATATCCGCTTTACAGGTATCTACGACATCCGTTGTTTTTAATAGACAGACACATTGAACTGCTCTAAGTAGTGCAGCAGCTGATATGATGCAGGAGCACGTCCACACGTGTGGTAATGATGAAGTTACGTGTCAAATATTACCGTCGCTTTGCCGCTAATCTGTTTTATTATCTAGGTGTATATCTAAACAAGGTTCTTTTTATTGTCGGTGTATCATAGTGACAATGTTCGCAAACGATGTCGCACTGACATTTTGAAAACGCATAGCATGTCTTATCGTATCAAAAACATCTATATGATAGATGGAATTATACAATAACCTGACAATACAATACAATACAATACAATACAATACAATACAATACAATACAATACAATACAATACAATACAATACAATACAATACAATACAATACAATACAATACAATACAATACAATACAATATGAGTGCAACGCAACGCAACGCAACGCAACGCAACGCAATGCAAATGCAACGCGACGCGACGCGACGCAACGCAAAGCAAAGCAAAGCAAAGCAAAGCAAAGCAAAGCAATGCAATGCAATGCAATGCAATGCAATCGGTTTAGATTATGTGTAGTATGCAATGTCATTAGTTTGCTATTATGTTACTGATAGGAACATACTGTGTTATGTTATTAATGTGAACAATTGTGGAATTACTGTTGTGTGTTGCATAAGAAACTCTTAATCAACACGACCAGCATATTTACCGAAGTATAAGTAGAAATGTCGTCCCCAGCGCCGACCGTCTGTCCTCTATATTTTTTGCAAATATTCACGGAAGTATAATTACTCGTATTGATTTCATATTTTAAACTGATACTACATATGACTTTTTCCGTTTTTTCCGTCGGCTCCAGTTGACCTTCGGTCGATATCCATATCAGTGCCTAATCTATGCTTATAAGAATCATTTATATTTCTCATGTTAAATAGGGCAGTATAGTTTTTTCTAAATCGTTTTTACTAAAAGGTGGAACTTTCATCCAGTCCAAAAGTTTATCACAAATGTCATATTCATGATAATAGTTTTAACTTGGATATTCTCAGTAAATTGTTTAATCCAGCTATATTGTGAAATGTAAGATTATTACTTCGTCGTCTTACACATATTTGCTTACTAATATTTATATAAATGTGTAGATTTTAATACTTACGCACATTGTTTGTATGAGTGATGTGGCTTAAATCAGAAAATAAACGTTGTATGAGCCCCCCACTTCCTTAGCACCCTCTCCCCCACTTGCAGTATGTTGCGATGCATCATGCCTCTGGGAATGTTTAGTCATTTCTTCAAGTGTCGACTACAGATTTGTGTGAAAGAGATCATAGTCACAATTATGCAGATATCTCTTTGACCTTTAGTCCAGACTAAATAAAGAAGAACATCTGTAAACGTAATAACTGGTCCTGATAACGGAACTGATCCACCAAATCAAGGGCTATATATGTATATCTCGCTTGAGCGAGTGGTAACTTTGACATATCTGCTGCGGCATCACGAACCAAAGACACAGCCCTAATGATGTATGGACTGGCACCCTTGTCTCTCTGATCAAGAAATCTACAGGGCTGGATCGGAGTCTAACTATGGTTGTTGTCGTCGTGTAGGGACACGCCCTATCCCGATTGACAGACTGACGGATCTCAGATCGCAGCGAGGTTTAGCTTGGGTAGGCATGACAAGACGCTGGATCACCGGCGGGCCAACGTCGGCCGACGTTGGCCCGCCGGTGATCCCGCGTCTTGTCATGCCGATTTCTCGCCTGTCCGGGATTCACCCGGTGATGCTCATCTTCACCAGCATCTGTCTCCACATGGCCATCCATCTCATCTTGATGAGCATTTCCAATTCCACTTGGGAGATCATCTCTGGTGGCATCTGCACGTAAGGGACAAATCAGCACGCTTCACCAGCCACTCGTCTGCACTACATGGCCAGGGGTGCATTTTTCTGTGTTTCTGTTTCATCTGGCTTCTTTGGTCGCAGCACAGGCAAATAGAAGTACGATAACTCATACATCAATAGTCAATCGTAACATTGATTTATAACACAAATACTACTAAATTGTCAAGGAAGAGTTTATCACTTTCTTAATTCTGACATTATTTGTTGATGTTGATAACATTATTGACTTGTGAAATTAAAGTGAGAATGTTTCGTATTGAATTTTAAGATTTCGCATTGGCTCTCTAATTGTCAATTGGTGAGAGGTTGAGTAAATTTCGCCCTGTAGCTTAAAAGTGAATACTCTATTTTCTATGAACAAACTTAGAGAATAAAACAGGCTCTTTTGTTCTTGGAAAATGTTTTGAAAGAGCATAGCAATAAAATAAACAACTACGGCATATGGGTGAAACGGAGGAAGTTAATGTTTGTTTCAATTTTGAGTAATCGATATATATTTTTTTTAATCATGTTCAGTTTATAACAAATAAAGGGATAAATCGACTCTAAATTGATAATATATTTTTTTTAATCTAACAGTCACTATAATTTTAATTTTTTAATGATCTTGTAATTGTTACATTTTCCGGTAAATTATTAAAGTCCTTGTCTTAGCGAGATTCTCAACCCCCACAACAAATACACACACATATATGTATGGGTAATTTTTTTCCTCTCACGATATTTTGCCTGGATAGTTTTTCTCAGTTACGTCATTGTCAGTTGAGTCATTAATTATCTATTCGATATGTGTAAGTATGGCAGAAATACATAACATCTTGTTACTGACAATAATTAAATGGTGTTTTGCTCGATCACGGAGAAGGACACAGCTCAAATTAACAGGGCTGCTAATATGTTATTAATATCCCCCATCAATGATCTACCTTCTGTTGTATTTCCCGTGGAATGTGATCACCATTCTGTTAATAATACATCTGTTGGAAATCGCACGTGTTCCTCTTTACAATCACGTACCGTTTATATTACTGTTAAATATTAATTTGGCAGTATTAACTCGTTGTGGTTGACCTACTTAACATGACTTTATCAGTGTAGATCCGGTCTTGCTTGCACAGACCGATGCTCATCACGAGACGCTGAACCAATGTTGGTTAAATGTTGGCCCAGCGTCTACGACGCTGGTCCAACATTAATCCAACATTGGTTGAACATCTCCGCTCACCAGACGTCTCCGATCTATCAGCGACGTTGCGTAACTTGTCAACAAAACTTGTGACCTGCGCCGTATGAGGTTGATCTACATCAACGATCATCAATAAACTAGCCTTGACGTGAATCTGTTTTACACGCATAATTCCAGACAATTCATCTTCTTACACTCTCCGCGCAATGTTTTCTCTGCCACTCACTCTTCACAAAAACGGAGAAATCTTTTTTGCCCGTGATTTTTTGCGCTTTTTTCCGCAGTGGCATCCCATTTTATTTCTTACAAGAGCAGTCAATCACAGCAGGTATATACATTAATCTTATCCCACCGACTGATGCAGTTAAATTCGTAGAATACATTTAAATTACCCTAATACACTCCATTTTCATCCATGCCAATATTTCTAGTTTGTGGAATATTTGAACATCGACGGTCTGATCTAAACGATCTGAAAATCTGATTTGTGCTTGAATTGAACCATCTGTAAATTCAAATATTTTTGTATTACTCCAAGCTGACACAAAACTTTGAATCGATGTTACTTTGAAGTTGCCCATGCACCTTCTGCGACGCTGGGCCAACATTGTGAGGAGCGCGCAGCGCGGGGCCCTGTGCGGAATTAACGTCGATACACTGGTCTCAGCCTTAACTTGACGAGGCCGTCATTAACGTGATCGCCTAGTTACATTGAGAAGGGAGAGACAATGCTGTTTGTCTGAAAACCCCACACGGGAACAGCGGGGTTCGAAACCGGGACGCAGGCATGACTGACGAGGCAGTCAGGCGCTCTAACCATTGCGCCACGTCCCCTTCTCTGGCCGACATTGATGGGTGGAAGCTCATGATAAAGACACCTACAATCATTTACGAAATACCATATATCTTTTGGCAATTTTCTATGTTGTGACTCATTTTGTTTTTCATGAAGTGGGTATGTGGGTCAGAGTGTATGTTATGTGTGAAGTGCACAATGTCTGCACTATGTGACAATCCAGACTTTTAGATAGTTTTAGAGTACTTAACCCTTAAAACGCTGACATATTTCTGTATTAAAGGTGATCTATCACCCCTTATATTGTATGAATAATTATGTCCTTACATGGGGTGATTGGCTATCATGTGACCCTCTCAGAGGGTCATATCAGAGAGTCACATGATAGCCAATCACCCCATTTAAGGAAACACTTGTGCCCCATCTTGTGGCAATTTTGATTTATTTGTCACAAAATTATTCATACTATATAAGGGGTGATAGATCACCTTTAAATTTGTTATACACTCTAAACAATATTATGTTCTTTAGAAGGAACCATTCAGTACTATTACCATGCAACCCCAGGGGTGCATGGTAGTACTGAGGGGTTCTTTTTAAAGAACCTATATTGTTTAGAGTGTAGGTCTACGGCAATTTAAAATTCCTAATTATTTCAGTGCGGTAATCGACTTTAGACGTCAGCATCTGATGTCTATGATGTCGGAAGGGATCCGCAAATTAGCATCAATAATAGTAATTAGGTGGATACGAGAACCATAGAAACCAATATCTCCGCAAATTAGACATTGCATCATCGCCTATAACGTACAAAGGCCGATATGTTTAAACGTTATCAAACATTGAGACTGCGTTAAATTGGCAATGGTACTGGTCCACATGTTGTGACATAGTTTAATGTTTACAAGCGTGGTAGCGGATGTGCATTGAGAGCACGTTATGCATGCGAATGACGTCAATTGCAAATAATTATATAATGACCAATTGCACACATTATTATTATTTATGTAAAGATATATATAATATACGTAGTGATTTTCTTCTGTTAGCGCTCTGTTAACCAACATTATAATACAACATTGGGCCAACCGTCAACGACTGGTTTTTGCTATGGAAGTTATTAGCTGCATGTAGTTTACCATGGCATAAAGAGAGGACTAGCTCGCATGGCGACCCCAGCAAACACATTGGATCAACGTCTTGCGTTTGTCGTTCACCGTTATATTCCCAGCAAACACGAGACCTATACCCAATGCTGGGTTAATGTTGGCCCACCGTCTTTGGGTATTGGGTAGTGGTCTCGTGTTCGCTGGGTTTCCGCTCAAGACAAAGGTTAGGTTTGAATCAGCTGCGTGTGAGATGTTGGCAGTTCGCACACAGATCGCACACTGAGCCTGCATGGATTCTTTTCCAGGTTTTCACCTGCTGACCATGGCAGACCGGGATCGGATATACCGTTCTCTGAAACATAATAACTGAATCCCAGTCTAATTGTCTTCATTCTGCCTATCTGTGGATCCTACGAAAATATACAGTCTATTATTTGTATACCTCGGTAAAACAAGCCAGTATACGGAGTTTACACCAGTCTTTTTTGCAGATTGAAGACCAACAGGAAAAAACTGATGTCATACAATATTTCACACTTACAAGCTCTATACATTTTTGAACTGCCCACTCTGTGGGGGGTCTCACTATATTTTTTACCAATGCAGTATTTTTATAAAGTTAGGTGAGCCAATCTTGGCTCAATGTTGGGCCACCGTCTGCGGCGTTGGCCCAACATTACGCAGGATTGGCTCGCCGAGAGTGGCTTGCTAATGGCGCTGAACCCTTTGCCATATACCACAATACCTGGACTTCCGGCCGTTAATGGGGACAGATGTAACTATATCCAGGAGCTTCTGATGTTTTTTCGTCACATTATCCCTGTCAAGGCTGAATTTACCATTGTCATCTTCATCCGCTACAAGCCGCGAATTGCTGTCTTAATTCTCGACTTGTAGCGGATGAAATGAAATGAATCGGGCTTTAGGCCACCTTTGTGCACATATAGGCTAAACTGGGCCAGGAGAACCTCCTGAGGATGGTGAGATGATTGAGATGACACTGTCCTCCAGACACAGGATTCGAAATTCGAGCCCTGGCGGTCTGTAGCGGATGAAGATGATTTGAAGTGGTTGAGAAATTAAAGAAAATTTCAATGTACTGGTAAGCCAGTTTCATGGAAATTTTCATTCTAAAACTCCTTGTTGTTGGAAAATTAGGTCTATTTTCAGGGATGTCAAATGATGCTTTACTGCATCGTGAGGGCTTAAATGGTTAATTTCAGACAGGCTCTCATATCTGATTTACAGCAAATATACCACGAAATCGCACCCTTTATGTTCATTTTTTTAAACTTTTACATGGGGCAGGTGCTGGATCTGTCAGAGCCGATCTTTTTGCATGTTATTTCGTTGTGAATTGGCGACAACATATCAATCTCTTGGACCGTTTTCTCTCTAGCAAGAGAGGAGACAAGTCTAAAAATAGTTCTACTCATTTGTGGCTTTTAATGTACAAAAAGATATAACTAGTGTGAGTAAATCTGTCTGTTAGCCCTGTGTTGAGAATATCAGGTTTAAAAAGTCTGTCTTTGTAAGGCTAAATGCATAACCATAACTAAGCAACCGTGTTTTCACTGTGCATCATTATGCATTATTTGATTTGAGAGGTAGACATATCCAGGTAGAATGGCTGAGTGGATTACTTACGACATGCTGAGGCTTTTACCTATTTGGGTCGCGTTCGCGAAACACACCTTCAAGTTATAAATAGTGGTTGTAGATTTACCCTATTATTGTCATTTGTCTGAGGCCGAGTACGATCGATCATGAAATTACCCTCTCCCGGAACTATACAAATCTGTTTCTGTCTACATCCTGACATGCTGTCTTGCGGAGTAAGATGTGACCATTTGCCCTGCCAGACAGCATGTAGACTCCTGTAGTTACCATGCAGTCTCACCTTTTATTGCCCAGCCGATGGACGTTGCCGGCCTGTTCTTGTGTGTTTTTGTCGGAGGCTGTTGAGGATTTGTGTCTCGTCTAGATGAATTGAGTTAGCTGGTGGGTGTTTTAGCGGCAGGTCACGCGGCTTGACCCTGACATCACCTCTGTGACCGGACTCATCAGAACCTGCCCGATGCTGCACTCCACACCATTACCTCATCCCTAAAGCCACACGGCCTACACTTGAACGCTGTCCCGTCGCCGGGCCAGCACCGCTAACGCTGGTCCAGTAGTGATTCGACGTTGCTCCTGTTCTTCCACGTTGTAAGTAACTTGACCGTAAGTTCTCGGGTTTCCTTGCGCCTGTTGGCTGTGATTGCGTGCTCTTATTTTTTTTATTGAGGCAGTGACAGAAAGATAACCTTTAAACTTTTCTTCAGTTTTAGCTTCGTTCGTGCTCGCCATGGTGATCAACTGCACATTACCATGGGGTAATCAGTAGTGGACGTGTAGCAGCCAAGATGTAACGAGAAGTACATTATTCGATTTGTGCATAATTTGCGTTCATACTCGATTTATCATCGTAAAACAGTATAGTGAGTACCCGTTTCATGTATACTTATACCAATGATACAATGTACTATACCACCGGTGTTCTAGTATCCTTGCATTTAATAAAATAATATGTTTAACATTTCCATCCCCCCTACCAGTTGCAGGGAATTAATCAATTGGGGACAATGCGGGTTTTTCGCATTTGTGCCAGATATGTAATCATTAGCCTGACAGGTACTGCTTGTAATTAATGATGGGAATGTGGAAGTTGTTCCCATATCAAAAAAATACTGTATGTGTACCGATCTTTTTGAAAACGCTTGAAATGAGGATCAATAACCGGAGGTCTGAATTGTATTTGACTATTACCCCTCAATGGCAACGTCTTGATGTGTTTGAGGTTTTGGTGATTTTACATCAAACTATCATACCCTCTTGATGAAAGTGATAGAGGCCTGTAATTTTTATCTTCATAATTTGTCATTTTATATGACAAATATCTTTACTAAAACGTTGTACAACATCGACTCAAGCTATGACGTAGATGATTGGTAAGTTTGTTTTAACTCTACTTTTATTATTGTTTTGGCCACTTTCCTTGGTCAAGTTTCAGGAACACGTAGAGTCTGGAAAATGGCCTGGGACAAGAAAGTTTTTTATGGTGAACACCATGCCAGCATTATACGGTACACGTGGTAATGCTTTAGTTGTCTCTGGATGAAAACAACGCCATCTAGTTTTCCTGGCACGGCACTTTGGCAGTTACCAATGCAACACAAACGCGACACGTTCGCGGAACGTTCACCCAGTGTTGGTTAAAAGCTGGTCCAGCGTCTGCGACGCTGGCCCAGCTTTGAACCAACATTGGTTCATCGTCTCGTGCCTGCCGGGTGATAACCTGTGTCCTCATTGCGTGGACAAGAGCTGTTTATATTCAGAGAAACTTCCCCACAGATCAACAACCGGCGATTTTGCCGGCCCTATCTGTTGTCTGTGATGTGCCGTTTTTGTCACATCCTCACATAAAACAGACAGGCACATGTTCAAACGCTAGGAACAAATAGCTTCGACGAGGTTTTCTGAATAAAACCTTCATGTATAGGAAGCTGGCTCTTCCGTCATGTCTGGGGCATTGTTTGTGTGTGCTTAGAAAAATGACGCGCAGACTATGAACGATGCATTCATACCCGCTTCAACTGCGCCCTTTGTTTCCTATTCACTTGATCTGTCTTTAAGAATTCAAATAAACAGATATTGGTAATGCTAACAAACAACCCCATAATGTTGATATACATATATTACTTAGACTAGATTTGCTGAGTATAGTTAACAAGGTAGACTGGGCTAGTTATGGGCTTACTCACATCAAAGATGCGAGAATCTTCGAAATTCGTTTTGAAGATTTTAGAAATATCATCTAAAAGTTTCATAATATGGAAAAAACCTTGGCCTATCAAATGTCAGAAGAGTTCCACAAAGGTAGATATGTTCAGCTAAATAATGATACATTTTAGACTTTAAATTGGGAAAGTAAAGGTGTAGTTGTAGGTGTGGGTGTAATATTGTGGACTCTACATCCCCACGGGACCTGTTCATTCATGCTCCATTTCAATCAGATCGTATGCATTGCCTATCAGACCTGTACTCATTTATGCCTGAGTGAGGTGAGGCACATTGGGGCTAAGTGCCTTGCCCAAGAACACAACATCGAAACACAAAGATACAATACATGAATACATTTAAACAATCGTGAGGAAACCTGTATGCACCAAGCGGGGATTGGACCCGCGCGACAGACCTCAGCTACTTGACAGCTCATTGACAAAGGCTTTAATCTAGTTCTTGTCAGATATCATCACATTGGAGATTAACCCTTATAGAGCGGGGATCGACTTTAGACGTTAGAATCTGACGTCTGACGTCTAAAGTCTAAATATTTATTATGGCCGTAGACCCATAACATATACATCAAATGAAGCGGAAAGAGCTAACTAAGACATTTATGATGATTTCAAATTAAAAAAAAACACCTTTGGTCTCCATGGGTTTTACAAAAATATTTCAGTGCTTTAAGGATTGAAGGGTATATCTTTCCCTTTGTAGTGTGGCAGATACACACTACCCAGCGGTTGTGTTCCATTATTTTATTTTGGGAATATTGCTATCACGGTGGATCATTACATGGAATTATACAATTAGTTTTCTGTATGAAGTTTCGATATTTTATACATTTTCCTACAATCAATAAGTAGGCAGCATTTCGGTGAATAATTAGCTTTACTGTATGAATGAATTCTAGTGGAATATCCAATATTTCAGACACATCTTGCGTTCGTCTGACGTGTCATTGTTATGGGTCCATTTTGTCTTTGTCACAATATCTCTTCGCATTTTTTTTCGAAGAGACGGTCCAGACATAGCTGGAATTTGTCCAACAATGACAGATTTGGCAAAAATTGCCGAGCGGATTGCTCATCCTGTATCCCAGTGTAAAAGCTATTGCAACAAAATCAATAAAATCACCTGTTTCGTTATGGAATGCACGATAATGTTCTGTGATTGTTATTTTCTTAGCTGTGAACTGTGTTAATGGTGTTTGTTCCTAAACAAAAGTCAACCCAACAAACACAAAACATTTGTATAACATTTGTACAACGTCGGCCCAACGTCTGCGACGTTGGTCCAACATTGTACAAATGTTATACATATGTTTTTATGTTTGCTTGGAATAGCTACATTGGGTTGTTGCTGCAAAGTGATAAGGTGAGAGGGTGACCCAGACTTAAAGTAAACCACTTTTACTTCTCTGCCTTATCCGCGAGATGGGATCATCGCCGGCCAAAAAAACTGGCCTGGACATTTGTCTGTTTCCACATAAAACAGCTCGAGCCACTTTTTGGTGGGCCAGCAGCCCATAAAAACCGTGTTACCCTTCCCATATTAGCAAGTTAATTTACGCCCTTTTTCTGCTCGATCTATGATGATGAGAGGATTGCTGCTTTACGCTCGGCTTTGCTCTCGCCACAACGACTAAGATCTATATTTGGCTTCACTCTCACGAAGTGAGGCCAAGGGATCCAGGAAAGCATGAAGCCGCCTGGACTTTGCTGTCTGGGAGAGTGACCAGACAGACCTTTGCTCGGTCTTGCACTTGGTATGGAAAGACTGCGGTAGAAAGGGCAGCAATGTGCTCATCATGCAGAGTAAGCCACATTTATCAGCCAGACCAACATAGGCCAGCATACCAGAACAGTCTAATAATGCACACCCAAACTGGTCACTACCCATTTACAAGATATGGCTGCGGCTACTGCTTCTAAGTACTTTACACGATCGTATCCACTGGAGGATCAGGGGTGGGTGGAGGTTTTTTTTCTTGCATCTTTATTTAAAGTACTAATATATTATTCAATTCATACTCAAGAGCACAGGTAAGATTTTTGGTCACTTATTCGCGCCACAATACGACAATTATGTATTCCTGGAGAAATAAACAATTGCACTATACAATAAAATTGTTACATTTTCTCTTGAAAAATTCGGCCCATCCCCAGTTTTAGCAAATACATACACCCCTATGCTTAGACAAGTGGTTTGTTCTTAGGATCGAAATAATTTGCTGTATTCTTTACCGGAAGGGGAGCACTTACCAGAAGTAGCGCAGGCGTATATATCATTCACAAAAACGTTATTTTGTGAGTGACCTCACCGTGCCCCGCCGCCAATGATTGTCCCATCGTATGACCCAGACTAGTTAGATTAATGTCATTACACTTGGTGCACTGTGATAATATAAAGCCTCTCGCTGTGGGCAACTCAAGCGACAACTACATACACGTCTTGATGACGACGAAGCAATCGCTGGGAAAGCAGAGGGTTTATCTTCTGGAAGACTGCATACCAGTCATTTGGATCAATGACATTGTGTTTTTGTAAGCCCGGTCCTGCAACGCGTCCACCGTGATCAGCGGCTCAGCGGAGAGGCTCAGCTGTGTAGCGGACAGTGCAAGCCGATAAGATAGCTGACGAAGGCATCCAACAGATTCCCACAGAACCGCCCTACACTGCTTAGCAAGTCAAACAGCAGTAAATGCTTACTTTAACTTCAACTTGCCTTTAACCGCCGGTGCCGCATATATTCGGGTTTCCATTCTTTATTAGCCCATTAAGTACCACCTTTTAAACGTGTTAAAGATAAAATGTGACATCAATCAGCAATATTTGAAAACAGTTGACCTCCATTTTGTCAAATCTGAATAATTTTCACTCACTTGAAGTTGTGGATCGCGTCAGCGAGACACAACTTCAAGTGGGTGAAAATTCAGATTGAATAATTTGGCGGTTAAAGGGTTGAAAGTATATCCTAGTAGACACAAAACATTTGTATAACATTTATACAAATTTGGCCAACGTCGAAGACTTTGGGCAGAATGTTGTATAAATCTTATACATTTTTTTTTGTTTGCTGGGATATCTGCCACATTGTAAAGTGGTAGTAGAAGAAGAATAGTGCTTAACGGCACTTTTCGGCACCAATGGTCATTTAAGTGACATTGTAAGAGGATAAAAACAGTGCAGCTCATTGGTGAGATGAATGGTGTACATATGATGACGTGATAGTGAGGTGATAGGGCATGGTGGATTATGCTTTCCTTCACTCGCCCGATAAGGAGTTCTGGGCATGTCTAGGGGATTTACCCCCGAACATGCCTAGACGTTCGGAGACTTAAGTTTTGCCCTGGCTTTCGCACAGCTCCTATATCCTCGGGTCGGATCGTCCCCAGGGTAACAATAGTTGTGAAAGAAAATACAGTAACAAAATCAAGTACATTTAGCTATTCTGCATAGTGGTTCCATGTGACATATTCCTAGACAACCCACTCCCCCCCCCCCCCCCCGCAGACATCCTCTTTGGCTGTACTACACAAGAGGTCCCCATAAATAAAATGACTAATAAATAATAACGTGTCAAACTTCAACAATACGTTTTATGCATTTTTTTGGCTTTGCCAGCTTATCTGATATCATATGTTTGAAGATGTGTTGTAGAATTGTTCTTTCTGTTAGGGACATATAGGAATGTAAGTATATTTAATCGAATCCTAGCGGACAGATTATCGTATATGTCACTCAAATGAGTGGCACATACGACACTCTGGCTGATAATGGACATATACACATATTTGAGAGTGAGAGTATCTTAATATACAGACCGAGCGATCTTGAGCTGAAACAATTAAAATATTTATAATAGCCGTACACCCATAACATATGTAGGCCTATTGAATTGAAGTGGAAATAGCTGACTAAGACATGTATAATGATTTCAAATTCAAAAAACCCTTTGGTCTCCATATTTTGAGACTGTCGTCTGTCTGTAACACTTCGTTTCCGGGCAAAATAGCCAAAGTTGTCGACCAATCAACTTCCTACCTGGCACGAACACTCATGGGGGTAGAGCCAGACCTGATTAGTTTTTCACGAAAATCTGCCCGTTATCGGCCTCTGGTGGCCAAAAAACATACGAAAATCAGCCAAAATTGAGGTTTTCTGACGCTAATGTGAATTTTTTTGGATCAATCAACTTCTAACCTGGCACTAACACTCATGGGGGTTAGGGCCAGACCTGATTAGTTTTTCACGAAAATCGGCCCATTATCGGCCCTCTGCATGGTGGCCAAAAAACATACGAAAATCAGCAAAAAATGAGGTTTCCGGACGCTAATGTGAAAATTTTTTGACCAATCAAATTCTAACCTGGCACTAACACTCATTGGGGTTAGGGCCAAACCTGATTATTTTTTCACAAAAATCGGCCCATATCGACCCTCTGGTGGCCGAAAAACATACGAAAATCAGCCAAAATTGAGATTTTCGGACGCTAATGTGAAAAGGTTTTGACCAATCAACTTTTAACCTGGCACTAACACTCATGGGGTTTAGGGCCAGACATGATTAGTTTTTCACGTAAATCAGTCCATTATCGGCCCTCTGGTGCCCAAAAAACATACGAAAATCTGCCAAAATTGATGGTTTCCGGACGGTAATGTAAAAAGTTTTTGACTAAAGGACTTCTAACCTTACAATTGCATGTGTGGGCATGATCTGCAGAACTGATTAACTTTTTGAGGATATCGGGTCATTTTTGGCAAATCTGCGCAGCTACCGAATCCCTCCTATTTGCACTTGTTACAACTATATCTGAGCGTTTTAAGGGTTATTGAAATATGACAAGTTGTTTGTGCTGTGTATGTGTGTGGCAGATGCAGATTAGACAGTTGTGGGGAATGTATCAAATTAGATTCAGGCGTCAAGTAATCAAGAAGTGATAGAGTTGTATTCGCTTGAGCCAGCCAATAAACTGCATAAGTGGCCCCATCAGCCTACTTATGGGCTGGTAAATGGCGCCTTGTTGACTGCTAAAGGCCACAGATTTAAGAATAGACAGACGTTGTCTGTAATGTTGTAAGACAGAGGCGGAGATGTTCCCAAACGTTTGAGCCGCTTATCTTGCATTTGCACTGTTATAAAGATATAGGAGTTCGCCTTCTGGCCGCCTAGGTATAGATTCACTAGGTTTTTTTCTACCACATACTTCACACGGGTGGCCTGAGTTCAAGGATAGAAGGCGTCGGGCTTTTTTTCCGGAATGTCCTCGATTCTTTATTGAAAATATAAATAAATCATCGAGTTTGACATCAAGTGGCAATTATGAAGTCAATTAGACATATTTGTTTTTCACCAAAACCAATCATGATAACACACCTTCGAAAAAACATTGTACGTGATGCAAAACATCAGAAAAGTGTTAATTTCTTATGCTGAGTTGTAAGTAGCGCCAAACTGATCCGAGCACAACCCACCCTTCCCAGCAAACACGGGACGTTGACCCGGTGTTATCTCAATGTTGGGCCACCGTCTTCGACGCTGGCCCAACATTAAAATAACACTGGGTCAAAGTCCCGTGTTTTCTGGGTTTCTTTATGATCACGTACATGTACTATATTCAAGGGGGTCGAAAATTAGAGAATGTCTTCAATGTGTGAAATGAGTTTAGTGCCAGGGTGATAGTAACTTCCTGTCCATCCCCAGCATACACAAGACGTTCGCCCAATATTGGTTTGATATTGGACTGCGCTGGCCCAATAATAAGCCAACATTGTGCCAACGCATGTTGTTTGCTTGGCAACTGCAGCCAAAATTGCTTCACCGGAGAAGTGGATCTTGTCGACATTGGCTATTCAACCCGCCAGTTTCTTGCCTGACTACAAAACGTGAAAGATAACTCGTTATCATACTAAGAGCTGAATGTTGATATGACATAGTAGTTCTTTACGTAAACGTATACACCCCTTCAGCACGCTGGCATCGCTAAGCTGTGCTCTTTATCTGCAGCTCTGATTTTTCTTACCAACTAATGAGAATCTTATGTCGTGATTGAGTGATTAAGCGTGTTCATTCTGCTCTGAGAAACGTACGCAAGTTCTTATTTTTTGTGAATATACAACAAGTGACTATTTGATTTAAACAAGCAGTGTTTATGCAAAACTTGTTGTGTTGTATTCGATTATTTGCCATATCATGGCATGTACCAGCCAATGAAGTAAATATAGGCATATAAGCTGAAATACACGATAGCTGACTATTATGCATTGCTGAGTAGAAAGAAGACACAGTTATATACAAGTGACATTAAATAATAAAACACTATCTGATAGCTACTAAGTCAATGGTGCACGAATTTTTCGAAGAAGGTACTATACTGTTGAAACCCGTAATTGTCACACCCAATTCCGCTTGAATAATTCAACTGGTTGATTAATTTACAGAGGGGCTTCATAAAGAGCATTCCCGGGGTTAACCCTTAAAGCTCTAAAATAAATCATTTAATTTTTCACCCAATTCAAGTTGTGTCTGGCTACCGCGACGCACAACTTCAAATTATTCACATTTGATGAAACGGAGGTTGACTATTTTCAAATCTTGCTGATTGATATCACGTTTTATCTTTAACATGTTTAAAAAGTGGTACTTAATGTGCTAATAAAAATGAAAGATCGAATAAAATCGGGACCGGCGGTTATTACAATATTATAATAACTGTCTTCTTCGACATCAATAATTTACTGTAACATATATAAGCATAGTTGTATATGTGCACTACAATACAATACAGACATAATTATTTTTCAGACATAGCTTTAGCAGTATCTTAAAGATCGCCATTGAAAAAGCGAACAAATAGAGCGTTAACAAATAAGTGGATGGGAAGAATTAACGTTGTTGCTTACGCCGCTTCACTATTCCTAAGTGAGGATGGAGACAAGAGGAATGTTGATTGTGGGAGTGTTAGCCACGATGAAATACATGGGAACAAATCACATGTACTTCACCAAGTCCCCACGTAGAATACATCCCAGTCAACACAAAACATTTGTATAACATTTATACAACGCCGGCCCAACGTCTTCGACGTTGGTCCAACATTGTATAAATGTTATACAAATGTTTTATGTATAGTGGGATGGGAACAAATCACACGTACTTCACCAGATCCCCGCGTAGACGCTGGATGCTCTTCAATTCTTTCATCTGCACTTTTGCTGACGCACCACAGAGCTCCTTGTCTCTGATGGTGCCATGCTTCTACAAGTATTGCCATGTAATGCCATGCAAAGGCAAGCAGCATTAACCGCTCACTTTCAATCGCATTTTAGAAATAATATCATCTCCCACTTGCTTGCTCTCTTGATGTTACAGCAAATTACAAGGCATGTTTATGCTTAAATTATATTTTATCCAGTTATGTTCAGGGGAGTTTTCGTGACGCAGGAAGCGTGCGTCAGGGTCCTGGAATGCTATAATTCCTCGCCTTTTCAAATCTTGCCCAGTTCAGCTTCATTCATGTATTCATTTAGTCATTGATTCATTCATTTGTTTCATCCATCCAAAAGCCAAACACAGTCAAAAGTATGCCGGCACGGTAATCCTCATATACAATTCTATTTCAAGTGTCTTTATGTGTAATTAAATCATAGATAAGTAACTACGTCTTATATTTCACCTCAGAATATAATTGTATAACATTAAGCACTTCCCAACCATGGAAATAGTGATAGCTAAGTCGTTGTGGTGGCTGTTTTATTTTAGGGGGAGGTACACGCATATTTGACTGTGACCTTTTACTCACAGAAAAAAGTCAGTGATATCCACTAATTTACTGGCTGATCTTGACAAATCGTCACCCTGACATTAAAAGGGCGTATCAGCCAACGCAGATACGCCCCTCTACTACCAAGGATGCAAAATACGTGGAGATAGCGTGCGGACAAGCCTTTCCAAATGTGTGTTGTTGTTTGTTCTCATGTTGCCTCGCGGACGACCACTGCAGATGACAAGGCTGAATGGGGCTAAATCAGTCTGTTGACGAGGTTGCCGTGTTGTGCCGTGCAAAGCCAAAAGGCAGTATCTGCTTACTTTACAAGTAAGCAGATACTGCCTTTTATCTTTGCAGAACAGTGTTGCGATGTCTGGTGAGGGCTTTTGGCGCACACCCACCGGAGCCTGCACCGACTGATAATGTAATACGCCGCCACCCTGTGTCACCACCAATCCGTTCTCTGGACGCCATGCATATAGATTGCTATACCTGATATTCCAATGAAACGTTACCTAACTTTACTTCTGGACTGTCGGTTTTTGCAGAGTTATCTCACGTGTTTTGTCTTGAGATCTTCCGGGTATTTTGAGTCAGTGAAGGGAACCCCCAATAATTAGTTGGTAGAATACTAATTCCAGTCACCGAGGACAAAAAAAGTTTCAAATTAACAAGTTGAATCGCAGCAGATAATAATTAAGCATCTCGACATTTGCCATTGAAACTGGTAAAAAAAGTCAAAGTCGACAGTGAACTATTCTATTCGTGGATGAATACTGCGATACGCCAGTGAAGCCGAAGTAGATGTAGTAATAAATTGTTGCTCTACGTCACTTTTCGGCACAAATGGTCATTTGAGTAACATTGTAATACGATAAAAACAGTGCATTCCTTTCATGAGATGAATGATGACGTGAGGGTGGGGTAATAGGGCATGGTGGGTTGTTGCGAGTGTTTTCTTTCACTCGTCCACTGGGCATGTTCCTAGACGTCCAAGGACTCGGGATTTTTTTCTACAAAACACGACTCCGCTATACTCGGGTCGGATAGTCCCCAGAGAAGCAATAGCTAAGGGTACTCCATTCATCCCACGTGAGACACATAATGTCTAACAGTTTATTGTCGGTTGTTTCAAGGCTACCACGGCCAACATCAGTGCCTGTACTGTAGTGACACTGCATTGGCAGTGCCTGCACTGATATAATACGGGAGCTGCATTAGCATCGCTGTTGAACGGAGGAACCAGGGTTTTCCCGCTGGCAATCCGCCCGAAGATTATGGCCAGACACGTGGAGGCTGCAGCTTCCCAAGGATAATCCAAATTAAAACTGGTCAAAAAAATCTAAGTCGACAGCAAACTATTACAATTTTTTGCCAGGTCCAGTTGTAAACCATATTGACATTCGTGGATGAATACCGCAATAAGTATCACTGAAGCCGAAGGCAATGTGTAAAAATCGCCTGACTCGACCATCATGATGGTCTGGTATCACTTAGGTAGTACATATATTAGCCTACAACACGTGATCACAGACCTATCGTGTGAATTATTGTCCGCTTGGTCAACAGTCGAGTACATATGGTTTCATCAACGATGTTTCATTGTTACCTCCTGTAAAAAAAGCCATTCCCAGATCTAGGTATTCACGTTTCTTATTCGTCCAGCCGTACAGCTTTAATATTGTGCTGTGGCAGTGCCTCCAAAACCAAGAAGTAGCGTGCTCGGCCACATACCGTCAGGGTTCGAAATCAAATTATGTGCCTGCAGTGTCATCTGATTCTCAATCCATCTTGCTTAACCCTTACAGCGCGGGGATCGACTTTAGACGTCAGAATCTGACGTCTATAGACGTCAGATTCTGACGTCTAAAGTCGATCCGCAACGTAGACTCATAAAATAGGTATTCAAATGAAACAGAAAGAGCTAACTAAGACAGTTACGATTGTAAGTAGTAAAAAAACCCTTTGGTCTCCATGTGTTTGATACAAAAATCTGTCAGCGTTGTAAGGGCTAAGAGTGTAAGTTTAGCCTGTATGTGCCTTAAGCCCCATTCATATGTTGCCTGGACATTGATTCTATGTGCGTGTTGGGAGTCGACTGTACGCCCTAATAAATGAATTATCTTTTCGATTAAAACCAACACAACAGAACGAAGTGTTATCAGATCAATGTGTGGGAATGAAGTTGAAGACTAATGCATCTCGGTAGTGATCGATAACAACAGCAACTGCTGGATGTCACAGATAAGCCGAAGCCCATCCTCAGTCAATGCTTTTCCTTTGCCGACGATACCGCAGTTCAAAAGCAAATAACAGTACCTGTCTGTTTTTCAAGTGAGCAGATACTGTCGTACGGCTATACTACAAAATATCTTTACCTATCTCAGTAAAGACATGTACGTGTGGGCTACTTATTTTCTCATACAACTTCAATTGTAAGCAAACAACAAATCTCACTTCTGCCAGTGAGATGGCATTCCAATCTATCTTGCCTTTTAGCATCATGTAATATTTCACAGTCAGATTCCAGGATATAATCTGTTCATTCCGGCTTTTCATTCGCTACATTTTTATAATGTTCCGTCGATGTATGAAGGAACCCCTGAGTTTTACACAATGCTGGGTAGTTTTGTTTTGCCAAGATATCACGTGGAAGTATTGGATTCCGAATGCAGAGCAATTCACATACCTTAGTATCCCATCCCATACCAATCAAGAGACGACATTAATCGCGTTTTGTCTCGTTACTGATCAGCTTACTCACGTTTTAGTCACCGCTTGGAATTCTTTGTGCAATAAGGGGTGTAATTACGCATGTCCAGACCATGCCATGTCATGCAGGACACGTGGTGGTGAGCTGGCGTCGCAATGTGTCATTAAGCAAAACCAGAAATCTCGTAACAATAATATGCACTACATCCATATATATATGTTTCAGAGTATTTTGTAGTAGATCAATGATTTGACGAGATATGAGACAGACAGATATGTTATTGACACAGTAAGAATAATTTCTAACTATGTACTTTATTTATACGATTTAGTTATTTTTGAAATGTGAACATGATAGCTGTGTTTAAAATCAGGCTAAGCGGCATTGCCGTGTGTGGAAGTACCGTTTGTATACCCCGCGCATGATGTGGGGCGAGGTATATTGTCATCAGCCTGTCTGGCCGACCGATCGTGCATCCAGATGGCCGTTTCTGGACGATATCTCAGAAACCGTTTGCTGGATTGTTTTCATGCTGCACACACATATCTCTTAAGGGGTGTAGATGTGTTTTTTTGGGCTTATGTTCTTTGACCTCATTTTTTGTGAATGTCCCTGGCTTTAAAGGCGGGGGATATTGTATCGTGTTGAACCCTGAGAGCGTGGTAATAGCATTAGGACCTCAGTTTTTTGGGATATCAATGGGAGGGGAGTGTTGTAGCGTCAGTGCTCTTGTTTTATCCCCATATAGGTGATTTTCCCGACATTCCGATTAAACCTCGTTTGGACATTTAGCAGAAAACAATAATTAAACTGAGGGGGACTCGCCTAAAACGCACACCCTTAAGGAATGACGCTTTTTATAAGCAACGTGTTAGGATAGGTGACATACAAACTATAGCTGCTACATCAACAAAACGCAAGAAATGATAATTGATGTTTTCATGTCTATACTGTTTTTCCGCAGTAATATATGACCGGGAATCAATGTTCGCCTAAAGTGGTCGTTCTGGGAACGTTGTACTTAAAGCGAACACCCTTGAACCCTTCCCAAAATGCCCAGGGCACACATCACCATTATCTGTATAGATCACAAAACTCCCACCTAGTCACGTGTTTGACTCACAGGAAGTGGTGGTTGGCCGTTTTGGGCACAGTATAGCTGGTCAGCTTAATGTCAGTTTAACCCTTTAACCGCCGGTGTCGCATATATTCGGGTTTTCATTTTTTATTAGCACATTTAGTACCACCTTTTAAACATGTGACAAAGATAAAATGTGCCATCAATCAGCAATATTTGAAAACAGTTTGCCAAATCTGAATAATTTTCACTCACTTGAAGTTGTGGATCGCGTCAGCGAGACACAACTTCAAGTGGGTGAAAGTTCAGATTGAATAATGTGGCGGTTAAAGGGTTAAGCTTGAAAAGTTAGATAAATGGTGTGGGTGTTTTAGAAGAAATAGAAACGTTTTGTCAAACATCTTTTACTCAGAAATGTAATGTACACATGCAGCTCTTTAGGCTAATACAAAAATGTCGCGCTTCGAAAATGTTGAAAAGTTAAAAAAACACCATATTTTCACATCTTTGCTTTTGAAATGATTTCTGTCTCATCTAAAAATACACTATGTTGCTCTGCATAACAAGAAGGGTGACATTATCTATCTGAGAAACATTTGTAAATCACAAATCACGCGTTTGTCGCTGAGAAAGTGGTGCGTGGTCGTTTCGGGCAAGTTCCCGTACTGTATCTAAATTGGGTGGATTTAAATATTTAAATGGTTTGATAATTTCAGTAGGTTATTGAAACATCTAAAAGCAATAATGCTTAACGCGGGTGGGTCGTTTCGCTTCACTAATCAGTAATATTTATTTCGATGGCCCCAGTCTCCAGAACATGACCATGCTAGGCTACTTCTTTTGTTCAGGTCTCTCATGATAACTAGCATATCCAATTTTTCTTTGCGTCAGATGATAACAAAAGCATTCAATGATACGCATGATAAAAGGCCTAATGTTTTTGGCTTTAGGCCCGTAACTGCCCACTTGATGTAATATTTGCCTCATGTCAGGAGTATATATTCCCCTTGGAGTTAGAAGGTGCTGAACTGCCACTTTTAAAAGTGGCAGTTTAGCACATTCTGACTCCAAGGGGACAATATTATTCATTAATGTAATCATCTGCACTATATTTCTAGGGTGAAAGGGCTAGATAAGCTAGAGGTGCGACGTTAAGCTTCTTCCTCTCTTCTTTTTGAGTGAGTCACCATTAAATGTAAACTATTGCCTAGAGAAGATACGTGGGTGGACTCTTCGTTCTCCTTGTATCCCATTGTCAGATTACTGTGACACACAAAAGCCAGTAAACGGGATAAACACTTACTGTACCATAATAAACATTATGGTGTGGGAGACATATATGTATCATGCATAGTGTCATTAACATGTATATTTCTTATTCTTATAATTATTTTAGTTAATACTTTTATATATATTTTACATAATCTATTTTATTATGTTATGCACTACATGTATAGCATAATGTACTGTTCATTTTAATGACACAAAAGTGTAGAAATCACCTCTGAACACTTGTTCACTTGTTTTTATTAGATAGTGATAAACGTACATAAACTATCACTAACTTACATGTAGATGACTAATACATTGCTAAAACATTTGATTTACAAAGAATACGTTTAAACGTCCATTTATTTGTATTATGACACTTTCTTCATAGCAATGTTATTATTAGCACAATTAACGGGCTTTGATATGCGTACAAATTAGAAAGTCACTATCAGGTCTGTTTAAATACTTATCGTTTTCATAAATGTTACCTTTCCAATTTCCAAGAGTATTATACCGTGGCTTCGCAATATTCTAGAATGTGTTGTTGTTTCTTATTTTCACAGCAAAATTATTTTTTGTACTAATATAATTATTTTCTACAATCTAACTTACCGGTATTGATATTTTAAAATTATATTTATTGTTACTTTTTTAATTAAAAAAAAAGATATAATTATATCGTTTCCAGCTAACTGCGGTCTCTACACGAATCACCACGGATCTACACGGCTCAATGTAGATAGCACAATGATTCAAGACAGTGATTGGAAAGCATGGTGATCTCTCAACTGATATGGTTAACAGGTTGCCAATAACTGCTAATCAACAGAGAACATTTTTGCTGTAAATTAGAACCACCACGAGGCAATGTTGTTTTAATGCTTGGTCCCCGTCTTCAACGCTGGCCCAGCATTAAAACAATATTGGCTCAATGTTACTTTAATGGGCTAGAGGGGACACACTCATTTATCCCTGATCATCCGTGTGCCCATGTTCAACTCTGATTGTCTCATGTGGTGTATGCACCTTGTTGAGAACGTGTAAACACCGTGTTCTCCGACTTGTCGCTTTTTACATTGACATATCACCCACCGTTAGCGAACTACTCACACCTGGTATCACGTTCCTCAATGTGCGGCATGGACGTTATCCACCTGATCGGTCGGCTTGACCAATCAGGTGTCAGTCACTTTTGCCTTGACAAGATATGTAAATAGTCAGGTGTTGAGGTTGTTCTTGTATTAACAGGCTCGTTTCAGTGGGTTTACACTTTGCCCATCACTAGAAGGGTTTTTTTCGTTGGGTAGGAGCCAACATTAATGATTCCTCACTGGTTGACCAGATGAGGCTTTATTAATCAGCCCTTGCCGAGGCGGGCTGCTTACTGTATTCCACACGGTCCGCCGCGCCGCAGTTATTTGTTTTCGATACATCTACTAATCTATCAATTTCTGCTTCCTCATACTTCAGATGGCCGTCACATACCACTGGGGAATTGTTTTGGTGACACTTGATTCCTATATCATCAACCTTAAACTACTATGGTCACTAACGGAAAAAAGCTCGTTAGCGCGTTTCAGGATTTTTTTTCCATCAGATCTTCTTTTAATTTGGCAAATATGTTCAGCTATGTCAGCCAATGACCTGATTAACTTTTGTGACAAACAATTTCAAAATGGCCGTTTAGTGGCCATTTTGAATTTTAATAATTTTGTGATATTTACTTAACTCAAAAATAATGCAAAATAGCTGGACCATGAATATAAAACAAAATGTAATGTCTCACACAAGGATAACCCATGACAATTTTTTTTCTCATTATCTAGGAATTCTTGCATGATAGCTGACCTATGAACTTCTGCTTCCTCATACTTCACATAGCCATCAGATAACACCAGGGGACTTTTGGTGACATTTTGATTCCTATATTATCAACCCTTTAATTAATAGGGCCACTAATAAGTAGGTATTTGTTAGCACATTTCACGAAAAAGTTTCTAGCAGATTTTTTATTTATTTGGCGAATGTGCACAGCAATGTGATTAACTTTTGGGAACAAACAATTTAAAAAGGGGGGTCTAGCGGCCATTTTGAATTTGGGTAATTTTGTAATATTTACGCAACTCAAAATCAAAGCAAAATAGCTGGACCATGCATATAAAACAAAATGTAAGGACTCACACACGGATAACCCGTGATAAACTTTGCAGAAATAAAATCCAAAATGGCCGACTGACGGTCATTTTAAATTGTTTTTTCTCATTATCTCGGAAATGTTGCATAATAGCTAAAGCGGTAATATAAAATAAACCTTGAAAAAGTTTGCTGATCTATATCAAATTTTAAATGGCCGACTGGCGATAACGAAGGGCTGCTTCCGTGTTCGTTTCCGAACAACTCTTTCTAGTTATTTTATTGTTTTCAAGTTCGAAATCTAACAATGCATAATACACTGCTTCTTAAAGGCTCCGCTCAGTCCCACAGACCTACTGTACACAAAGTCATCTTTCAGTGTAGTTTAAATTACTCACGTGCTCGGCCGGTCTGAGTGATCGTTTTTCTGAAATCCAAAAGTAGTGGGCGGAGATTATTTTTGACGTCATGAGATGTGTTCTTGCTTGGCTGGTTATAACATTTTACATGTAGTTGTTGTTGTTGTACATCATAATAATTTTGAAATACTAACCAAAGTAAACACGAAATTCCGGTCCAACGCTGCCCGAATACAGAGACTGGCATAGACTCAGCCGTCATCAATGCCGTTTCAATGTTAGTCAATAGTCCTTATTGGGTCTGATCTGTAGCGATGATTACTGGCTTCAGATGCTGGTGATAATATTGATCTGATCATATTGTGAATAATTTGCTGATGAGCTCCATTTACCCTTTCAGGTGAGTTAAACACGATTTGGCTGTTGTGTGGGATCCTGTTGTCAGTCATTCAGCAATTCGTCGCCTCGGAGCTAAAGGGTCCTATCTGACACTCGTCAGAGTGGCAGATAGGATCCTTTAGCTCCGAGGCGACGAATTCACGTTTGTTTGTTAGCAGAATGCCGTGGTATTGGACATTACTCAAACGGATACTAAACTTACTCGTTACCCTCAAGGCTATCACTATTTTGGGAAACCTCCATGACCAATAAATAACGTGCTCGGCCTCAGAACCCCAGGGCTCGAATTTCGAATCCTGTGTCTGGAGGGCAGTGTCATCTCATTCATCTCATCATCCTCAGGAGTTTAGCCTATATGTGCACAATGGTGGCCTAAAATCCCATTTATTCATGAATTCTACCCTATCAAAATTAATTAGCGATATGTCCTGAATCTGCTCGGACGTAAAGTGTGTTTGAGAACACAAGTTTAAACACAGGAAGTCAGGTAGAATTGTTGAAGTCTACATAAAATGTCGGGTGCATCCCAGCAAACACGACACGTTAAACAAATGCCGATTTAATGTTGTCACGACGTCGGCCCCACTTGAAATAGGCATTGGCTTAACGCATCGTGTTTGCTGGGATGAGTTAAATGATATACGCTCATACAGCTGCCACAATAAGATAATACGACCATAAAAGGGTTTTTTAAACTTTTTTTATTTATATTTATGTAGCACTTATTAAAACTGAAATATCAGGGGTTTCAGGAATATGTGTGATAGTGCGAAAACATTGTGCTTAAATCTATTCGGTACGCTCGAATATGGAATGAAAGTAGTAGTATCTAGGAATAATTTCAAATTGAATATCACGATGTAAAGCGCAAAACAGGCGAACACAAGAGCGAACACGCAGACGACGACAGCACGCGAACAGACGCGAAATTCTATGGAAATTCGACGAGAAATTCCTGTGTTTCCTATCCGAAACCGGCGCAAACGCGGAAAAAAAACTTTTTGAAACTTTTTGCGTTCGCCTTCGTGTTCACCTACGCGTACGTGTGTTTTGATCGTGATGAAATAGTGTATTTTATATTTTTTACGCTCGGTCAACTGGCTCAACAAATGTTATACCGGTCGTGGGTGAGCATGAGTTAGTTCGGGTATTATTAGAAATCACCCAACTAATAATGTATGTTCCTGCAGTGTGCATAAAAATGGTATTTTCTTCTATTCTACTGTAGTTAACACGGAGAACATTTGGAAAAAAAATCGATGTATACTTAAATAAAAATACTAAATGTGTATTATTTTAAAATATATACCAACAACTTCAAGTGGGTGAAAAGTACTCATATTTGTTTAATTTAAAACCAAACACTTGCAAATCTGGACATTTAAACACTCATTTCATTCTCAATAACTGTGAATTAACCTGCTAATAAAACAGACTAAAAACGACTATTAGCGTTTTAATGGTTTAGAGGTTGAGATGCGGATTAACCCTTTAAGCCCTCACGATGCCTCAAAGCATCATCTTGCATCTCTGAAAAATTACTTAATTTCCTACAACTAGTGGTTTTAGAGCGACAATTTTCGGGGGACTGTCTTAAAAATAACATTTTCATTTGTCACCCACTGTAAATCATCTTCATACACTACAAGTCGAGAATTGCGATAGCAATTCGCGGCTTGTAGTGGATGAAGATGACCATGGTAAATTCAGGCTTGAAAAGATTAATACTTTGTTTGTTATTTCCCGTGATTACTTTATCTCACGACACAACCACTTACCTTGGAAAGAACCCACGACCTGTGTTGTCTTTTTTAACCAAGCATATCCTTTGGGAGCCAGGCTTGATTGAGTGTGGTTCAGTAGGTTTCCTTCCCAATAGCAGTTGTCGATTGAGGCTGCCAATCTGGTGAATGTGTCAGCTGCCCGCCTGCTTAGTAACGTGGGGAGACTAGCTCGCCTGATCTTCTACACTTTGTAGTTCTGGCTGTTATGATCGGAGTTGCCACGGACCATTCCAATGGCTGATTCACGGCTCCGCCGGTTTCATTCAGATGTTTCTCAAGGGGAGACAGCTCCGATACCAATCACTTGGCCCGGATTCGGTAAAGCTTTTTATCTGGTGAAAAACGAGATTTGGCTGAGGCTTGTCCTCAGAAGCGTATCAACTCAACGTGGCATAGTTTTTCCTGTGAGTATTGGCATTGATTTGTCCAACAAAAATCTTTGTTGTGGACGTATGTGGAGAAAACGTTTTTTTTGTTGTTGTTTTATGCTATAATCCCCACCATGTCGATTATGTTGTCATGGATACAGAGAACATATATTCCGCGTGGTAGAAAATCATAAAACTAAATGTAAAATGACGAACAATCCGAGATAGATGTACTTCTTATCAGGGACACATACGTCAGTGTGATTGTCAACTTTAAAAACGACACCAAGCTAGAGATTAGACGTTTTTGTATGTGTTTGCATAGTAGCTTCTGATGAATCTACACACATCTGCAGTATCTGACAGCTGTTTCACCAGGAGTAACGACAGAGTCAAAGTGCGAGAAGCTTCAGCGGCGACGCTAGCAAAGTCAGGGATGCTCCGATCCTTACAGATTTGAAGTGATTCGCCTCCGTTGCTGCTGCTGTTGCTGCTGCTGTTGCTGGTGCTGTTGCATTGGTGTTGACGTGGCTGTTGATAGTTGTGATGTAGTTGTTATTGCTGTTGGTGTTGTTGCTGTTAGGCGTGCTCGGGCTGCGGCTGTTGATGACACTTCTGTTGCTGCTCTTGCTGCTGTCTTTGTTGTTGTTCCTGTCTCCCTTTTTCTTGCCTCTGGTTTTGCTGCTGCTGTTGCTTTCTCCAGTTCCTGGTTTGCTGTTGCCATGGTCGTGGTGCAATGACAGGCAGCTGTGGAGAAGGGAGATGGGGGTAGCCGCAGCCAATCAATAGCCAGCATATGTGTGGTTCAGGTGGGAGCTCCGCAGACACAGAAAAACTGCACTTCTATAATATGACTGTGTGTAGGGGAGGGGGCGGTGTGTCACTTCAATGTCAACTTGAAACAAAGTTCTACTGAATAACTTGAACCACTCGTTAGTCAATTCATTTTACGTGTACCTCGAAAAGGATCACGCGTACACAGCCACACTCGTGCGAATACGCACGAGAGTCGCTGTGTACGAGTGCATCGTCTCAAGACATAAAATGGTAGTTTAAGAATATAACCCCTTTCAGCACGGGGACCATCTTTAAACGTCAGAATCTGACGTATGTAGAAGTCAGATTCTGACGTCTAAAGACGGTCCCCGCACTGAAAGAATTAAAACATTCATAATGGCCGCAGACCCATAACATAGGCATTCAAGCGAAGCAGAAAGAGCTAAATGTCCTAGTTAAACTAAGACATTTATGATAATTTCAAATTGAAAATAACCTTTTTGTCTCCATGATTTATACACAAAATATTCAACTTAACAAAAGTGAATCTTCCCAAGAGAGATATAGAATAAAATTATTGATAGACTAACGAGCGGTTGAAGACCGAAAGTTTGTTGAGAATTAAGCGATGATTTTTTTTTCTATATGTAACTGCCTGGGGATATATGTGCCACGGAGCTGTTGAATGAGGCTGTGGACGTTCATGAAACACGCGTCCTGCCACGCAGTTATCAGCACATTTATCTTATCGAGGTCCGCAAATGGTTCTCATTACCAGGATTCTGCTGACCCCTGCCGCTCTGTGTCTCCTCCGCCTCTAATATTGCTCATTACGGCTGCAGCAACATCATATGGTTACGTCATTCTCGTCAAAATGCCACGCGTTGGCTGTCGCTGTTTCGGCTTTTCGTGCCGGCTGAACATGTATTGTGTTTAATTGCAGGCTTGAAAATTGCTTCCAAGATGGAAGCAATTTTCAAGCCTGCGAGTAAACACAATCCATGTGCAGCACGTAATCCGATATATCTGGTTTCGTCCATATCTACTTGTGCTTCATAAAAATAAACTAGTTCTTTTTTTTCTAAAGAAGGTGATCAGAACTGGTCCCTAAAGTGTGACTAATGGCTGCCCATGTCAGATTGAGAACACTGGATATGATCACTGGATCTAGCTCTTACACGGACTAAATGGTAGTAAAGGGAACCATCGGCCAATTTTGTGCACTGAAATATTTTCCGTCAGATTATTTGATATTTACTTTTCTAATGGGATGTGAATATAGTAAACTATTATTGGATCAACGTCTCGTGTTTGCTGGTATATACAGCGCATACAGCTTTGCTGAGCAAATCAAGCAACGGTAACTCTTCTTTTAGGGTAAGCAGTTACTGATGTTTGAATTCCCAATGTTATGACGGTGCACTTAATATATCATATGGTCATATCAGGATTAAAGTGCCTATTTTTAAAGTGATCTCTTTAAGCTGATTACATCGACACCTAGCAGCCAGTGCTGTATGTACTGATCAAATGTGTGACACTGTAACTGGGGAACCTTATATATTGCCTCAGCCGGGAGCTAAATTGATGGTAGCTACCATGGCGTCATTGTTTTTTCCTTGCACTATCCAGCAAACACGACACGTTGAAATAATGATGTTTTAACGTTGTCCCAACGTCTGCGACGCTGGCCCAGCCTTAACCTTTAGAGCACTGAGCTAAGAAATGTCCATTTTTCAGTCACTTTGAGTTGTGTCTCGCTACCGCGATCCACAACTTCAAGTGACTGAAAATTTTGTGTTATTTGTGAAATTTAAGTCCCAGCATCTATCAGTCTTTCAAGATTGAAAGCATATTTTACTTTTAACAACTGGTTATGCAGGTGCTAATAAAAACACAGAGTGTCTACTGTAGTCGACTTTAGTGTGCCATGGATTAAAACATCATTGTTCCAACGTGTCGTGTTTGCTGGGTGGCGTGAAGATTGTGAACTCTAACCCTTTCAATCCTGAATTTACCATAGTCATCTTCATCCACTACAAGCCGCGAATTGCTGCCACAATTCTCGACTTGTAGTGGATAAAAATGACTTGACTTGGTTTAAAAATTAAAGAAAATAACCACGTATTGGTAAACCAGTTTCATGGAAATTTTCGTTGTAAAACCCTTAGTTGTAGGAAAATTAAATATGTTTTCAGGGATGTAAAATGATGATTTACGGCATCGTGGGGGCTTAAAGGGTTAAGGCGAGCATTCCCACACTTACCGATAAAGTAGTTATAAAATGGTCATAAGAAAAATTATTCAACCTAATTCCACCCAGCTAACTGATGGCCGTTCTTTTTTCTTGTGCTAGTTTTGTCTAACTACAGTCAAACTCCGCTGATGACGGCTTGTCATGCGCACGTAGGGAATGCTCCATAACTTTCTATTGGATCGCAATAAAACTAATGGAATTGACCCCAGGATTAATGTAGTTCTTTCAGTTTGTGATGCTTGTTACGTCCAACCAACCATTGTTTACTAGCTGTTTTGCCACATATTCCTTAATTCGCACTTCTTGAAACAAAACACCTTCAGAGAGAATTATGGGGGGGGGGGACAAACGAGGAGATAGAGGAGATAAAACAGCCTGGAAAATCATTGTTCTGATCATCTCCGTGAAAATTGAAAACGTCAATTAAACAGCTCACATTATTCGCCTCGTTCGCCCTTTTTTAATGTGGCACGTGAATGGTTTTACGTCGTAACCAGCTTGTTTTTCCTTCCAAATGTTGTGAGTGGTGACAAAACAAATTAACTGAATACCTGATTAATATAATGCCGCGGACTGTTTTTATATTTTATTATCTCCACAAATACAATCATAATATGGTTATCTATAACATTATTGCCTGTTTTTTTAGATTTATTTATTTTTTGATTCTGAAGTCTTTGTTTATCGCGGTTGCACTGCTGTTCGGGGTGATTTGTCTAACTCTATAGAGTATATTTAACAAAACCAAAGCGAATTATACGTAGGTCAGTATTAGCTCTTTTCTTTCTTTGGTGGCTCTGTGATATTCTCATAATGTATACCATGCGTACTCTAAATATTGACATTCGCCGTGAGCTGTTTTGATGCTGGATGATCGTGTGCGACGCTGGCCCAACAATAAACCATCCAACAATGACAAGACGTTGAATCAATTTTGATTTAACGTTGGTCGCGCGTCGTAGACGGTGGACCAGCGTTAAATCAACATTGATTCAACGTCTTGTGTATCTGCGGCAGCTCAGAGTGGGCGGCTGTTTTTTTACCGAGTACGTAGCTTACACACGCAAGTGGAAAGAAGCAATGCCCTAACACCACATTAAGTTAGGATGTGTGCTCACCCAGGGATTTAATCAGACTATGTGGGGAACAATAACTTCTCCAGTGGCATATATGTTCAACAGCAATGTCTATATCTCACTGCAAAAAATACCGAAGTCGGACAAACTCAGGGCTCGCTATCTCAGGGAAAACGGTGGCGTTAAGTTTGAATCAGGTTTTCTAAAAATGGCACAGTATTAAACAGAGTGACGCAATCCTTGTAACAACGTCGTTAAGTACCGCGGTTGCCTGTTGATCGATTCTGGTGGTCACTTTTTTGCCCCGCCCTGTCCATTGGTAAACTCCGCCGCAGCACATGTAGCAGTACTTTGTAGCCATTGCGCACGCATCACCAAACATAACGGTGACTTGCAGGGCGGTTTCCGCGGCTGCGCTGGCTAAGGAACACATGACTTATGGCTGGAATTGAACGAGTGGATGCATTGCCAATACATGCCATAATCCCCCGGGCAACCTGTTTACGATATGTTTGTCTCTATTTCATTCCTCGCCTAATGCCGAATGTATGCTGCTTACCATACAAGTAAATACTTACGATAGCCATACATTATAATTATATACTGTAAGATTTGGCATTTATATATGGGAATGTTATATTATTATTATTACATTACATTGTGATTCAACTTTTGCTACCGATTTAGAACGTACCGTTTGTATATCTTATTGAATACCATGGCTCCAACTATACGCTATACATGTAGCTCGGTCATCAGTGTCATTTAGGACCCCTACGAATTGGGATTACTGCAGTAATTAAAAAGCAATATAAGTGTTTTCTAAGCACGATACTTTTTTGACCCTTTAACCGCCGGTGTCGCATATATTGGGGTTTTCATTTTTTATTAGCACATTAATTACCACCTTTTAAACATGTTATAGATAAAATATGACATCAATCAGCAATACATGAAAACAGTTGACCTCCATTTTGTCAAATCTGAATAATTTTCACTCACTTGAAGTTGTGGATCGCGTCAGCGAGACACAATTTTAAGTGGGTGAAAATTCTGATTGAATAATTTGGCGGTTAAAGGGTTAATATTCCGCCGATTGCTCTGCATGTTTTCACCATGTTCGCTGGGCCATAGCTCGGACAAGCTCGAAGATGAGGACTGCTCCATAATCTGCCTACCACAGCTGCTTGAAAAAAAGCACGATGCACTCTTAATGTTTAACCGATTGTTCCGATTTGTTTACCATGCGCCATGCGTTCAACTCCCCCATAGCTCAGTCAAGGTCGAAGATGAAGGCTGTTCCATAAGAGTTGTGGTAAACATAGCCTTTTTAGTTCCCGCCGTCATCGAAGGTGCGACGGAGGGAGCTATGGAATCGACCTCCGTCTGGTCTTTGACCTCCTCTTTCGCCTATTAATTCTGGAGAATAACATAGGATAACAATATTTAGTATGTGGGCCACTTCCAGTTGAATAATGGCCAGGTTAAAATATTCTTTATCTGAATTCAATACGTAAGGTACCAGGAGAGACTGAATAATATTACTACGTTGGGCCATTGGGCTGTTGGGCCGTCCGTGAACATTTCGTTTCCGGAGCATAAATACCTCAGGATTCACTTGTCCGATTGTTTTCAACTTTTACACACAACACCTCTATGGTACATTGACCTTGATGTTGACCCAGCACTTTGGCCTAGTTTACAACATCAGTATATGAAATTAAAATAATATGCGGAATATCATGAAAACCGATCGGGATAGAGATTTTAGGGGAGGATGCACCCTGAAAAAATTCGACTTGAGAATTCAAATGGCCATTATTTACTTTCACATGCCCGATATTTGTTAAGCCGTGGTAGATAGCTAGACCAATACTATGAATCAAAATGTGAGGTTTCAGGGAAGGATACACCTTGGACAATTTCGACTTGATCAAATTCAAAATGGCCGACCTGCGGCCACTTCCGATTGACAAATTTACTCGTTAACGCGATTCACTCAACATTTTTGTATGTATCGCTCCAAAATGTATACCATCTATCCATTTCACTAATATCTCGGATGCCCGATATTGGATAAACCGTGGTAGATGGCTAGACTATAACAAAAACATCATGTGAGGTTTCAGGCGGGGGGGGGGGGACGGGGGTTGGGGGGGTTGAGCATATAAAACAAAATGCGAGGACGCATATTGAAAAAAATAACCTTAATCAAATTCAAAATGGTCGACTATCGGCCATTATTTACAAAGGTAAAGGTAAAGGTGCAAGTTTATAGTCTGATATCAAGTCTGAAGACCTATCATCCGACTTTACATCTTACCCCCTGGTCACTGGACCTGTTCATTCGTGAGCCATTTCAACTCCACGGAGAGCATACAGTCCTGCAGCCGTTTCGGCGCATTGAACTTATCGTACACATTGCCATCTCTGTCCTACCAGGTACTCATTTTTACCTGAGTCAAGTGAAGCATTTGAGGGTGAAGTGCCTTGCCCAAGGACACAACATCTTAACAATGTCCCAAGATTGAGAGGGGAGAAACATGATATTTCTCTGAAAATTATGCACCAGCGGGATTCGAAACCGCACGGCAGGCAGCGACATCGGCAGAGCGCTACGCTCTAACCATTGCGCCATGTCCCTCTCATGGCGCAATATTTACCTCAATTTCCCTGATATAGGGTAAACACGTGATAGACCATTATTATAATTAGTCCTTGGGTCAGATCGAAATTTAGTACCAATTGGGGTGACTAAACTTTATTGTCATTTTCAGTTAGATACATATATGAGGGGTCTAAAAATGTATGATGGCCTTTTCAGAACGGTAGCTTAAGGGCAGTAATTTCTGTTTTAAAGAGAGGGGGGTCTCGGAGTCAAAAAGTAATTATTAATTATATCTTTTTATCTATTAGTCCTACAAAAATCCATAACACGTCGTTTTTGACATAATTCGGGCCAATTTCAAGCTGTATTTCTTAACTCTATGGCATAACTGGTTTATTTATGTCTATATAATGTTCGAAAATTTGTAAGTAAATATTCTAGTTAGACAATCAAACTAGCATTAAATTAACTATTTTTTAGCTCCCGCCGTCACCGTAGGTGAGCGAAGGGAGCTATGGATTCTACCTCCGTTTTTTTTTGGCCTCTTCTTTTGCCTATAACTTTGTGAGAAAATAAGCTAGGATAACAATTTTTGGTATGTGGGTTACTTCCAGGTGGCTAATGGACGGGTTAAAATATTTTTAATCTGAATTCAATACGCAAGGTTGCAGAGGAGAAAATGATGATGTGACGGCGTTGGGCCGTTGGGCCGTTGGGCCGTTGGGCCGTTGGGCCGTTGGGCCGTTGGGCCGTCCGTAAACAATTCGTTTCCGGAGCATATCTCTGAAAGTACTTGTCCGATTGTCTTCAAATTTTACACACAACACCCCTGGGGGGTCTAGTTGTGCCTTTTGGGGTATTTGAACTTTGACCTACTTCTGGTTCAGAACTATGACCTATTTAGACGATTGACGCGCACTTCGTTTCCGGAGCAGATCTCGAAAAGTACTGGGCCGATGACAGTCATATTGCACATACATGTTCTCTAAGGTCCCTAGTTGTGCCTTTTCAGGTTTTTGGACTTTGACCTTGAAGTTGACCCAGCACTTTGACCTAATTTATAACATCGGTAAATCCGACTGAAAGATTTTGCGGAATATCATGAAAACCGCTCAAGATAGCTACACCATTACTATAAAACAAATTGTGAGGTTTCAGGAGAGGATGCATCTTGAAAAATTTCAAGTCGATAAAATTAAAAATGGCCGCCTATCGGCCATTATTCACCTCGACAGGCCCGATATTGCGGAATATCATGAAAACCGCTCAAGATAGCTACACCATTAATATGAAATAAATTGTAAGGTTTCAGGAGAGGATGCATCCTGAAAAATTTGAAGTTGATAAAATTCAAAATGGCCGCCTATCAGCCATTATTCACCTCGACAGGCCTGATATTGTGAAATATCATGAAAACCGCTCAAGATATCTACACCATTACTATAAAACAAATTGTAAGGCTTCAGGAGAGGATGTATTTTGAAAAAATTCATTTTGTCAAAGTTCAAAATGGCCGCCAATCGGCCATTATTCACTTTCACATGGCCGTTATTTGGTAAACCGTGCTAGATGGCTAGACCATTACTATAAAACAAAATGTGTGATTTCAGGATAGGATGCATCTTGAAAAAATTTGACTTGATAAAATTCAAAATGGCCGCTTATCGGCCATTATTCACTTTCACATGGCCGTTATTTGGTAAACCGTGCTAGATGGCTAGACCATTACTATAAAACAAAATGTGTGATATCAGGAGAGGATGCATCTTGAAAAAATTCGACTCGATAAAATTCAAAATGGCCGCTTATCGGCCATTATTCACTTTCACATGGCCGTTATTTGGTAAACCGTGCTAGATGGCTAGACCATTACTATAAAACAAAATGTGTGATTTCAGGAGAGGATGCATCTTGAAAAAATTAGACTCGATAAAATTCAAAATGGCCGCTTATCAGCCATTATTCATTTTCACATGGCCGTTATTTGGTAAACCGTGCTAGATGGCTAGACCATTACTGTAAAACGAAATGTGAGATTTCAGATGAGGATGCATCTTGAAAAAAATTAACTTGATCAAATTTAAAATGGCCGCCTTTTCGGCCATTATTCATTTTCACATGGCTGATATTTGGTAAACCGTGCTAGATGGCTAGACCATTACCTGATTACTATAAAACAAAGTGTGAGTTTTCGGGGGAGGATGCACCCTGAAAATTTTTAACTTACGAATTCAAAATGGCCGACAATCAGCATTATTTACCTCGATAGGCCTGATATCAGGTAAACCGTGCTAGATAGCTAGACCATTACTATAAAACAAAATGTGACGTTTAGAGAGAGGATGCCTTTAAAAAACTTTCGACTCAATCGAATTCAAAATGGCCGCCTATCGGCCACTATTTACTTTCACATTGCTGATATTTGGTAAACCGTGTTAGATAGCTGGACCATTACTATAAAACAAAATGTGAGATTACAAGAGAGGATGCATCTTGAAAAAAATTGACTCGATCAAATTCAAAATGGCCGCCTATCGGCCATTATTTACTTTCACATAGCCGGTTTTTAGTAACCGTACTAGATGGCTAGACCATTACTATAAAACAAAATGTGAGATTTCAGGAGAGGATGCATCTTGAAAAATTTTGACTTGATCAAATTCAAAATGGCCTCCTATCGGCCTTTATTCACTTTCACATGGGCGATATTTGGTAAACCGTGCTAGATGGCTAGACCATTACTATAGAATGAAATGTGAGATTTCAGCTGAGGATGCATCTTGGAAAATTTTGACTTGATCAAATTCAAAATGGCCCTCTATCGGCCATTATTTACTTTCACATGCCCAATATTTTGCAAACTGTGTTAGATGTTAGTCCATTACTATTAAACAAAATTTGAGGTTTCGGGGGAGGATGCACCCTAAGTTTTTAACTAATTTATATCGAATTGAAAATGACCGTAAATCAGCTATTAGTTAACTCGATTGGCCTGATATCGGGTAAACCATGCCAGATAGGTAGACCATTACTGGGATACTGATTAGGATCATTAATTTCAATGGAGGTTTGCAATCTCTGACAGACTGTCTAGTTCTTATCTTACTCTTAGACTGGGCTTCTTAGACCTAGTTGTCTTGCATCTTGATTTTTTACCTAGACTAGGACTACATTAATAACCCTATACAAAATTGCTTAAATCAAATTCTAATTCGGAGCGGGAGCTCCTGGACTTATGTAGTCTTGTTTGTATATCTTGTAAAAATAAAAGTGCTCAGTTTAGTTATCCAACAGACGCGTACTTCATAGCACTTGTTGTGAGAACCGAAAGCATATCTCTATGAAATGTGTCACTATAAGGCATACATGTCTAATATTTGTCTATATTATCTATTTTGTTTTTGGTGGAATCAAATAATAGATATGTATATTTTTCCAACAAAATTAAAAAGAAACACTTATTATAAATAAATTAATGATATATATATGGTTTATTTCTTTAGACGTTTTAGATTGGATACATTGTAATCATAGTAATAGTGGTATGTTATTTTGTGGTTGTTATCATAATTATGTGATTGAGCCAGACCAATTTTTAGTACCATTCGGGGTGACTAGAAAAAACTACTCTAAATGGTTTTGTATGCCTTACACATGAACACAAATGTATGATGGCCTTGTCAGAACGGTAACGATACGGCCTTTTATTTTATGTTCAACGGTTGTTGATATCATCCATTCTCTTCTTGGTGGAATCAAATAATAAATATTTATATTTTTTCACGAATTACAAAGAAACTTTAAATATAAATAAATTAATGATAGCAGGGTTCATTTCTTTTGACTTTTCAGATTAGATACACCGTAATCATGGTAATAATAGTATATAATTATTTCTTCTGTTGTTATCACGATTATGTAGAATCGTGGTTATTTATCAACTTTAATAATTATCAACATAGTATATACCTGAGTAGCCATGGTAGCTCGATATAGTAGTGTGAATAGGATAACAAGGTATAGTTCTTTCAGCTTAATGTATTAAATCCGTTTCACCTGTATACATTTGAATTCAGCAGTAATGATGATCGTAAACAATGTTCTGTTTCAGCTTGATCATTGTTTACGTATTTAAAACAGAACAGAAACCAACTGTTCTTTTTTAGTGTTAAATCAGAACTAAGTTAAATTTAAATTAGGATGTCGATGAAATAATTGAAATAAACATGCGGTTGCCACCCAAATCATTACCAGCATTCAGCTCTGTAAAAAAAACTATGCGTACAGTACTATGGTGTACAGTACATGTAATTATCGACATGTAGGCCTACTACTAAGCCATGTGATCCAATCATGTGATACACTATATATATTTACACACAAGCTGTAAATGCAATGGTGAATATGTCCTTAATTGCATTTGTCTTCGTTTAAAGTGTGAACACGTCGTTGAACAAACTTTTTAATCTAACACAGACATAATTTGGGTGTTTATTATTATAATTTATCATCATCTGTGTCATCATCCGAAGAGGGGCTGAGTGCCTTTTCATGCTCTTACAGTTCTGCAAAGTACATGCATTTGTACATTTTAATCTATTTTCAAGACATTGACACTGTGGCAGTTTACAAATACGCTTACAAGTAGGCCTACACGAGAGGAGATTTAGCACAGCATGTGGAGCAGAAGAACTAGACATACATTCAAGATTTTATCTTAAGCATCGAGAATCCAGCCGCGATCATCATCAGGACGAGGGATATCAGGACAGATAACCAAACTCCTGTGACACATGCCTGCTTGATACTTGGCATGCTGGCATATAGCCATCTCCGCATGATGCCCTTCTTATCCCTGAAAATTTTGATATCACACGTTATTGATTTTGAACAATATAAACGGCATGTGAACTCTTAGAGTGCGTCATAGAGATATGGTGACAGTGCCCTGGGGTATCAACCGAGATTTGCCAATGCATCTCTAAATGTGTGATTGTTTATGACTAGTGTCAAGGCACCTAGCCTAATACCTTGACCCGAAAAGAAACTTAAGGTGTCTTATCCTGTGTAACAATGTAGCCCTATAAGTGTAACCCTATAAATGTAGACCTATAAGGTAATATCTATCAATCTCTGTCGAGCTCTAGTACCACTTTGCATATATAAATGACACTGCATGTTAGTGCTAAATGCAAGGCAAATAATGAAGATATCAGTGACATCTGCCACAAGGAAAACATCACTGTAGGTCTAATATTCAGCGGCATGTTTTGCATGAAGCAGCATACGCGTATCTACTTCTTCAGTTGTACCAGCTGAAAGATTAATTATATTCGATTATTTTGAAAAGGATTTGTCCAACTGGTTTGCAGTAGCTTTACAACGGACTGAACTTCAGTTTTATCTTTTTTAACACGTGATGGCTGAAGATCCAAATGAATATTATGTGGAGAGTCGATTTCTGCACAGCTGCTTTATGGCTGTACTTCTATATTCAGCATTGAGGTAGTATTTACTCACTGCATCACCCTCATAAGTAAATAAACCTTCCGAGGATAATTAAAAACCTTCCACGAATAATTAAAAACCTCCCGCGAAAAATTATAAACCTTCCGCGGACAATTAAAAAATTCCCCGGAGAATTATAACCTTCCCCGGATAATTAAAAACCTTCCGCGGAGAATTATAACCTTCTGTGCATAATTAAAAACCTTCCGTGGATAATTAAAAACCTTCCGCGAACAATTAAAAACCTTCCGCGGATAATTAAAAACCTTCCGCGGAGAATTACAAACCTTCCGCAGAGAATTAAAAATTAATTCTCCGCGGAAGGTTTTAATTCTGCGCGGAAGGTTTTTAATTCTCCGCGGAAGGTTTTTAATTCTCCGCGGAAGGTTTTTAATTGTCCGCGGAAGGTTTTCAATTATCCTCGGAAGGTTTTCAATTATCCTCGGAAGGTTTATTTACTTATGAGGGTGATGGCCAACCATACTGCAGATGGTTTTGTGCTGAAACCTTTGGTACCACCTGCAGTTTGGGGTATCCTTGTTAGTGTTTTTTTTTCAATAGTTTCGTCAACAGGTATTCGACCAAGAGGGTTTCTTTGCTAATCTGATGCTGAAGCCTCCACCAGTAAAATATTTGTAAATTTACGAGTGTTCCTCTGGAAGTCTTGTCATTTGAGAATTGTATACCCTCATATATTTAGCATAATTTTACCTGTCATATGCAAAACACCAAGACACCAAAACACCAATCGTGTACAGATGTATATGCCAATTGCCTTCTCTGAATTAACGAAGAAATCTGAGCATGATTTATAAAAGGTCGATGTATAGCACCCAGAATGCCGAAAGAATAGTTTTCGAATAGGTCTACATGAATGATTAAGTAGAATTCGACTCATTCTTTCATGGTGTTTTCATGGAGTCCCTTGATGGAGTCTTCTCACAATACTGAATGCTTACAAGCGAGTCTAAATAGACAAAATGGCCAAATATGGGCTGCCATTTTAACTTCTAGCCTTTATTAGTCTACACTATATACCCCTAGTAAAAGTAAAGCCATTTATATGTGACAGTTTTGTTGGATGTTACACTTGGATGTTACATTTTGAACGCGCGGGTAAAATATCGAGATTCTCTAAAATACAAAATATCTCATTAGATCAATTCGAAAACAGCAAAAACAGATGCCTTGACCCAAATTATGCCAGAAACGATATATTATAGATTTTTGTAGGACACATAGATGAAAAGATATAGTTAATATTTACTTTTTGGTTTAGAGACCCCCCTCTCTTTAAAACTGATAATACTGCCCTTAAGCTACCGTTCTGAAAGGGCCATCATACTTTTTTAGACCCCTAATATATATATCTAACTGAAAATCACAACAAAGTTTAGTCACCCCAATTGGTACTAAATCGTAAAAATTCGGACCCTGGCCCAAGGACTAAATAGAAAATGTTTTCAGGGGAGGATGCAACCAGAACAAATTCGACTAGATCATTTAATTCAAAATAGCTGCCTCAATTGGCCGTTATTTATTTTTATATGCCTGATATCAGGTAAACCGTGCTAGATGACTAGACCATTACTATAAAACAAATATGAGGTTTCAGGGGAGGGTACACCCTGAAAAATAGAAACTTGTTGATTGAGTTAAATATGGCCGACTATCGGTCATTATTTATCTCAATATGCTGATATCAGTTAAATCATGCTAGACCATTACTATAAAACAAAATGTGAAGTTTCAAGAGAGGATGCACCCTGAATAGTTTTAACTTGATGAAAATAAAAAAATCCGACTTTCGGCCATTATCGATACTAATATGTATATTATCTACCAAACCGTGGTAGTTAACTAGACCATTGCTCTAAAACAAGTAGTGTTGATTCTAGACTGACTAATTACTTCCACCAGGAAGGTTATTTTTTGGTCGTGTTGTTTTGGTGTCTTATGATCCGGATTATGATCCGGATCTCGCATATTTGCATGAAACTTTTATCAGAGGTGTTTGTGACCAAGGACCAATCCATTAAATTGTGGGAATGATCCGTATTACGATCCGGATCCGGATTAGGATAATTAATTGTGATGGAGGTTTACACTCTCTCACTGACTGTCTAGTTCCTAATCGTACTCTTAGACTTCGCCTCTTATTCCTAACTGTCTTGATTCTTGATTTTTGACCCAGTCTAGGACCATGGTAATACCACTGCACAACATCGCTTCAATTAAATTCAAATTCAGGGCGGGAGCGCTTGGACTTCTGTAGTCTTGTTTTACATAGAGATGTCTTGTAAGTACGATACACTCTTAGATATTTTGCAGTTAAAATTCTTGCAGTATAACCGCTCTTAAAAAACGGTTATAAAAGTCTTTTTTTCTTGGTGTAATGCTGTGAGGAGGATGTGGGTGGAGCAATAACACAAATTGCTCTCAATCTCTTAACTGATGAGGGCTATTTTGCGAGGGTTTAGTGAGAAAACTGCTTGAAAAATCAACAATATTTTGCACTTAACATTATGCAGTAACCACTCTGGTCTTTTAAAACTGTATGGTTGTGAGTATGTGAGGGGGGATTAAAAAAATCGTTTACTCTTCTACCCATGTCCCAGTAACAAAAAAACTAGACTTTGTAACCTTAGCATTATAGTAATCATTTTATTAAAATACTTAAATATTATATTTTACATTAAGTTAGCCTTTACATTAGGCATTTTATTACAGTATCGATCATCGGGAACTTTGCATGAAATGTTCGCACAGACAGATGACAGGAATTAATACTCATGCTATGCGGATTGCTACATTTCTGTACTCTGGCTGTGCAGGTTTACCCAATACGTTGGGTCAACGTTGTGTCCACGTTTATTGGAACCACGCCGGATACGTTAGGACGATTTTTTCTTCAGCACTTTACCAGCGAACACGAGCCATTCACCCAATGCTGTTTTAATGCTGGTTCACCGTCTGCGACGGTGAACCAACATTAAAACAGCATTGGGTGGATGTGTCGCATTTATTGGGTCATGACTAATGGTTGTAATTTGTGGGACGAGGTGACACGGATCAGAAAGAAAATTTTCAGGCAATCATTTGGAGTATGAGCCGCAGGACGGTCTACAGACGCTGCTCTCCATATCTCCTTTGATATCAGTCACTGTCTGACAATCTACGTCGTTGGGTCATACCTTCAGATGGTATCCTATACTGGGTCAAGGTCTGCAGGCACCGCACCGCACACTATATGTACCATACCCTACCAAGGCGCTATACAATGACACAGAACAGAGAAGCGTGCTTAATATGGATTCCAAATTATTTAAAAACGTGTTGCTGTTTGTTGATATATTCGATTCTTTTCCCATTCGTCTTTGAATTGGACGGGTACAATGTCGAGAAGAAAACATCTCAACGCTGGTTCCAAACTGGTGTCAAACAGTTTAGGTCTGACGCGAGACCTGGTCTTTTTAAAAGTCCATTAAGGTGGGATCTGTTACAGTGAGAATCAAAAGGTTAGGTCTATCATTACCGGCGTAACACAAGCCCGTCTCTTCTGATCACTTTGAATTACATGAGCACAATCAGAGAAGAGACGCGTCTGTGTAGCTTCATATATAACTTATGTGGCATAAACTAATAGTAAAATCGTTCGGAAAAATGACTAAAAAAGTACATTCCGACTCTCTCTTGTGATGATGAGATACGAGCATACAGGGGTGGAGATTTTTCCCGCTACAGACGGATTTCCGTCTTTTGAAAAACAAAAGAATAATTTTCCACTCTCACCCCTGTGCATGTGAACACGAAAAGATGACAAACTCGCCTGAAATTAGTGTAGTCAAAGCAAACCAAGAGAAGTGGCTACGTTTGTTATGAGATGAGAGCAGCGGCAGGAGCATGTGATCCAGATTAAAAGTATTCACATAATACACGACACATTTGTACAGTAGGATTCCCATGTATCCAGTCGCTAGACTTTATAAAACTAAAATAATGATATTATTTTAAAGTTGCATGCTTTTAAAAATTGCTATACTTGTAGTTGTCTTATAAGCTTCTACACTTTCCAGGTTTTTTTTTACTACTTTTATACTAATATGTAGTTATTTTATTTCTGGTTTTAGCGCGAGAAACACAAAAATTATGTATAGTATATTTTTACTTAATTTTACTTCTCAGTGTAATTACCATGTATATAAATGTTATCCTGGATGTCGAACTGAGTTATGATTATGGATGCTGGTCATCTGTATTCGACATGCTGATGTACACAATTGTACATATTTGTACGATTATTGTATATATTTGTGTATATAAAGCCTAATAAATTAATAAAAAAAGAGAATGCAGTAATTTAACCCTACACCGCTAAACAAGACTTTAGTCGTTGCTAATCTGTTTTATTAGCAGATGATATCACTGTTATTGGGGATGTAATGAGAGTTTAAACATTAACATTTGCAAATGTTTGTTCTCTATTGAACCAAAAACGATTAATTTTTCACCCACTTGAAGTTGTGGATCGCGGTAGCGAGACACAACTTCAAGTGGGTAAAAATTCAAATTGACTGGTATTGGGGATGTAAAGAGAGTTTAAACATTAACATTTGCAAATGTTTGTTCTTTATTGAACTAAATACGATTAATTTTCACCCACTTGAAGTTGTGGGTCGCGGTAGCGAGACACAACTTCAAGTGGGTGAAAATTTACATTATTGAATTCATCGTCGTACGGGTTAGACTATACCCCTTCCACCCACGACAGAGTCTTTTACATGTCATAGTTTAAAGGCGCATTATCAGGCAGTGATTTGACGCTCTGTTGCTGAACCTGATAATACCAAATATTGACCAAGAGTTTAGTACCCATTCAACTCCCTCCTAATGCACCCAATGCACCTGATGTACTGTTAAAAATGATATTTTTTGGCTGTGAGTCGGACGAGCCGTGTAAGACGATGCGCTGCTCTTGACATAAACTGCCAATGGATGTCAAAATCCATTAACCTGGAACTAGATAGATCATTCGGATGATGAACATTCCGTGGACGAGGATTCTTGGGACTAAAATGGAGGTGTGGGAGTTTATTATTAAGTATGATCTGATATTACACCCGACACAATCCTCACTGAATTGTGATTGAAAAGTAGTGTTATTTTGTTCCTTGTTCTTTATGCAACTTGTGGTCAATAGAAATAGCCAAGCACCAGGAAACCCATTCGCATAACATCCGCTAAATGCGGAGGGTGTGTTTACAAAAGTAGGGGATTTCTGAAAAGGTTTTTTTCTGAAAAGTGTGGTCGTTTTTCAGTAACATTTTTTATTAAAATCTACAAAAAAAAAGACATAATAAATACAATTAACAATCATAGTTTCACCTCATTTGTAAAATTACCATATTGTCTTTAGAACAATCATTTTTACTTAGATCACTGCTCTATCCCTAGGATAGATGATGTGTATATATTCTGTGGATATATATGTTCATGTATATATATATATATATGTGTATGTATGGGTATAGATACATATATAATATGTACGCGTATGTGTATATATTTTGGTTGAATTACATGGCACCACATCGAATATGTGGCTCCGCATCAATATATTTACCTTATTTTACTCATTTGAACTGATCGCAGTATGGACTGAAGTACCTCTCGTAGCACAGCCGCCGCTGTCACTTTCTCATATGTTGTCCTGCTCATGTCCATATTCATAGCAACATATATTCCATATCTCATCATCTCATCAAGTATATTGTATATTATTTCCCCATGGGTGGACACCATGAAAGCGACTGGTCCGAGTCTTTAAATAATGTATGTATTATTTTTTTCTGTTTTAAATAATCGAATAAAAAAATAAACAATAAACTGATAACTTGGGAAACACGAGATTCTTACAAAACGAAGTTTCAATGTCAGGCCTCCTTTCAAGACGTTCGGATTGGTCGAAATGAATTGGTCGAAATGGCCATCTCGACAAATCCGACGCAATACGATGACTCGCAACTTGTAGGGGACTGCAGGCCCTGGCTATTGAGAACTTACGTAAGAGAGCCCGGATTCTGCCCAGCATTACTTTGGCTCAGTTTGGAAACACCTCATTTATTGGAAGATTGCAATTTTGATCTCCCTGATCTACTTTTCAGAACATTTACAACGAACCTGAAGTATATAAGGCTGTCAGCTGAATAAGAGGGAATGGTTTGGCCGTTTTCAGGTCAGTATTCAGCAGCTATCGGCCTATGACAATGGAGTGTTTTCCATGCAGAGACCGACCCTCTAATCTCACTGTATCCACTCTGTATCCACTGATAACTTGGGAAACACAGGATTCTGACAAAATGATGTCTCAATGCCGGGCAAACTTCCAAGACGTTGGTGCAATATTGGCGCAGTGTTGGGCCGCCGGGATATGTACGGATCACGACGGTGTAGGTGAAGCCCTGATCTAGCCAATAACATTCAAAACGAGTCCACCTTTTGAAGATAGTCCGAAATGAAGATCAATGGGACGCAGCTAAATCGCTGTATAATTGGGAATGGGGATATGATACTCCGAATATTATGAGGGCAATAACGCCTCGGGGTGAAGAGGATTAACCTTTTCTTTGCCAGAGCCTCTTTTCCTCGCAAATGCGTGCGATTCTTCTGAAATCGTGCACGCGTAATGGCGATTTTTGAATGGCTTGCAATAGTGGGGGTCTAACTGAATTAAAACTGGCCATTTCTCCGTATCTAATTTTGAATATGCTCAATCCCGCATTCTGATATCCACGGGATCAATGATGTTGCGTAACCCTTGATGTCGTTAATAAAGCCCGCGCCATGGCTCCGTCCAGAAGCAAAATCATCCTCGAGGGGAGCAGTGGTTGAGCCAACGACTGCTTCAATCTGGCCCAGCGTCCAGGACGCTGGGCCAGATTGAAGCAGTCGTTGTGCTTGCCGGGTTGGCCGTGCCGCCCGAGGTGATCGGTTTGCATTGTAACAGCCACTAATCGAGTACTCCCTATCTGGTGACGAGCGCCCCTGATCAGATCATACAACTCATGACGTCACCGTATCCCCCTTGTTAGCGCACAGGCAGAGCCCGGGGTGACGGGATGTGAGAGACACAGGGATCTGTGATATGTGCGGCCGGAAACTAACAGCTACTGATAAGAGGCAGTCACGTGACGGATCCCACACAATCACCGTGCACTGCCGCGGGGTGCTATTGTCTTCATAAACTTGTGTCGTTCTTCAGGCTGTTTGAAGACGATCGTAATAATGAATGGCCCGTAGTCTGCTGACAATATTGTTACCCCATGTCATATTCACATTAATCAGTTGCGATGATGCTAATCACTTTTGGAATAATGCATTGGGAATTGCCGCGCCTCCTGGAGCGGCTCGTTTAACCTGGTTGTTGTCATTATAGTGTTTTTACAGATCTTTCAGGTGTGCGGTGTTCCTATATGGCAGCAGGGCTGTATGCATTGAGCGAATTCAGAACTGACCCTTAAAATAAATGTTTTTTTTTTTAAATATTACCAGTGATCGTGAATCGAGCACGATTTTTTTTGTTATAATAAGTTTTCATCCTTCAACCGCTAAATTATCCCGTTGAATATTTCACTCACTTGAAGTTGTGTCCTGCTTTCGCGACTCACAATTTGAAGTCAACAAAATATACTCATACTTGTTCAAACCTTTAGCCGCCAAATTACTTAATTGCAATTGTCACCCACTTTACGTTGTGTTCCGCTGACGCGATCCACAACTTCAGGTGAGTGAAAATTATTCAGGCTTGACAAAATAGAGGTCAACGATTTTAAATTTTGTTGATGAAAGTCACGCTTTATCTTTAGGATGTTCAAAAGCTGGTTTTTAATGCGCTAACAATATATGAAAAAAATCGAATACAGGCGAGTCTCAAGGGTTAGTCTTTTGTCACAGCGAACTTTTGCAATTTAGGATGATTAAACTCACATTTAACTCCCATCAACCGTTATTTGATATGCTAATAAAATATGATTAAAAACAATTATTTTCGTCAGTAGCTGGTTAAATTACTGTGGGGTGAAAATCACCAAAGTTTATTCTACGGATAGAAGGAAATAAACCAATTATATTCACAATATTGATCACATAGGCTCATTGATAGAGCGCCTGCATGCGGGTTCAAACCCAGCTGATCATGTGTGGGTTTCAGGGAATTATCCTTGTTTCTCCCCTCTCTATAGGCGATCACGTTAATGGCAGCCTCGTCGAGTTAAGGTTGATACCAGTGTATCGACGTTAATTTCGCGCAGCGTGGCGCCGCACTGCAGTCTGCACTTACTTAACATAGAAATGTCAGAACTGCTTGAAAAAAGTGTTGGCCGGTAAGATCAGCAGCACAGCACAGGGCCCGTATTCTCGTACAAGTTACGATATATCGTAGGCTTCAGATTGGTCGAGATGGCCATCTCGACCAATCTGAAGCCTACGATATATCGCAACTTGTACGAGAAAACGGGCCAGGACTCGAAAAGAATCGTACGTATCCCTATGACTTTGAGCGTCAATGACGTTGACTCGTGTGTCTAGAGGGAATACATTTAGAATGTTCAATTATCCCTAGACTACAATGGAAGTCTCCGCAATTATCACAATAAATAGATAAACATTATTTTATTCATTGAGGACGGGAAGTTTATGTTGACTTATGCGTCATTAAACTGAACATGGTAATACATTATGATATTTAGTGCAAAATATAATAAAAATAGATAATGATGTAAAATATATGTACAAGTTTTAACTATTTTAGTTTGTATGTTTACCTGTGAGCTTTGACGTGTGTATTGGCTCCTTGTTTTATGAATGTTATTTCTGTATTTATTTAGCAATTATCGACTAGAATTTCCAGCTGTGGCATATAATAGTGCCCACAACAGAACAAAATATGTCAGTTAAATTATGAATGATTCAGCTACAAGTATGTTGAACACCTACTCTATAGTATTACTACGGCACTTATTTAAATATTTTGGTGAGCACTGGTAAATGAACTTTGAACGACCACACAACGCCAGGGAATCAAACCTAGTACCCGCAAATTCTGTCACCCACGTTAGCGAATCTTCATTATAAAACAGTAGACATTATCTTTATTTCCAGCTTATATGCTGCCATATACGCAATCGAAATGGGCTTTTGTGACATGCTGTACAAGCCGGTGAACACAAAACATTTGTATAACATTTATACAACGTCGGCCCAACGTCTTCGACGTTGGGCCGGCGTTGTATAAATGTTATACAAATGTTTTGTGTTTACTATGACATACCAGCCAACAAAAGCCATTTACCCGATGTTGTTTAAATGCTGGGCCACCTTCGATGACAATTCGTTCAACATTAAACCAGCGTTGCAGCGGGGAGTTTTCATTTGCTCCCAAACAGTGACAAGAACATTTAGGTACCGTGGAAATGAGGAGTCATATGTTGCCCTGCTGGCAATTCGGCCACGCTTTCTGACCGAGATGAGAGAATAGCGGAGATAGTAGCAAAGGATTGTTAGGTGTGAAACTGGAAATCTTGACAACAAACCACACACAATGCCACCTGGTTGTCCTGTACTCCCTATTATCTGTCTTGCTGTGATTGATTTTTCCAAATTGTTTTCTTTTCCAGGCTTCAGTTAGGCCTACGATATTTGATTTATTAGAGTGTGACATTTCGCGTGAGCATCTCTTAGTCTTATTTAAATATGCAGCTGTGTGAAGTACATGTAGCTGAAGGCGAAGATCGTTGGTGTGAATATTGCGATAAACAGACTCTTTCTTTCCTCTGTGCTTTGAGGTAAAATATGATTTACGATTCATAAGAGCGAAATTTAAATCTCTTAACACTTAAAGCGCTAAATTAAATTATTTATTTTTTTACCCACTTGAAGTTGTGTCTTGCCACCGCGACACACAATACTTACAGTGAGTGGAAATTACTTATATTTGTTTAATTTGAAACCAAACATTTGCCAATCTTGATGTTTAAACGCTCGTTTCGTTCCCAATAACAGTGATTTATTCGGCACATAAAACAGATTTAAAACGACTGTGCTTAATAGCGACATGAGGGTTAAGTATGAGTGTAATGATCGGCATTGTGCCAGTTGTGGTATTTAATATAAAGCTAAGCCAAGATAGTTTGAAACTTTTGAATCAAAAACCGAATTCGCAGCGGAGTATTACGTTTTGTCATACAATTCAGAACGAAAACGCCCAATTTAAAGCACGAAGTCTATCTTCAGAGATTGATACTTTCTGTAAAAATCCTACCGAAAACGATTTTTTGCACATGTACAACTTCTGTATATAGAGATAGTGTATACTGTAGATCTGGTAATAATTTTTGCGAGGAGAACAAATTTGCGAATTCAAGAATCTCGCGAAAATATTTATTTTAATAGCGCTACTAAGGAAAAATGAAAATTTCGCGAATTTAAACTATGTGAGTCCCAAAATTAGAAATTAGCGAAAATTTAAACGTGCGAAAATTATCAGATTTACATTATTCAGATGAGCTCAAATTTCCTTAATTTTAATTTGCTTGATACTGAGACAAGACGGGCGGGAGCCCTAGTACAGAAGTTAAAGCTGCCTGCTTGGAAAGTCGGAGACCGCGGGCTCGAACCCCATTATTGCCTTTAGGTTTCAAAGAAACAAAATGTTTCTTCCCCGTTCACTCGTAATGATTCAATATTGTGGGAAACCTCCGTGACCGAAAGGTAGCTTGCTCGGCCTCATACCGCCAGGGCCCGAATTTTAAATCTTGTGTCTAGAGGGCAGTGCCATCTCATTCATCTCACCATCCTCAGGAGGTTTTTCTGGCCCAGTTTAGCCTATATGTGCACAAAGGTGGATCAATTGTACTGATGACTGTAATATTATCATCAAGGATATCTGTATTTACAAAATTATTCATATATATGTTAATTAAAAAAGGTTGCCAAAAATATATCAATGTGGAATTCGTAACTTGTGATGTTTAATACTGGACAGGTTGAATACCAGACATTGAAATGACGTTGAATATTTTTTCAAAGCAAACTTATTTTGCAGCGTTGCTTCTACGTCAGCTGGTGACGTGGGAACAACGTTGATTCAACGTTATTCTGCCTGCTGGGAGTAGTCAATAAAAAATGGGATTAACTTAATCAGATGATATATTATCCACGAAGACAGATTATACAGGGTTATCGATTCCATTGTTTTTCGTCTGTGCAGATCATGCCTAACAAAGAGGTTTATCAGCCAGCGATATGGTTTTCTAATTCTAGTAAACATTGTTTGCAGAAGAAGAGGTAGAACTGTTTCTCACACGCACAAGAATACTGTCGTAATTCCAAACTTTCAGCATATTAACTGATTTCAGAAATAACCCAAGTCAAGTATTTGAAATAATAATGTGAATCACACCACTATTTATTAGCCCGCTTTTTATTTATTTATTAAAAGGGGTGGGCTATTGCAATTGAAGGTCGGCGATAACATTTACTCGTGGGCACTTGAAAAAGTTATTCATGCCCTTCCCAAATCTGTTAGGCATGTTTGAAATGACCAGTTCTCGGAAAAGTTTAATAATGGCTGAAAAAAAAATCATTTTACAGTAATAATTTGCCCTTGTGGGCGCGATAGCTTGAAAAGGTTTTCTTGTATCCTTCCCAAATGTGTTGTGCATGTTACTAATGACCAGCTGGACAAGTTCAATAATGGTAGAAAAAAATATTCTATGATAACTTGATAAGATTCTCATGTATCCTGCTAAAATTTGGTATGCATGTTATTGATAAGCAGTTCTCGGATAAGTTCAATAATGGCAGAAAAAAATTCAAATGGGCCGATTTAGTGTGATTTTTGGCATTTTACGTCAAAAAATTGATCTTTTGGGGGCGATACCTTCAAGTTCAGTAATGGCGGCGGGATGAGGTGGAGTGCGCTATTGTTCAGGAAAAAACGACAAAAACGGGGTTTTTTCAATTTGAAATCATCATAAATGTCATAAAATGTAGGTTTTTCCGCTTCATTTGAATACCTATGTTATCAGGTTATTGGTGTACGTCTTTATACGTCAGAATCCGAGATCTACATACGTCATATGCTGACGTATAAAGACAGGGTCGGGCGCTGAAAGGATTAATTCACTAAATACACTTACACCTATATCTTCAGCAACTGCTGGGGGCAAATATTATCACTCGATAGCTTCAAATATAAAATCAGACAAAGATGATATTCCTATTTTAATTATTTCAATGTTTGTCAGTGAGAGATGGTGGACATCACTCAAGTGACGTTGACATCTTTTAATTCACCCCCCCCCCCCCCCCAGCAGCTGCAGTCTACTCAGAGGAGTGGCTCTTACTTGTACAACTATATTTTGGTAATGTGATACTTCTGTAATTTGTCTTAACCCTATAAATATAGTAAGAAAAGCTCCAATCGGTTATATTTGCAATATTCTGAGTTTGCATGCACTCGATGGCGGAAGCGTACTGAAATTCTCATATATCGATGTATCACATTATACTGCGGCAGCTGCTGTTCGTCTGCGCTTCAACTTTTTCGTGTTTGCCATATTCACGTTTCATGATATAATCATTCAATCTGTTACCACTCTCTAAGTGTTTTTATTACAAACATTTCGTGCCGCGGTGGAGTTTCTACGTGAATAGTAACGAGAACTGGCCCTTCTCGGCTGATACCTGACATGTTTGTATAGTTTATTTAACCCTTTAACCGCCGGTGCCGCATATATTCGGGTTTTCGTTTCTTATTAGCACATTAAGTACCACCTTTTAAACATGTTAAAGATCAAATGTGACAAAACAGTTGACCTCCATTTTGTCAAATCTGAATAATTTTCACTCACTTGAAGTTGTGGATCGCGTCAGCGAGACACAACTTCAAGTGGGTGAAAATTCAGATTGCATAATTTGGCGGTTAAAGTGTTAAATGTGTGTATTTGAAAGCAACACACACTGACCCACTAATTTCCGAACTCGGACGATGTGTGATGCATAATTAGTTTTTTCTCCAAAATTATGAACTCTACCCCGTTTCGTGTGATGTGGTTTTTAATACCGCTGTCCGATCTTTTTAATTTCAGGTGATGTGTTTTTTAATGACGAAAGCCAGCTAAGTTTTGTATATATTTTCAGCTGGTAGCATGTTTTGTCCGGTAGCGTTATTATGAAGTGGATTTAGCCCTGGTTAGTAACCTGCAATTACACGTGCCGTGTCAGACAGCAGGTGGCTATCTGACACACGTGTCGACAACGCTTTTGCCAATAAAACACTATCCGGCAAACGAGATACATTCACCCAATGCTGGTTCAATGTTGGGCCAGCGTCGTAGACGCTGGCCCAACATTAAACCGGCATTGGGTATCGTGTCAGCTTCGTGTCAGCTTGGAATCCACATGATCACCCGACTGTGTTTCATTGTGGTGTCAACATCGCCGACTTTGGCCAAACATTGAAGCAATGCTAGGCCATGTCAGTGATGTGCTGCTACAGTGTGGCATTATTCTAAGAATGCACCACCCCACTCCCAACGTTAATTAGCACCTTGACATTACTGATATTTTTATTTTTATTCCAGTCAAATTTTAGTTTTAATAATGACAGCGGGAATGGCATAATTCTATACGCCCTGCGAAACGTCCATATGAGTTATTTTCTATTTTAAGCCCCGCATTGGCCTTTACAATGCCGAGCTGTTATTTTTCTTCTCACTACACGCTCGGGCTATCTGATAACGACGTATATGATATCTAGCATGTCTAAGTAGTCGTTTTTTACGATATCTTCGCCCAGAAGCCATATACCAAGCGCCTCCTTGTGCACTTGGACGCTCTCCATGTAAACCGATAGCTTCCACCAGTATTCCAGATTTGCCAGTAATGCATCCGGTCTACGTAATTTACGGCACATTATGCCGACGTCTACATGTAGGCTCGTTTTCTTGAAGTATCGCAAAGTTTCAATTACCAATCTTTGGGCTTGTAGCTCACGCATTGTGCACCACGTGGAATACTTTTCAACCAAAAATATATTTTCATTTCAACATATTATAGTTCAAAGCGTCCGTTTAAAATATTGGTATTGGGAATTTGATCAAATCGTCCTCTTGGATATGAAAGGGTGTATCTGCCACTTTACCAAGTGGCAGATACACCCTTTCATATCCCAGGGGACGAAATTTTCACATTTTAATTCACTTTCACCTTTTCAAGTTAAGCCTCACCTGACGTCTGATTCGGCTTCATTTGAATAAACCTACCTATGTTATAAAAATATTTATTTTTTTATATACGGGGATCGTCATTAGACGTCACGTCCTATTCTGACGCTGGGAACCTTCCTTAGACGTCAGAATATGACGTCTATAAGTAAGGGTTAAGGTGGGAATTGTGGTAGCCCTTCACATCTCAAGTTGATAAAAATGAGAAGAAATACCAGACGGTTCATCAGAGGCTTATGCTGTTTTAATCTTTTCGCCGCTAAGGAAGATTACAGTGGTTTTCAATACCTTTTATTATCCGATTAAATCGCCGTGATTTTGAACGAAATGAGTGTTTAAATAGCAAGATTTGCAAATATTTGGTCTCAAATCAAACAATTATGAGTAATTTTCAACCACTTGAATTTGTGGATTGCGGTAGCGAGACACAACTTAGTGGGTGAAAATTTTAATTTTTAATATAGCGCTTTAAGGGTTAATATTGTCAAGAATGTCAAGAATAATATCTAATGGATTCTTCAAGATGCTCATAATTATGTCATCATTTGGTATTTATCATGTTTATGTCTCCACCCATATTGTTTTTGCTGTGGTCGTGCGCCACCGCCTCTGTAATCTTTTTTGGTCACATTCAGGATATAAAGTGGAACCTACAAACCCATAAAAACCTATGTAAGAAAATGTAACGTATATTTTTTTTATTTTTTTTAAATAGCCTGCATGTATATAACATATAAAAACCTTCATTGTTATTTTGCTTCAAATATTTTTCGTTGGAAACATATTTTACATGCAGGAATGTGTTATCGCCAAATAATGTTCTCTGAGATTCCGAGTCTTCTAATCAGCATTAGGCATGGTTATGGTGGACAGCCCCTCTTATTGCGTATCTAAGAATGACAGACCATATAATCTATGCAGCTGATCCGATGATTTGGACAGGTATAAAAAGTAAACATTTTCACACGACAGGTATGTGATTTTGATCTGGAAAACCTATAGAAACCTATAATTATATATCAAATAAACATATAAACGCCTATATGTTTATGAAAAAATCTATGTTGTGGGCTAAATAGACATTTGCTGGACATTGCCTTACCCTTTTGGTATTTGGTACTCTTATTTTATTTGCTGTAATTATAGGTACATGTAGGACTGGGGGATTGCTCTGTATATGAAATTTTGGCACTGGGCCAATTCTCTTTTAGAGAAAATCCATACACCGAAAGGCTCCTAATATGAGCTTAAGTAGTAAAATTGGGGAGGGATGCGGTTTTTCGCTTAACATTTTTGAAGTAGCCTTGATCAACTTTTTGATACGTTTTGGCAACATTTTTTTGTTCGGGGAGGGGGAGAGGGGGTGCATTTTTTACCTAAAATCATTATTTCTCCTCCGGACATAGTGTGTTTACTGTGGCCGTGCGCCCTACTCTCCAGCACTCTCCGGTCTAAACCGCTGAACGAGTTTGGGAGTTGATTGAAGGAAATGAATGACCCTATACTATGGCCAAGACCTGGGCCCAAATGTGGGCCCAAATGTGGGCCCAAATGTAGAATTATTAAAACAAATGGTGAGGTGTTGGTCGTGAACGATTATTCCCACTATTTCTCATGGTAAGAAACTTATGACGAAATATATCATAATAATCAGTCATCAGACGCGATTTCTATGCAAAATTTCGGATCTGTCACTCTCTCCACCACCGTTAGAAATACTTATATACTGCATAATGTATGTATCTCAGACTCCCCACGTATATTATATTAGCCTTTCCAGCGCGGGGATCGACTTTAGACGTCAGTTACGTCTGAAGTCGATCCCCGCACTGAAAGAATGAAACAATTCTAAATAGCCGTAGGCCCATAACATAGGTATTTAAATGAAGCGGAAAGAGCTAACTCATATATTAAAGATGATTTCAAATTGGAAAACCCTCTTTGGCCTCCATGGTTTAGGCTAGACCAAAATATTTCAGCTTATCATAAATGTGATGATTGAGCTTACCCCTTAAAACGCTAATTTAATTTTTTTTAAACTTCTCAACCAAATGATTTTTTTTTCAATTTGAAATCTTCATAAATGTCTTAGTCAGCTCTTTCTGATTCATTTGAATACCTATGTTATGGGTTTCCGGCGATTGGAAATATGTTGATTCTTAGAGTGCGGGGATTGACTTTAGTCGTCAGAATCTGACGTCTACAGACGTCAGATTCTGACGACTAAAGTCAATCCCCGCGATGTTAGGTTTAAATATTTATACAAGGTCAGTATTATATCCCCCGTGTAATGCCGCTCTCATCTCGTCAAACTACTTCCTGATATTGTGGATTTTGCCGTTGGTGCTGCTAAAATTATTCTATTCACGAGCTGCATCAAGTCTTTTTTTTTGCTTTTGGTTATTAATATCTCCCGATGTGCAGATGGAGCGAGGTGGTTTCTAATCAGATTTTGCCGCGGCCGGCATCAAGTTACTAATGGCGACAGCGAATCGGGCATTTTAAATTATATCAAACTAATCACGAATGATGCGCTGAAAAAAATAGTAAATCTTCACCACGATACTGAGTGAGAGCATATTTCCGCTCGGCACTAAGCCCTGTGTGATTCACCATAAAGCGGCGTTATGCTGTAATAGTTGAACTAAACGTGTCATCAGCGTTAACCATCCCACCACACTGCGGTTTCTTCTCATTTTCATTCACCTCGAGATGATTGAACATTTTAGAAAATACCCCAGTATAACATCCTAAATTAAAGCTCATATGACTTTATGGAGATGGATTATACCGTGTTTTAGTCTCATTTTCATTCCCCGTGAAATGTGAATTGCTGCCGCAATTCCCATTTCACGGCTAATAAAAATTGTACAATTTTATAAAATACCCAAGTATAATATTATAGATTAAAGCGACTCAATCAGGCTGAAATCATCAAAAAATCGGTAATTTTAGACGAAATTCCCGATTTTTATCCCCCGCCAGTAGGGAAAGGGGGATTTTAGTCGCTCCAGGATTCTGTCCGGCGTCACGTTTCTTGTGGGCTCAAAAACTACTGGTCAATTTTTTTGAAAATTTAACATGACATTCCCAGCAACATGGGGATTTGCAAGTGATTCTTTAAAGATGTTACCAAAATTCAAAATGGCCGCCATAGGTCAACTCCAAAAGATTTTGTGGGCGCAAAAACTCTAAAACTTAAAGTCAGAAATTATTCAAATTTTACTATCACATTCCCCACCATATGGAGATGTGCAGGTGACTTTTTCAAGGTTTTACTGAAATTATTAATGGCCGTCACGGATCAACTACAATTTTTTGGTGGGCGTAAAAACTCTTAAAAACTAGTTTGGTCATTTTTTTTTTAATTTTAACATGACATTCCTAGCAACATGTGGATGGGGAAATGATTTTTTTAAAGATGCTACCAAAATTCAAAATGGCCGCCAGAAGTCAACTCCATTTTTCTTTTGTCGGCGCAAAAACTTTGAAACTTAAAGTCAGAAATTATTCAAATTTTAGAATCACATTCCCTACAATATGAAGGTGTGCAGGTGATTTTGTAAGGTTTTGCTGAAATTCAAAATGGCCACGACGGATCAATTTCATTTTTTTTGAGGTCGCAAAAACTCAAGAACTTAAAATCGTATATTATTTAAACTTTACAATCACATATGGAGATGTGCATGTGATTTTTTCAAGGTTTTACGGAAATTCAAAATGGCCGTCATGCATGAACTTCATATTTTTTTGCGGGCGCAAAAACTCAAAAAATTGAAGTCAGAAATATTGTGCAGGTGATTTTACTGAAATTTAAGATGGCCACCACAAGTCGACTTTTAAAATATTTGTGACCGCAAAAACTCTAACCTAATTAATGGCGGGGGATGATATAGGAATTAAGGCCTCTTGTTTATTTTGGACATGCATGTCCAAAATAAGAAATACGGGAATTTCGTCTCTATATCTCGCTTAGCTGGAAAATAATCAGTACAAAAATTTAAAAACTTTTGCGGTTCTATTCTATGGACATGTTTACATCATATGGTCATATAACGAAGCCAAATTAGAATCACCGATTTTTTATGATTTTAGCCTGATTGAGTCGCTTTGAAGCTCATACGACCTTTTGAAGATGGATCATACCGTGTTTTAGTCAATGAAGTTTAGTCGAAATATGTCGCGCGGTGCACCGTGCATATCCCAGAAAACACGAGACATTGACCCAATGCTGGGCTGATGTTGGCCCACCGTCTACGACGCTGGGCCAACATTAGCCCAGCATTGGGATAACGTCTCGTGTTTGCTGGGGTGACATATTATTTTTGACTAAAATGTCCGCCGTTTAATGTGAGGATGGAGCTTACGGCGCTGATGGCTGCCCATCATATATCCTGATCAGGGGTAGATGGCTATATCCCCCGCCCCAGTGCAGTGTCACATAAACGTTCATCTTAGGCCCGTTATTCACTGAGTAGATTTAGCTGTCTCACCTGTCGCTCGCCCCGCAGGCCGCTTCACGAAGGCCCGGCATCGGCGCGACGTCGCAGACGTTGATGTGATGCTGAACAGATGTGGGGGAATACACCTTGTCCGCCGGCTGATCAGCTGCTGATCCGCCAGCAAAATGAGGCATATTTATGTATCGATGCGCGATATTATCATGATTATTGCTTCTTATCTTTTCCCCACAACTACTTCAAATTATCTATATATGCACTCTGCTCTGCAAAGTCAAAATGCAGTATCTACTTTCTTGCAAAGTAAGCAGATACTGCCTTTTGGCTTTGTACGGCAGTACAGCCGTCGTTTTTTATAAGTTTTATAAGTTCATATTTTTAACTATATTGTGGACGGATTCAAAATGGCGCCGATCTGAGTCGAATCGCCCTTTTTCGAGGACTTCAATATTGTAATAATGTCTTTCATATTTCCTGTCCAATCAAGTCTTCGAACTTTTTAGCGTTATCTATAGATAACTAGATTACACCTGTGTCTGCAATCAATTTTAGAGTCTTCGTGTGAAGTGTTGCGTTTGTCAAAGCCTCGTGAGCCTCGTTTACTAGCACACGAGTCACAGCTCAATAGACAGATCGGAGCCGCTTGCTCGTATAGTAATGTAGCGCCCTGCACCTGAATCAGTTGACGAAAAAGTAATCATCTTAGCTCAACCAAGGGCATGATGACATTATTGGTGGTTTCTTCGCGATAATATTCCCATCCATGTAAAGCTTGTTTGACGAAAACAACTATATCTGACATTTGATCGTCCGAACTAACAAACTGTTTAGTGCAAGAGCATTAGGGTTGAGCCTGGAATAAAATTGCAGAAAGCTGATTTTTTCAGAAATGATACCTGAACATCTCTTAAAAAAACACGAAAATATGAGGAGACTATCTCGTTGTTGAACCTAAAATATATTTTTTGGCCAAACACATGAAATCTAGCACTTATGAGGGTGCCCATTTTTTTATTAGTTTGAATTTTATCAACATAATTCCCAGATAGTATTTAATTCAATGTAACGCCATTTTCCAAACAATAACCAGGGGTATACACCAATTCCTCACTTTTGCAATTAAAATAATGATCTTGGTGTCTCTACACATGTTTTAAAGTACAAGGAGGTTATCCAGATGATCAGAAATAATATCAGTACTTTTCTTAATACCACAAATCTAAGATGGCCGCCATATTATTTTGTTAAGCGATCTCTTAAAAAAATTAAAATATGCGATAACAATCTCTTTGTTAAAACTAAAATGTATTTTTCAGTCGAACCCATGGAGTCTACTTATTTAGATAACCAATATTTTATTATATTGAGTTCATCGACATAAATCCCACATGGTAGTTAATTCTATCATGGTGGGTGATGCTTTTTGGAATGTTTTCGAACTGCTTTTCCACTAGAAATATAGATTGAGATCTGTCAAGTTAACAAATTAATCTCTGGTAAATAATTATTTACAAGCAGTGACAAGTCTAATTCAAAAGGTACTGGTATTTTTTTTAATAATTTGAAGCAGGGATTGCGTCAGCATAATTCCTCCTTCAAATAAATGAAACGGTTACTGTCAACATATGAGATGTAGGCATTGTGTATCGATTTTAATATAAGACTCATAAATAAAACACATCGAACATAGTAATATTTTTTTAAATCACACCCCTAAGTTATGGTTATAAGTGTCACATTATTTTTTTTTGTGGGAAATGAACATGATTAGACAGATCGAAATCTCAGTCTTATTGTATTTCTGTCAGCACTGTCAGTAGGTCCTAAAATAGGAACTATGTTTATCATAACTGTTTCGGCTTTGGCTGCGTTTCAATAATCCGAACTCACAGTTTCTACATGTTTGGCCAATACAAAAAGAGCATATCGTTGTTCAATATAGTCTAGCTTCGCGAGAATTTCCCCTTTTCGAACAAGCCACTCTGCACCCGCAACTCACTATTTGTAGTTCTAACTCTTTCTGGATCGACTGCTCTTTCAGTATGAGTTTGTGACAAATGACCATGAGATAACTTCCGTTCCCAGTCTGTAGCTACCACACTCTCCTGTACAATAAAATATGCTCTGTATCATAATGGAGTCTATTCCAGTAAACATTAGGCATTCATCGAACGCTGTTTCAATAATGGCTGACCGTCTTCGACGCTGGTCCAAAAATTAAACAGAATTGGATTAATGCCATGTGTTGGCTGTGGCAGTAGGTGACGTGAAGGGAGGCTTTCTAGCAAAAATCAATTAGAAGATAAGGACTTGCGCCTTACACGTTACATGTACATGACATCTTCGATATTCGCTAAGTAACAATGCTCTTTTAAATACTTACTTGTGTCCATGATCTGCGATTGTCAATATGTTTAATATCATGGAATAGGCATTTGAATATTAAGATAGTACATTTTGAATATTAAGATATATATATTTCGTAATAAAGTTATGGCATTGTATGGTGTTGTAATGAGATGAATTTACATCAGAATATCAGAATATGACATTAAATTAATTGATGTGACAGTTTATCGTCAGGATATGATCTTTTTATGTCAGGGTAATATCAGGATATGATAATATGAGGACATGACACATTAGCGTCATGACATGGTATTATTTTGTCCAAGTATTGCTCTTTAATATTGTAAAATGACTCTTATGATGTCTGGATACAGCTTTATAAATGCAGTATAATATGGTGGTTGAGCATCACGTTATGGTATTAAAGTGACAGGATCTTTTAGTGTATTGTCACGATATTATTATAATATCATGATATAGCATATCATATAGATATAGCACATCACTATATGACATTTTAGTGTAAGAGGAAATGAAAGTAAGGGAAAACCAGGACACATGCTGTTCAAAGAGCATGTGTCCTAACCCTATCTTACTGTCCATTTTATTGAATCTTCCGAAATGCTTTTGTTGGCAGTTTTGGTGTATTTGATCAATGTAGAGGCCTTCCTGAAGTATATTGCTATATTTATGTTGAACTGACATGTGATATTGGAATGTTCTATGTCGATTTTGTATTATCATATGGTAACATGCGTCTGTCAATATAATGTTATTGAAATGTTATACCTTGACATTACAATATAATATCCCGACATTAAAATGCCACATCCTGACATTCTAAGGTCACATTAAAATATTATACTGTTATATTCTGTCATTATAATGACACATTAGAATGCCGCCATATATTAATTTGATAATGTCATATCCTATCATAAAAAAATGGATTATCTTGACATTCAAATCTTTTTTTTTGTGACATTAAAGCACAATATTTGAACATTATAAGACTATATCATGACGTTAAAGTGTCATATTCTGATATTACAATCCCATATCCTAGGATACAAATGCCAGATACTGACTTCAAACTGTTACATCTCCTATTTTAATGTCATATTCCGACAAGTCTATTCTATTATAAAATAATGAATATTCGATAATATAATAACATGTTTGTTATTATAATGACACATCATCACATTACAATGCTATATTGCTATATTTCGTGATAATATAATGCCATATCTTGTCATTTTAATACAACAACGTGATGTTTAGGTACTATAATATACTGCCTTTATAAAGCTGTATTGAACCATGATAACGTGATTTTGCTATGTAAAACACCAATGTTTGGACATTATATTGCATAGCATGATATTAAAGTGTCATATCCTGATATTATATTCATATATCCTGACATAAAACTATCATATCCTGACGTTAAACTGCCACATCCTCTGATTTGATGTCATATTGTGACATTTTAATGTGATATCTCATAACAATATCATACAATGTCATATATTTATTAGATAATATACTAATATTAAAATAAAATATCTGAATATTAAAATGTATAATGCAGGGTATTAAAATACAATATTGCTATTTCCAGGAAATTGACAAAATCACGTAGGCCTATAGATGGTGATTTAAAACATTTTCTTATTTAGTAGTACATGTAAATAACCAACGTAGGACACGTGTTCAAGCTGGTGCAATATTGTACTTAGCTCATCATTATGTACATTCACAAAAAATTAGCTAAGATTCATATCCTAGAATAATCACAACTGAAACTTAACCAAAATTGAAAAACATTTTATATACTATATAAAAGACCTAAATTGGAATTGGTCGCTGGGTTTGAAACGGGAATTTCGTACGCTATCTTAAGCTTCAAATGAAAGAAAAATACCCTTATCTGTAAAAATTAGACTTGTTAGAATTTTTAACCAATGATTTTTAACATATGATTTTTAGTAAATTTGATAATTTCCATATAAAGAAGCAGTTGGACTTAATCGCGGCACCTGCGCTGAAAGATTTAACCATTATGACAGCCATGTTGGATTTTGTGATAAGCACACTATATTAAAAATTGATAAGCAGACTAAATTTAAAATTTTGGTGATGGAAATATATTCTAGATTCCATGGCTCCGAAAAAAAAGGTTGAACAACATGATGATTATGGCATGTAAGTGATTTTCTGAGGGGGGGGGGGGGTACGCTTGACATCATGGTCGCCATCTTGGATTTGTGGTGATAAGAAAAGGAATAATATCATTTCTGATCATGTTGATGAGCTCTTTGTGCCCTAAAACATGTGTAGAGGCACCAAAACCAAAACTTTTTACCTGCAAAAGTGAGAAATTCGGGTATACCCCTTTTTTTTTTTAACTGAATTAACTACTATGTGGGATTTATGTTGATACATTTAATTTAATAAAATATTGGTGATCTTAATAAGTGCTAGATCCCACGGGCTTGGCCAAAAAATACATTTTAGGTTCAACAACGAGATAGTTACCTCATATTTTCGTTTTGTAAGAGATCGCTTAACAGACTCAGAACAATATGGCGGCCATCTTGGATTTTTGGTATTGAGAAAAGTACTGATACCATTTCTGATCATCTGGATAACCTTGGGGACTCTTCGGCATTCGCCTGGGGAGATGTCCAGGTATCATTCCTGAAAAAATCAGCTCTCTGCAATTTTATTCCAGGTTTCTGTGTTTTTTCACTAATGCTCTTGCACTAGTTCGCCCATACTTATATTACCTCGTTTTTATTGTCTAGCGATATGGATACAGCAGTTCAGTTTCACAGACTAATAACATATCAATGTAGTCAACTTTTTCATATTTTTAGGCCTCAGCCAAATTTTGATGGATGCCTATTGTCATCATGCGGCGCGTCCGTCCGTCCGTCCGTCTGTCCGCCACTTCAAGCATTTTAACTTATTTCACGTTACTGAAATGCACATTAAACTTGATATACAGACTATTTATGACTAAACCTTGATTGAGTTCACATTTAAAATTTCTGTAACCTCTAGGACCTTTATTTTTTTCCAATCGGCAAACTTTCTCGTTTACGCGATTCACTCAACAATGAGTTCGAAAATGGGCGCGCATCTGCACCAAAAACTAGGTCACGACTATCGACATTATTTTTTTCAATATGCATACTATCTGGAAAACCGTGCCAGACAGCTAGACCACTACTATAGAACAAAATGTGCGGTTTCAGGGAATAATATCCCTTCAAAAATTTCAACCTGATCAAATTCAAAATGTCCGATTTGTGGCCATTATTGACATTATTATGGGTAATATCTGGGAAAACCGTGTCATATAGCTATACCACTACTATAAAACTAAATGTGCGGCTTGAGGGAGCGATATGCCCTGAAGAATTTCAAATCGATAAAATTTAAAATGGCCGACTTGCGGCCATTGTTGAATTTACTATGCGTATGTCTGGGAAACCGAGCCAGATAGCTAGACTATTACAAAATTTATTGTTTCATGGAGGGATATGCCATGAACAATTTCAACTCGGATCAAATTCAAAATGTCTGACTTGCGGCCATTATTGACTTTAATATGCGTAATATCTGAAAAACTGTACCAGATAGCTAGACCATTGTGCCTACTATAAAACAGAATGTATTGTTTGAGGGAGAGATATGCCCTGACAAATTTCAACTCGATGAAATTCAAAATGTCTGACTTGTGGCCATTATTGACTTAATACGCATAATATCTGGAAAATCGTTCCAGATAGCTAGATCATTAAGTACTATAAAACAAAATGTGCGGCTTCAGGGAGATATATGCCCTCAAATATTTCAACTCTTTAAAAAAAATGGCCGACTTTCAGTCTTTATTGACTATGATCTGCAGATTATACCTGGAAAACTGTGCTAGATAGCTGGACCATTACTATAGAACAAGATGTGCGGTTTCAGAGAGGGATATGCCCTGAAAAAATCAACTCAATCAAATTCAAAATGGGCGACTTGCGCCCATTATTGACTTTAAAAGTGCGTAATATCTGGAAATATCTTTCTAACATGCTTAATTTTAAATAAATGGTCATGATATAGGCCTATAATGGAGTCAACATTTTTAAGTTATTGTTAGCTCCCGCCGTCACCGTAGGTGAGACGGAGGGAGCTATGGATTCCGCCTCCGTTTTTTTTTACCTCTTCTTTTGCCTATAACTTTGTTAGAAAATAAGCTAGGATATTTTTGGTATGTGGGTTACTTCCAGGTGGCTGATGGACAGGTTAAAATATTTTTAATCTGAATTAAATACGCAAGGTCGCAGAGGAGAAAATGATGATGTTACGGCGTTGGGCCGTCCGTATATAATTCGTTTCCGGAGCATATCTCTGAAAGTACTTGTCCGATTGTTATCAAATTTTACACACAACACCCCTAGGGGGTCTAGTTGTGCCTTTTGGGGTATATGAACTTTGACCTACTTTTGTTTCAGAACTATGACCTATTTAGACGTTTTGACGCACACTTCGTTTCCGGAGCAGATCTCGAAAAGTACTGGGCTGCTGACAGTCATACTGCACATACATGTTCTCTCAGGTCCCTAGTTGTGCCTTTTCAGGTTTTTGGACCTTGACCCAGCACTTTGACCTAATTTATAACATCGGTAAATCCGACTGAAATATTTTGCGGAATATCATGAAAACCGCTCAAGATAGCTACACCATTACTATAAAACAAATTGTGAGGTTTCAGGAGAGGATGCATCTTGAAAAATTTCAATTCGATAAAATTAAAAATGGCCGCCTATCGGCCATTATTCACCTCGAGAGGCCTGATATTGCGGCATATCATGAAAACCGCTCAAGATAGCTACACCATTACTATCAAACAAACTGTAAGGTTCCAGGAGAGGATGCATCTTGAAAAATTTCAAGTTGATAAAATTCAAAATGGCCGCCTATCGGCCATTATTCACCTCGACAGGCCTTATATTGCTGAATATCATGAAAACCGCTCAAGATAGCTACACCATTACTATCAAACAAATTGTCAGGTTTCAGGGGAGGATGCATTTTGAAAAAAATCAACTCGACCAAGTCCAAAATGGCCGCCAATCGGCCATTATTCACTTTCACATGGCCGTTATTTGGTAAACCGTGCTAGATGGCTAGACCATTACTATAAAACAAAATGTGTGATTTCAGGAGAGGATGCATCTTGAAAAAATTTGACTTGATAAAATTCAAAATAGCCGCTCATCGGCCATTATTCGCTTTCACATGGCCGATATTTGGTAAACCGTGCTAGATGGCTAGACCATTACTATAAAACGAAATGTGAGATTTCAGATGAGGATGCATCTTGAAAAAAATTGACTTGATCAAGTTCAAAATAGCCGCCTTTTCGGCCATTATTCATTTTCACATGGTCGATATTTGGTAAACCGTGCTAGACTGCTAGACCATTACTATAAAACAAAGTGTGAGTTTTCGGGGGAAGATGCACCCTGAAAATTTTTAACTTACGAATTCAAAATGGCCGACAATCACCATTATTTACCTCGATAGGCCTGATCAGGTAAATAATGCTAGATAGCTAGACCATCACTATAAAACAAAATGTGACGTTTCGGGAGAGGATGCTCTTTAAAAACTTTCGACTCAATCGAATTCAAAATGGCCGCCTATCGGCCACTATTTACTTTCACATTGCTGATATTTGGTAAACCGTGTTAGATAGCTGGACCATTACTATAAAACAAAATGTGAGATTTCAGGAGAGGATGCATCTTAAAAAAATTTGACTCGGATCAAATTCAATATGGCCGCCTATCGGCCATTATTCACTTTCACATAGTATTTCGTAACCGTACTAGATGGCTAGACCATTACTATAAAACTAAATGTGAGATTTCAGGAGAGGATGCATCATGAAAAATTTCGACTTGATCAGATTCAAAATGGTCTCCTATCGGCCATTATTCACTTTCACATGGCCAATATTTGGTAAACCGTGCTAGATGGCTAGACCATTACTATAGAACGAAATGTGAGATTTCAGCTGAGGATGCATCTTGGAAAATTTCGACTTGATCAAATTCAAAAGAGCCGCCTTTAGGCCATTATTCACTTTCACATGGCCGTTATTTGGTAAACCGTGCTAGATGGCTAGATCATTACTATAAAACAAAATGAGAGATTTCAGGAGAGAATGCATCTTGAAAAATTTAGACACGATCAAATTAAAAATGGCCGCCTAATGGCCATTATTCACTTTTACATGGCCGATATCTGGTAAACCGTGCTAGATGGCTAGACGATTACTACAGAAGGAAATGTGAGATTTCAGCTCAGGATGCATCTTGAAAAATTCTGACTCGATCAAATTCAAAATGGCCCGCTATCGGCCATTATCTACTTTCACATGCCCAATATTTTGCAAACTGTTAGATGCTAGTCCATTACTATAAAACAAAATTAGAGGTTTCAGGGGAGGATGCACCCTTCAATTTTTTAACTAGTTGATATCGAATTCAAAGTGACCGTAAATCAGCTATTAGTTACCTCGATTGGCCTGATATCGGGTAAACCGTGCCAGATAGGTAGACCATTACTGAGATACTGATTAGGATAATTAATTTCAATGGAAGTTTGCAATCTCTGACAGACTGTCTAGTTCTTATCTTACTCTTAGACTGAGCTTCTTAGACCTAGTTGTCTTGCGTCTTGATTTTTGACCTAGCCTAGGACTACATTAATAACCCTACACAAAATTGCTTAAATCAAATTCTAATTCGGAGCGGGAGCTCCTGGACTTATGTAGTCCTGTTAAAAATTATTTTCTAATGATATTCCCTTTCAAACGATGATTGTCTGAGGCCTAATTCCGTCGCCGATGGGCCTTGTTTTATTTACCTGGAGGTGTGAATTGTAATAGTTTAGTTAGTGCGCTGTTTTTAATTTGTAATCTTCACAATCTATTTAATTGATACCTCACTGTCACGTTATCTCCGTGTGTTTCGAACCAACAAACATATAAATGTGATGCTCACATTACCTGCAACAGCTTCATATAATAAAAAAGAAGACCGATTTGCACTTAATCTGTTAAAAAAGAGCTCACTCACACGGCAATTACGCATTTAACTGTAATGCTTAAAACAACAAACGAATCAATACACACATAATTTGATGACAAAAGTGTTGCACATAATTATCGTGCACAACAGTTCAAACCCAGCAGACACAAAACGTTGAATCAATGTTTGTTCAACGACGTTGGACCAGCGTGAGGCCAACATTTATTCAACATCTTGTGTCTGCTGAGAAGCTACTAATTGCGTAGTGTAGAATACAATAAGCGTCCCTTTGTGTAGATGCTCACTTTGCAGGCATCAAAGTAAAACCTATAAAAACCTTTAAAACCTATATTTGAAAAAGTAACCTATATTTTTCTGAAAATAGCCTATATAACCTATGAAAACCTATATTTTGATTTTGCTTGAACAAAAACATTATGTTGAACTATATTTTAATTGTGGGAATGTGTTTGTGTCAAGTAACTTCCTGTGTTTCAGAAAGAAATGCTTTAAATATAATTTAATTCCTCAAATTAATCTGAAATAAATAATTATTAAGCTTATCAGCTACATAATTCCTTAAAAAAATTCCAGCCTCGTTTCGCTCGGCATAAATTTCACTACTCCTTGTCTGATATTGATTCAACCTATGTGGACAAATTTTTTTTCTATAAATAATATATATTCACCTCCATAGCTAAACTTGTGTGAAGAATTTTGTAAGTGCAATAAAAAATTTGTCCAATTTAAAGACTCCAGCACTCCTCTGATTGAACATGGCTCCGTCAAGGTGAACAGTTCGTCTTGTTGCCTATGTAAGTTTGAAAGGCCATACTACATGTAGGTGTGTACTATAAGGTATACTTCCTGAAATACGGTAGATATGACTTTGGAATAGTAAAAAAGTACAAATTTTCACATGGCGGGTACATTAGTCTCACTGGAAAACCTATAAAAACCTATAATTTTATGTCAAATAAACCTATAAAAGCCTATATTTTTATGAAATAAACCTATAAAAAAAACTATATTTTGACCTTAATGGACTTTGAAGCCTGTGCTCAGTTATAATCAAATAATTCATTTTGTCATTGTGTCTGTCATAAATAATATTTTTTTTGTCTTTTGAAGCTGTACATTGCGTTGGCTATTATAGCTTTCAAGCTAAATCTATGTTATCAAACTGTTTCGATTTTTACTTGTGGACACAATAACTTGACACTTTTTTCATGTATCCTGCTCAAGTTTGTTGTGCTTGCTGCTACATGATAGTAACCAGTTCAATAATGGCTGAAAAAATGGCCGACTTATCGCCATTATTTGTTATGCATTTTACTAATACCCAGTTCTTGGACGGGTTCAATAATGGTTGAAAAAAATCAAAATGGCCGAATTAGTCAGATTTTTCCGTCGCAAATTTTACATAGCCATTGTTGGCGCGATAACTTGAAAATTTTTGTATGTATCCTTCTCAAATTTGTTCTACATGTTGTTAATAACCAGTTCTTGGACAATTTCAATAATGGAGGCGGGCTATTGTCTAGTGTGCTCTTGTCGTCCCAATATTCAAGGGCCGTGCGTCTTCGCCACCGCCATATGGTATCCGCTGCGGCCATTTGATTTGGATACTGCTCCAACATGATGCAACAGATTAGATTCATATTTCACACAGACATTCCATCCCTCCGGTATTTTTTTTATTGAAGGTGAAGGTCAAAGCTTAATGTCAAGGGTGAAGGGAAAATGTTTGTCAACTGAAAAAATAATGATTGTAGCCCTTTATTTTTAGCTCCCGCCGTCACCGTAGGTGAGCGAAGGGAGCTATGGATTCTACCTCCGTTTTTTTTTGCCTCTTCTTTTGCCTATAACTTTGTGAGAAAATAAGCTAGGATAACAATTTTTGGTATGTGGGTTACTTCCAGGTGGCTAATGGATGGGTTAAAATATTTTTAATCTGAATTCAATACGCAAGGTTGCAGAGGAGAAAATGATGATGTGACGGCGTTGGGCCGTTGGGCCGTCCGTAAACAATTCGTTTCCGGAGCATATCTCTGAAAGTACTTGTCCGATTGTCTTCAAATTTTACACACAACACCCCTAGGGGGTCTAGTTGTGCCTTTTGGGGTATTTGAACTTTGACCTACTTCTGGTTCAGAACTATGACCTATTTAGACGTTTTGACGCGCACTTCGTTTCCGGAGCAGATCTCGAAAAGTACTGGGCCGATGACAGTCATATTGCACATACATGTTCTCTAAGGTCCCTAGTTGTGCCTTTTCAGGTTTTTGGACCTTGACCTTGAAGTTGACCCAGCACTTTGACCTAATTTATAACATCGGTAAATCCGACTGAAAGATTTTGCGGAATATCATGAAAACCGCTCAAGATAGCTACACCATTACTATAAAACAAATTGTGAGGTTTCAGGAGAGGATGCATCTTGAAAAATTTCAAATCGATAAAATTAAAAATGGCCGCCTATCGGCCATTATTCACCTCGACAGGCCTGATATTGCGGAATATCATGAAAACCGCTCAAGATAGCTACACCATTAATATCAAATAAATTGTGAGGTTTCAGGAGAGGATGCATCCTGAAAAATTTGAAGTTGATAAAATTCAAAATGGCCGCCTATTAGCCATTATTCACCTCGACAGGTCTGATATTGTGGAATATCATGAAAACCGCTCAAGATATCTACACTATTACTATAAAACAAATTGTAAGGCTTCAGGAGAGGATGTATTTTGAAAAAAATCATTTTGTCAAAGTTCAAAATGACCGCCAATCAGCCATTATTCACTTTCACATGGCCGTTATTTGGTAAACAGTGCTAGATGGCTAGACCATTACTATAAAACAAAATGTGTGATTTCAGGAGAGGATGCATCTTGAAAAAATTCGACTCGATAAAATTCAAAATGGCCGCTTATCGGCCATTATTCACTTTCACATGGCCGTTATTTGGTCAACCGTGCTAGATGGCTAGACCATTACTGTAAAACGAAATGTGAGATTTCAGATGAGGATGCATCTTGAAAAAAATTGACTTGATCAAATTAAAAATGGCCGCCTATCGGCCATTTTTCACCTCGACAGGCCTGATATTGCGGAATATCATGAAAACCGCTCAAGATAGCTACACCATTAATATCAAATAAATTGTAAGGTTTCAGGAGAGGATGCATCCTGAAAAATTTGAAGTTGATAAAATTCAAAATGGCCGCCTATTAGCCATTATTCACCTCGACAGGCCTGATATTGTGGAATATCATGAAAACCGCTCAAGATATCTACACCATTACTATAAAACAAATTGTAAGGCTTCAGGAGAGGATGTACTTTGAAAAAATTCATTTTGTCAAAGTTCAAAATGGCCGCCAATCAGCCATTATTCACTTTCACATGGCCGTTATTTGGTAAACAGTGCTAGATGGCTAGACCATTACTATAAAACAAAATGTGTGATTTCAGGAGAGGATGCATCTTGAAAAAATTCGACTCGATAAAATTCAAAATGGCCGCTTATCGGCCATTATTCACTTTCACATGGCCGTTATTTGGTCAACCGTGCTAGATGGCTAGACCATTACTGTAAAACGAAATGTGAGATTTCAGATGAGGATGCATCTTGAAAAAAATTGACTTGATCAAATTTAAAATGGCCGCCTTTTCGGCCATTATTCATTTTCACATGGCTGATATTTGGTAAACCGTGCTAGATGGCTAGACCATTACCTGAATACTATAAAACAAAGTGTGAGTTTTCGGGGGAGGATGCACCCTGAAAATTTTTAACTTGCGAATTCAAAATGGCCGACAATCAGCATTATTTACCTCGATAGGTCTGATATCAGGTAAACCGTGCTAGCTAGCTAGACCATTACTATAAAACAAAATGTGACGTTTCGAGAGAGGATGCCTTTTAAAAACTTTCGACTCAATCGAATTCAAAATGGCCGCCTATCGGCCACTATTTACTTTCACATTGCTGATATTTGGTAAACCGTGTTAGATAGCTGGACCATTACTATAAAACAAAATGTGAGATTACAAGAGAGGATGCATCTTGAAAAAAATTGACTCGATCAAATTCAAAATGGCCGCCTATCGGCCATTATTCACTTTCACATAGCCGGTTTTTAGTAACCGTACTAGATGGCTAGACCATTACTATAAAACAAAATGTGAGATTTAAGGAGAGGATGCATCTTGAAAAATTTTGACTTGATCAAATTCAAAATGGCCTCCTATTGGCCATTATTCACTTTCACATGGGCGATATTTGGTAAACCTTGCTAGATGGCTAGACCATTACTATAGAATGAAATGTGAGCTTTCAGCTGAGGATGCATCTTGGAAAATTTTGACTTGATCAAATTCAAAATGGCCGCCTTTAGGCCATTATTCACTTTCACATGGCCGATATTTGGTAAACCATGCTAGATAGCTAGACGATTACTATAGAATGAAATGTGAGATTTCAGCTGAGGATGCATCTTAAAAAATTCTGACTCGATCAATTTCAAAATGGCCCCCTATCGGCCATTATTTACTTTCACATGCCCAATATTTTGCAAACTGTGTTAGATGTCAGTCCATTACTATAAAACAAAATTTGAGGTTTCGGGGGAGGATGCACCCTAAGTTTTTAACTAATTTATATCGAATTCAAAATGACCGTAAATCAGCTATTAGTTAACTCGATTGGCCTGATATCGGGTAAACCATGCCAGATAGGTAGACCATTACTGGGATACTGATTAGGATCATTAATTTCAATGGAGGTTTGCAATCTCTGACAGACTGTCTAGTTCTTATCTTACTCTTAGACTGGGCTTCTTAGACCCAGTTGTCTTGCGTCTTGATTTTTGACCTAGACTAGGACTACATTAATAACCCTATACAAAATTGCTTAAATCAAATTCTAATTCGGAGCGGGAGCTCCTGGACTTATGTAGTCTTGTTTGTGTGAAATCACACATGGGTAAATAGAGATGAACTGATATTATTAGTTTTTAGCCTTTTTGACACAATAGTGCCTTGAAGCCTGGTATGTATTTATATAAATTGGTGTGTGCGAGTCTATTGCGAATTCCATTTTCACGCGGGACCGAAAATGAAGCTGCGGCGGCTATCTTAAAATTATTGATTTAAAAAAGCGAGCTTACACGTATGTTCAGTTAAATTCCTAGAATCGACTGGTATTGTTTATTTTCATGTGTGGCCGAAAACAAAGCTGTGGCGGCCATCTTGATTTTATCGATTTTATAAAATCGATCTTATGTTCAGTTAAAAGCCTTGAAACCGTATATACATGTATAGGTCATGAGGGTCTGTGAGTCTATTGATATTATCCGTTTTCATGGGAGATCGAAAATGAAGCTGTGGCGCCCATTTGGATTAAACGAATTGCTTATGTTCAGTTAAATTAAACCTCGTATATACATGTTATAGATGGCTATTGCCATTGGCATAGTATATTCATAATTGGCTGCAGTCGTGTCAAATTGGTGATCATCTTGTTTATCACTAAATCAGCCGAGGAGTGTTTACGTGTTCGCACGATCGCCAGTATTTTTTACTTCTAATTTACTATTATTCTTTTTTCGCGGTAATTTCGTATTTTTTTCTGAATTATTCGTTCAGCTATCTTGTTCACAGTTGTGGAGTTGTAACACGTGTGAAAGTATGTTTTTTTTGTTTTAGTACTCCGCTATCGATTTATATGGCTCACATGCTAGCCATGTATAAGGCCATACAGGGACCTACTAGATGTTGGTTTAATGTTGGGCCAACCTATGCGATGCAGTCCAACATCGTGTATGCCTGGATAATACACGACGGTGTTATTGACAAACATAATTGTATCCACTAACCATTATGGTACCAATGACCATATGAAACATACACATCTCATATTCATAGTGTGCATTTTTTGTTAACTGGTTTGAATAACTATTAATAAACGGAACTTTGATACACATTATGCTATAACATTATCCGATGATCCCCTACAATATTGACTGTTTACGAGTGAACGGGGAAGAAACATTTGTTTGTTTAAAACCTGACGATCAGAACAAACCCCCGAATTCCGGCGTGACATACGGTAGCGTGGCCATTCCACTATTTCCATAACTCGGCAGACAGCAGACGTTTAATTAACGTTGGTTTAGCGTTAGTCCATCAATGGCTGGTGCATGTGAATGTACATGCAAATTCAAAAAGTTAATGTTACATAATTATACCTTGTACCTTTGAATTTTCACCCAGGTGAAGCTGTGGCTTGCTCACGCGAGCCACAGCTTCATGTGGGAGAAAAGTATTCAGATTTGCGAAATAGAGATCAGTAATTTAAATACCACTGACAAGTTTCACATTACAAATGTATTATTTAACACTTTTAGTGCGGAGACCAACTTTAGACGTCAGATTCTGACGTCTAAATGCGATCTCCGAGTAGAATAGAGTAGAATATTTATAATGGCCGTGGACCCATAACCTGATAACATATTAGGCATTTAAATAACATAAAGCGGAAAGAGCTAATTACGGCATTTATAATGACTTTAATTTTACAAAACCCTTTCTTCACTATGGTTTATATAAAACTATTTCAGCGATGTAATGGTTAAAGTACTATTAGAAAGTAGTGATAACTATTTTTGTAGCAATTGGTGCTTAGAGGGATTTTGTAGTCATTGATCACAATCTGTTATATGTTCTATCTCTGCTCGTTATCTGATGGATCATCATTCTAAGCTGAATCTACCATGATGTTTAAGTGAAATGACACGCCTGGAATCTATTGCCCATTAAATGCGGCTTTTGCATCATCATTCTAACATTTTGGCTACTGTGCTGCCAATAATGCGCGCCTAAGATATCTGTCTGGCTTAGCTGGCTGGTCACTGGGGACTCATATCCCGGTACACTCTTGACTTTTTTATCGAATATTTCCCCTGTAATTTATGGAGTTATTAGTGTTACATATGCGGAACATTCCATCAAAACGTGGTTGCGTAAGATTCCTAATCTCTAACTTGCCAAGATATTCGAGTTTATCTTCAAAAATCTTCATAATATATTATAGCGACTTTGAATTCTGCTCGGCCAATTACCACAGCATATATTATTCAAGAACTACATTAGTCCCAACGCAATGTTTTTGATAGATAAATACATAACATAATTTTCTTATGTATAATTGTGAAGCTATTGTTTTTTATGCTATATCCAGAATACAATGTTTTCGGCCATTGTTTTGTTGTCGATCCAACTTGTATTTTTATTATATTAGAGTAATTCGCTATTCGTTTAGAGACAGTAAACCATGCTTCTAAATCTCGCAAATAACTGTACTCGTCGATCCATCATCGATGTACATGTGTCAGTAAAGTGGGTGTTCTACTTAATGGATTCATCTCTATATTCCGCATGCGGATCATCTGTTCCAATTTAACGTCGAACATATTTTTATTGTGCATATTATGTGTTAGTCAGCGTCCGCCGCAGTCCACAATTGGCCGCCTATGGGCTGTATCACTACTTGACAAATTGGTTCGCAGTGAAATGATTGACAAGCAAACACGAGACAGTAAACCAATGTTTTGTCCAATATTGGCCTACCGTCTACGTCATTGGCCCAAAATGTGGATTCTGGTGGGTCAACTGTGCTTTGGTCTACTTTTGTTTACGAATCAATATCCTTTCCGGGTCATATCACAGAAGATATAATACGCTCTTGATTTGTCTTTGAGGGCGATTGATTTACACATAGGTAAATAGAGATGAACTGATATTATTAGTTTTTAGCCTTTTTGACACAATAGTGCCTTGAAGCCTGGTATATATATATATAAATTGGTGTGTGCGAGTCTATTGCGAATTCCATTTTCACGCGGGACCGATAATGAAGCTGCGGCAGCTATCTTAAAATTATTGATTTAAAAAAGCGAGCTTGCATGTATGTTCAGTTAAATTCCTAGAAACCTCGTGTATGGGTTTTGGGGGTCTGCGAGTCGATTGGCATTGTCTATTTTCATGCGTGGTCGAAAACAAAGCTGTGGCGGCCATCTTGATTTTATCGATTTTATAAAATCGATCTTATGTTCAGTTAAAAGCCTTGAAACCGTATATACATGTATAGGTCATGAGGGTCTGTGAGTCTATTGATATTATCCGTTTTCTTGGGCGATCTAAAATGAAGCTGTGGCGGCCATATAGATTAAACAAATCGCTCGTGTTCAGTTAAATTAAACCTCGTATATACATGTTATAGATGGCTATTGCCATTGGCATAGTATATTCATAATTGGCTGCAGTCGTGTCAAATTGGTGATCATCTTGTTTATCACTAAATCAGCCGAGGAGTGTTTACGTGTTCGCACGATCGCCAGTATTTTTTACTTCTAATTTACTATTATTCTTTTTTCGCGGTAATTTCGTATTTTTTTCTGAATTATTTGTTCAGCTATCTTGTTCACAGTTGTGGAGTTGTAACACGTGTGAAAGTATGTTTTTTTTTGTTTTAGTACTCCGCTATCGATTTATATGGCTCACATGCTAGCCATGTATAAGGCCATACAGGGACCTACTAGATGTTGGTTTAATGTTGGGCCAACCTATGCGATGCAGTCCAACATCGTGTATGCCTGGATAATACACGACAGTGTTATTGACAAACATAATTGTATCTACTAACCATTATGGTACCAATGACCATATGAAACATACACATCTCATATTCATAGTGTGTATTTTTTGTTAAACTGGTGTGAATAACTATTAATAAATGGAATTTTTATACACATTATGCTATTACATGTAGCTGTATCCGATGATCCCCTACAATATTGACTGTTTACGAGTGAGCGGGGAAGAAACATTTATTTGTTTGAAACCTGAATACTACGATCAGAACAAACCCCGAATTCCGGCGTGACATACGATAGCGTGGCCATTCCACTATTTCCATAACTCGGCAGACAGAAGACGTTTAATTAACGTTGGTTTAGCGTTGGTCCATCAGTGGCTGGTGCATGTGGATGTGCATGCAAATTCAAAAATAAGTAAGTTAATATTACATAATTATACATTGTACCTTTGAATTTTCACCCAGGTGAAGCTGTGGCTTGCTAACGCGACCCACAGCTTCATGTGGGAGAAAAGTATTTAGATTTGCGAAATAGAGATCAGTAATTTAAATCTCACTGAATAAAGACAAGTTTCGCATTACATATGTATTATTTAACCCTTTCAGTGCGGAGACCAACTTTAGACGTCAGATTATGCCGTCTAAGGGCGATCTCCGCACTGAAAGAGTAGAATATTTATAATGGCCGTAGACCCATAACCTGATAACATATCAGGCATTTAAATAACATAAAGCGGAAAGAGCTAATTACGGCATTTATAATGACTTCAATTTTACAAAACCCTTTCTTCACTATGGTTTATATATAAGCGATTTAATGGTTAAAGTAGGCCTACTATTAGAAAGTAATGTAGTCATTGATCACAATCTGTTATATGTTCTATCTCTGCTCGTTATCTGATGGATCATCATTCTAAGCTGAATCTACCATGATGTTTAAGTGAAATGACACGCCTGGAAACTATTGCCCATTAAATGCGGCTTTTGCATCATCATTCTAACATTTTGGCTACTGTGCTGCCAATAATGCACGCCTAAGATATCTGTCTGGTTTAGCTGGCTGGTCACTGGGGACTCATATCCCGGTACACTCTGACTTTTTTATCGAATATTTCCCCTGTAATTTATAGAGTTATTAGGGTTACATATGCGGAACATTCTATCAAAACGTGGTTGCGGTAGATCCCCAATTTCAAACTTGCCAAGATATTCGAGCTAATCTTCAAAAATCTTCATATATTATGGCAACTTTGAATTCTGCTCGGCCAATTACCACAGCAGATATTATTCCAGAACCACATGCTATATCCAGAATACAATTCTTTCGGCCATTGTTTTGTTGTCGATCCAACTTGTATTTTTATTAGCTCCCGCCGTCACCGTAGGTGAGCGAAGGGAGCTATGGATTCTACCTCCGTTTTTTTTTGGCCTCTTCTTTTGCCTATAACTTTGTGAGAAAATAAGCTAGGATAACAATTTTTGGTATGTGGGTTACTTCCAGGTGGCTAATGGACGGGTTAAAATATTTTTAATCTGAATTCAATACGCAAGGTTGCAGAGGAGAAAATGATGATGTGACGGCGTTGGGCCGTTGGGCCGTTGGGCCGTTGGGCCGTTGGGCCGTCCGTAAACAATTCGTTTCCGGAGCATATCTCTGAAAGTACTTGTCCGATTGTCTTCAAATTTTACACACAACACCCCTAGGGGGTCTAGTTGTGCCTTTTGGGGTATTTGAACTTTGACCTACTTCTGGTTCAGAACTATGACCTATTTAGACGTTTTGACGCGCACTTCGTTTCCGGAGCAGATCTCGAAAAGTACTGGGCCGATGACAGTCATGTTGCACATACATGTTCTCTAAGGTCCCTAGTTGTGCCTTTTCAGGTTTTTGGACCTTGACCTTGAAGTTGACCCAGCACTTTGACCTAATTTATAACATCGGTAAATCCGACTGAAAGATTTTGCGGAATATCATGAAAACCGCTCAAGATAGCTACACCATTACTATAAAACAAATTGTGAGGTTTTAGGAGAGGATGCATCTTGAAAAATTTCAAGTCGATAAAATTAAAAATGGCCGCCTATCGGCCATTATTCACCTCGACAGGCCTGATATTGCGGAATATCATGAAAACCGCTCAAGATAGCTACACCATTAATATCAAATAAATTGTAAGGTTTCAGGAGAGGATGCATCCTGAAAAAATTGAAGTTGATAAAATTCAAAATGGCCGCCTATCAGCCATTATCCACCTCGACAGGCCTGATATTGTGGAATATCATGAAAACCGCTCAAGATATCTACACCATTACTATAAAACAAATTGTAAGGCTTCAGGAGAGGATTTATTTTGAAAAAAATCATTTTGTCAAAGTTCAAAATGGCCGCCAAACAGCTTTATTCACTTTCACATGGCCGTTATTCGGTAAACCGTGCTAGATGGCTAGACCATTACTATAAAACAAAATGTGTGATTTCAGGAGAGGATGCATCTTATAAAAATTTGACTCGATAAAATTCAAAATGGCCGCTTATTGGCCATTATTCTCTTTCACATGGCCGTTATTTGGTCAACCGTGCTAGATGGCTAAACCATTACTGTAAAACGAAATGTGAGATTTCAGATGAGGATGCATCTTGAAAAAAATTGACTTGATCAAATTTAAAATGGCCGCCTTTTCGGCCATTATTCATTTTCACATGGCTGATATTTGGTAAACCGTGCTAGATGGCTAGACCATTACCTGATTACTATAAAACAAAGTGTGAGTTTTCGGGGGAGGATGCACCCTGAAAATTTTTAACTTACGAATTCAAAATGGCCGACAATCAGCATTATTTACCTCGATAGGCCTGATATCAGGTAAACCGTGCTAGATAGCTAGACCATTACTATAAAACAAAATGTGACGTTTCGAGAGAGGATGCCTTTTAAAAACTTTCGACTCAATCGAATTCAAAATGGCCGCCTATCGGCCACTATTTACTTGCACATTGCTGATATTTGGTAAACCGTGTTAGATAGCTGGACCATTACTATAAAACAAAATGTGAGATTACAAGAGAGGATGGATCTTGAAAAAAATTGACTCGATCAAATTCAAAATGGCCGCCTATCGGCCATTATTTACTTTCACATAGCCGGTTTTTAGTAACCGTACTAGATGGCTAGACCATTACTATAAAACAAAATGTGAGATTTCAGGAGAGGATGCATCTTGAAAAATTTTGACTTGATCAAATTCAAAATGGCCTCCTATCGGCCATTATTCACTTTCACATGGGCGATATTTGGTAAACCGTGCTAGATGGCTAGACCATTACTATAGAATGAAATGTGAGATTTCAGCTGAGGATGCATCTTGGAAAATTTTGACTTGATCAAATTCAAAATGGCCGCCTTTAGGCCATTATTCACTTTCACATGGCCAATATTTGGTAAACCGTGCTAGATAGCTAGACGATTACTATAGAATGAAATGTGAGATTTCAGCTGAGGATGCATCTTGAAAAATTCAGACTCGTTCAAATTCAAAATGGCCCCCTATCGGCCATTATTTACTTTCACATGCCCAATATTTTGCAAACTGTGTTAGATGTTAGTCCATTACTATAAAACAAAATTTGAGGTTTCGGGGGAGGATGCACCCTAAGTTTTTAACTAATTTATATCGAATTCAAAATGACCGTAAATCAGCTATTAGTTAACTCGATTGGCCTGATATCGGGTAAACCATGCCAGATAGGTAGACCATTACTGGGATACTGATTAGGATCATTAATTTCAATGGAGGTTTGCAATCTCTGACAGACTGTCTAGTTCTTATCTTACTCTTAGACTGGTCTTCTTAGACCTAGTTGTCTTGCGTCTTGATTTTTGACCTAGACTAGGACTACATTAATAACCCTATACAAAATTGCTTAAATCAAATTCTAATTCGGAGCGGGAGCTCCTGGACTTATGTAGTCTTGTTATAGTAGAGTAATTCGCTATTCGTTTAGAGACAGTAAACCATGCTTCGAAATCTCGCAAATAACTGTACTCGTCGATCCATCATCGATGTACATGTGTCAGTGAAGTGGGTGTTCTACTTAATGAATTCATCTCTATATTCCTCATGAGGATCATCTGTTCCAATTTAACGTCGAACATATTTTTATTCTGCATATTATGTGTTAGGCATCCTCTGCCGCAGTCCGCAATTGGCCGCCTATGGGCTGTATCACAACAACTACTGGACAAATTGGTTCGCAATAAAATGATTGCCAAGCAAACACGAGACAGTGAACCAATGTTTCGTCGAATATTGTCTCACCGTCTACGATATTGTCCCAACATGTGGATTCTGGTGGGTCAACTGTGCTTTGGTTTACTTTTCTGTACGAATAAATATCCTTTCCGGGTCATATCACAGAAGATATAATACGCTCTTGATTTGTCTTTGAGGGCAATTGTACTTTGTCCTACATTTAGTACAGGAATATGGCCTAATATCGACATTTTTTACATATTTTTTTTCCCCGGAGCAGGTGATCAAAATCACTGTGTGGATTAAAGATATATTGCACAAAGATATATTTGATTTACCATAATCAGATAATGCCATTTATTTGGAACACTGTGTGCGGTAACTAAACGAATACCATAAACATATTTTCTGTAATGCAACACGACTCCTTTCGTTTTTGCTGGGATTTGGTGTATTAGAAATTTTCACCTGAAAATTGTAACACCCTGTTTGCTTGGAAGCATCTCGCACCATGTCAAGTAAAAATTTACAGTACTGTGTAATTGAAACTTGTTTAGGGGGGGGGGGGGGTGAAATAAAAGGGAAATTCACTTTCACTTTTTACCCCTCAGCCATTAAGGCTGTGGGGTGTAGTGATCACCAGAGGCGGGCGGGCGGGCTGGCGGGCGGGCGGTCGGGCGGGCTGGCAGTCAGAAATTCAGCTCTTACTAGAAAGTTAACAGATGAATTTTGTTTATTTTTTACAAACATGACCTATGTGCCTGGGCAATTCATCCTATATATTTTTGGGGGGCACCAAGCCATAAGCGGCCATTTTCCAAGATGGCCGCCTAGAAAGCTTGTGTGCACCATGACTAATGAACCGTTGGCTGAATTGCATTCAAATTTGGTATGGTTGTTCTCTAGGTATTTCTGATGATCTGATTAACTTTTGGGATGAATCCATTAAAAAAAAATGGCTGCCGCAGCCATTTAAAAAAAGATGGCCGCCTAAAAAGCTTGTGGGCACGATAACTTCAGGCATCAAAGTAAAGCCTATAAACCTATAAAAACCTTTAGAAACCTATATTTGAAAAGGTAACCTATATTTTTCTGAAAATAGCCTATTATAACCTATAAAAACCTATATTTTGATTTTGCTTGAAGAAAAACAATATGTTGAACTATATTTTAATTGTGGAAATGTGTTTGTGTTAAATAACTTTCTGTGTTTCAGTAAGAAATGTTTCAAATATGATTTAATTCCTCTGACATAAATAATTATTTATGCCTATCAGCTACACAATTCCTTAAAAAAAAATTCCAGTCTAGCTTCGCTCGGCATAACTTTTAGTAGAACTTGTCTTTTTCTATAAATAATATATATTCACCTCCATAGCTGAATTTGTATGAATAATTTAGTAAGTGCAATAAATAATTTGTCAAATTCAAACACTCCAGCCCTCCTCTGATTAAATGTGGCTCCTTTAAGGCGAGCAGTTCGTCTTGTTGCCTATGTAAGTTTGAAAGACCATACTACATGTATTTAACCTTAAGCTGATTACCCGGTAAATGACGATGGACAGACCTGTATAAAAAACGTGTGCATTTTTGGCACGATGTATTATACTGTCATAGTATATTCAGAGGTGTACTAGCGGTATACTTCCTGAAATACAGTAGATATGACTTTGGAATAGTATACAAGTATGCATTTTCACATGGCGGGTACATTAGTGTCACTAAAAAACCTATACAAACCTATAATTTTATGTCAAATAAACCTATAAAAGCCTATATTTTTATGAAATAAACCTGTAAAAAAACCTATATTTTGACCTAAATGGACTTCGAAGCCTGTAACTTATGAACCGTTGCTTGGATTGCATTCAAATTTGGTATGGTTGTTCTCTAGGTATTTCTGATGATCTGATTAACTTTTGGGGTAAATCTATTAAAAACAAAATGGCTGCCGCAGCCATTTAAAAAAAGATAGCCGCCGAAAAAGCTTGTGGGCACGATAACTTATCAACCGTTGCTTGGATTGCATTCAAATTTGGTATGGTCGTTCTCTAGGTATTTCTGATGATCTGATTAGCTTTTGGGATGAATACCTGAAAATCAAAATGGCTGCCGCAGCCATTTAAAAAAAGATGGCCGCCTAAAAAGCTTGTGGGCACGGTAACTCATGAACCGTTTCTTGGATTGCATTCAAATTTGGTATGGTTGTTCTCTAGGTATTTCGGATGATCTCTTTTGATGAATAACTTTTGGGATGAGTCCATTAAAAACAAAATGGCCGCCGCAGCCATTTAAAAAAAAATGACATGGTGTTAGTGGGGGTCATTTTTTTCTCATTACGGCTGAGGGGTCCTGCCATCAACTGATGGCTATTTTTTTCACAGGAGTTTTCACGATAGCCACTGGAGAAATCAGGGGAGTTAGATTTCCCCGAGAGGGGAATGTATTGCGCAAAACGGGTAAACAAATGAAAAGCTTTACGTCTGATTTCCCCAGAATTCCCCTGAATTTCACGAGAATTTCCCAGATTTATAATTCTTTGTCTCGCATAATGTGGAATCCTCATTTTCAAAGATACATACATGTAATATGCACAAAAAAGGCCTAATGCTCAGAGACGATGTACACTTGTGAAGTTGTATTGAAAACTGCACGGGAAACTGGGGAATCAGTAGGAATCATTGGGAAATCGGGGAAATGCGGGGGGAAATTGGGTGAAAATTGGGGAATGAATTGTGAAACAGAATTCCCTGACGGGAAAATCGATTCCCCCCACAGCGGGGAAAAAGGGGGAAAATGAAAACTGTTTCACAAAAATTCCCATCTGGGGAATTTGTGTGAAACAAGTGGGGATAAGTTTCAATTGCACAGTAATGTATTTGTTAGATAATCATATGTAACGAACTCCATGAGACTAAGTTAAATATTCATTTTAGTTTTCCTATCGCGCCCTATTTAGTTATCTAACCACAATAGCACAATGACCTGAGCGAAGTGTTAGGAAAATTGTAAACGGGAATCATTTATCTGATAAACTGGAATTCCCACTGATAGCATTTGTGCGTGCGGTGGTGTCTGCGCATCATTTGACTCGGACGTAATAAAATGCTGCAGCGCGATGACCCAAGATGAAAGCATTATAAACTGCGTGTTGCTCTCTGGATGAGCTAGATGGCGGGCATTCTCTGTGTCCAGCAAACACGAGGCGCTGGCAATGTGTTGGTTTAATGTTGGACCAGCGTCTACGTCTGATTTCGTAGGAGTGGTTGCAGGTGAACACGGTACTTGTAATTGGCGGAGAGCACACACGTTGTTTTCCTCCCCACACTTGATAATCATTTTTTTCGGGTTATGGCTTGCTATTTCTGGAGCAGCTGGCGCCACGTACAATCACTGGGAATGGTTTCTTCCAAGTTTTAGTTTTGCTGGAAGGTAATGTCATTGTTCATAACCACGAATTAGCAGGTTAAGAAGTCATATTAGCCATATTACCTGGAGGTAATTAACATGAATAGTAGTAGGGGTTTAAATAAACATCATAGAAAGTTATTGCATTGCTGTGGACGTTTATGCAATAATTGCGAGCTTTTTGATGAGAGTGTTTGTCAAGTGTTGTATGATGTGTAGTTACCGATATATTGACAGTTCATTTCGTAGCTTTAAAACAATATTCATTTGAAGGATTTAAATTTATTTGAAACCATTTTGAATACAAGAGCTGTATAATCTAAAAATTTGTCAGTCAGGAAAAATTAAATACAAACATCTTTTCTCATTTAAACAAATTAAAACAATGTTAAACAATGTTTGCAAATAAAAAATGTAGAAAACTGCAGACCAGTTCCCTATTATAATACCAAACAGCTTTATCAGGCCATAAACGAGCCATTAAAATTATTAGCCGGAATGTTTCGATTTTTGGAATTGGTTACATTGGTTGATTTTTAGAATCGGTCATAGTGATTGATTTCCTACTCGAAGTAAACATTTTCAACCGCTTTTCGTCAGAGATAATCTTTTTTTCTCTTCCTCTCTCTCTCTCTCTCTCTAGCCCAATTTACAATGTAGACTGTTACTGGGTAAATTAGCTGCTGATTATGTAGATCTTTAATTTGCGTCCGTAAAATAATCCCATTGCCTTTCATGCATCCCAGTGTTATTTTGACTCACTTTAGGCAGCTAATGGATCTTTGTATGTGCATGTAACAATATTTCAGCATTGGCAGTGAAATGCGTATAAATATTTGTGATGCAGGCAGATTTGTGCATTACGTATTAGGCCTACAATGATCGGTGTTCGACAAAAATATTTGATTACTCGATTAATCGATTTCACTAACATTTCAGGAAAAAATTGATGGCCCGGAGGCAACTCGTCTTAAATGTTGGTGCGAGCAAAAACCCAACTACAGCATCTTTTAAGACTAACTCTTTAAGACCTGAAAACCATTTTGTCTTAAATGTTGGTGAAACCGGAGCCCTGGTGTGTTGGACCACTAGAAAAATTTAGTTAAAATGCGATCATCATGGAAATTCCTATCTCCCTTATAATTTGAAAAATGTATATCAAAACAAATTATGCTTTGATAATTTAGTCTTCAAACCGATTAATCAAATCTACGTATAATTTTATGAATTCATATGCCTATATCTCACATCCTATTTTTTAGAGAGTAAAAATGACGGCCATCTGGAATAAATTTTGTAAGTTACAAATATTGCAAACCTCAACCGAAATTAATGATCGTAATCCGGATCCTGGATCCGGATCGTAATTCGGATCACCTCAAAATTAAATGGATTGGTCCTTGGGCCGATACACACCTCTGGTAAAAATGCATGAAAATCAGTGCAAGCGGCATCGAATCCGGATCGTAATTCGGATCCTGGATCTGCATCGTAATCTGGATCATAATATACACGATTGTGACTTGCAAATCCGTTAATTACTTTTCAGGTAATCCGATGAACAGACAAACAAACCAACGAGACCAAAAACATAACCCTCCTGGCGGAGGTTAAATATATACATTGGACAAGATCTTGAAATAAAGTTGTTTTTTTACTTCAACCTCTATAAAAATATTCAGCAACTTCAATTTAGTGTTTTGATATCAAACAAAATGCAAAAACTACCCAATTATGCCCAATTAATACTATTTTCAATAAAAAATGTTAAAGTATGCATACGACGGAAATGATATATGTGTACCCTAAGGAAGCCAAACATACCATAAAACCTTAGAGTGGCAACCATCCCCGTGTTAGGTATCTTAGCTCGACTTTTTCTGTTATTATTTATTTTAGCTGCGACTAAGCAGCTCTATGAACGCCGTTGTCTGTCTGTCTGTCGTCTGTAACACTTCGTTTCCGGGCAATATAGTCAAAGTTTCTCGGCCAATCAACTTCTTACCTGGCACTAACACTCATGGGGGTTAAGGCCAGACCTGATTAGTTTTTCACGAAAATCGGCCCATTATCGGCCTCTAATGGCCGAAAAACATACGAAAATCAGCTAAAATTGAGTTTTCCGGACGCTAATGTAAAAAGTTTTTGACTAAAGGCCTTCTACCCTTACAATTGCATTTCTGGGCATGATCTGCAGAACTAATTAACTTTTTGTGAATATAGGGCCATTTTTATGCCTCCGCCGCGAAGCGACCGAAGGCATTATGTTCTCGGGTTGTCCGTCCGTCCGGCTGTCCGTCCGTCCGGTCATGTATTTTTGTACTACGTCAACATGGTCCAACAGATTGAATTCATAATTTATACAAACATTCAACCCCTCCGGCAAAAGTTTTTTACCAAAGGTCAAGGTCATATAGGTCAAAGGTCAAGGTCAAAGATGGCCCTCATGTGATTGCGGAGGCATACAATTAACGCATATGCGTCAAATTTCCCTTCTAGTAAGTTGGAACTGATTTGTTGCTCAGGAAAATCGTCGCAGCTAACCAAATCCCTCCGATTTGCACTTGTTTGAGGGTAGGTGCATTCAAGCTAAAATGTCACCAATAACGCAGCCAGTGGCATATCTACAGCAGGCATAGCTAGAAAGAGCGTGAATTTTACTAGGCAATTTGTTATCCATGTACATCAATGAGCGTGCGTCATCAATGAGCTGCACGACTAAATAGTTATGACCTTAAACTAAGTAACATCAGCGTAAATTATTATTTTATTAGACATATTAATAACTGAATTGTGTTTTATTTTATATTATTAGTTATCGAAGACGATTGGAACATGATTGAATTGGACATGGTGATTTTGGATAGAATACAATAAAACAAGTTGTTCTCTTTTTTCAGCATCTCATGCATGAGGTTGAAAGCGAGAGGGAACGGCGATGGAAAGCTGAACAAGCGACCAAGAGGCTAATTGATCATATCAAAAGTTTACAAAGTGAAGGTCAGCTGAAATGTTCTGCTATTTCGTATGAGTTTTCCATTGTAACAATATATCGCATTATACTAGTTACAGACGCATACACTTTTTGAGCTCCAATGGGCGATTTGTTCAATTCACTCTGGTTACGATCTCGTAATATCACATCTGACAATCGTCATCAGTACATAACTATATACCACTCTACTCTTAAAGAAGAATATTTTCAATTCTTGACCAATATTCCAGGATTAATTGAATGTGATTGCCTTTATTTAACAACATTTAGACGTGTTTATTTCAGCGTCCACGTCAATCACGACTAAAATTGGTTTGAATCATTTTATGTCCGCTTTAATTAACACATTTTTGAAGTGTTTTTGATCAGCAAAATTTGAAAATGCTTGGCATCTGTGTTTACAAATTTAAATTATTTTCATCCACTTGAACGTGTGGGTCGCAGCAGCGAGACGCAGATTTAAGAGGGTGGACATTTTAACTGTTTCAAGCCTGAATTTATCATTGTCATCTACATCCACCACAAGCCGCGAATTGCTGTCGCAATTATCGACTTGTAGTGGATGAAGAAGATGATTTGAAGTGAGTGAAAAATTAAAGAAAATTACCATGTATTGGTAAACCAGTTTCATGGGAGTTTTCATTAAAACAAACCTAGTTCTTGGAAAATTAAGTCAGTTTTCAGGGATGTAAAATGATGCTTTAATGCATCGTCAGGGCTTAAAGGTTTAGGTAAAATCGTAACTTTGCAGTAAAAGGATTGAATTGAACGGTTTCGGAATACAGCTCGGAGATCGACTGTAGACGTCAAAATCTGACGTCTATAGACGTCAGATTCTCACGTCTAAAGTCGACCCCGCCCTGTAGGAGTGAAACAAATTATAACGACCGTAGACCCATAACATATGTATTCAAATAAATCAGAAAGAGATAATTAAAACATTTATGATGATTTCAAATTGAAAAAACCCTTTCGTCTCCATGGTTTGTACAAAATATTTCAGGGTTGTGAGGTTTGATGTAAACTTTACATTGTACCTCGTTTTATTTTTAGCGCGGGACACTCTGACAACACAGGAGACGACCACGGAGGTCACCAGAAGACTGAAAGAAGCATTCTACAACGAGCGAGAGAAAACTCAGCGTCTACAAGATCAACTTACTGCCACCAAGGTAGGAGACACAGTACATCCCACATACATAGATAGGTGTACATATCATAATATAGCCGTACACTCTTTCAGCGTAAACATAATTAACATTATTCAAATTTTCACCCACCTGAAGTTGAGGGTCGCGGTAGCGACACACAACTTCAGGTGGGGGAAAATTTGAATAATGTTAATTATGTTCACGCTGAATGAGTGTACGGATTTTAAATTTAGGTCGGTGAAAATTATTCACACTTTTATATTTGATAACATTCGCAATTAATGCTGATTAAACAAAATGTTTTCTCCCGAGATGACGCATTGTTTCAAACAGCCGTATGAAATGTGGGTGTGAGATCACTTCCGGAAATAATAATTATCGTGGCCTTGATAACTATTGTCCGGTGCTCCTAGAGCACTGATGTCGACTACTGTAGACATTCTGTGTTTTATTAGCACCTGTGTATAAACCCTGATAACCGGTTGTTAAAGGTAAAATATGCCTTCAATCTTGAAACATGTTGATATATGTTGGGACTTAAATTTCACTAATCAGACAAATTTTCAGTCACTTGAAGTTGTGTGTCGCGGTAGTGAGACACAACTTCAAATGGCTGAAAATTTTAAATTGAATGGTGAATTTCAGTGCTCTGGGGGGTAATACATAACGTTGCTGCGTGATTAGCAGAATTAATTAGAATCCGTGCGTCTGAACTTCGTCGTTCCGTGCGTCATGCTGTTTTATGTGAAGGGCGGGGGCCCTGCTTGGAATGTCGGAGATCACGGGTTCGAACCCCGGTGACCGAGACGTAGTCTGCTCGGCGTCAGACCGACAGTGCCCGAATTTTTTGTCTGGAGGCCAGTGTCTTCTCATTCCTCTCACCATTATCAGGAGGTTCTCCTGGCCCAGTTTAGCCTACATGTGCAGAAAGGTGGCCTAAAACCCCATTCATTTCATTTTGTCTCATGTGAATTACTACATGTAAATTGCAAATTCCAAAGACATTGTTAGATTGTTTTCACGTGTAGTCCAGAGGCTAACCGGGACCCACTGCCATGCAGGTGACAGTGACACCTGCCTTGAGCGCGCTACAAGCACGAGGCATATAATCCCAATGCTGGAGTGATGTTAAGGAAGCGTCGTAAACAGTGGTCCAAAATTAAACTAACATTAATTCTAGTATTTGCATTATAAACGTCCGGTTGTTAAGAGCTAACAGACCTCTAATCAGCCACAGGTGAGGCTGTCGCATAGTTGCTGCCCACCCAATCGAGTAATATTGAATCCCGATTATATACTAGTCTTCTAGATTATCAATCAACTATCATTATACCGGTATATTATAGGTTATCATAAATATATTGTTAGCTCCCGCCGTCACCGTAGGTGAGCGAAGGGAGCTATGGATTCTACCTCCGTTTTTTTTTGGCCTCTTCTTTTGCCTATAACTTTGTGAGAAAATAAGCTAGGATAACAATTTTTGGTATGTGGGTTACTTCCAGGTGGCTAATGGACGGGTTAAAATATTTTTAATCTGAATTCAATACGCAAGGTTGCAGAGGAGAAAATGATGATGTGACGGCGTTGGGCCGTTGGGCCGTTGGGCCGTCCGTAAACAATTCGTTTCCGGAGCATATCTCTGAAAGTACTTGTCCGATTGTCTTCAAATTTTACACACAACACCCCTAGGGGGTCTAGTTGTGCCTTTTGGGGTATTTGAACTTTGACCTACTTCTGGTTCAGAACTATGACCTATTTAGACGTTTTGACGCGCACTTCGTTTCCGGAGCAGATCTCGAAAAGTACTGGGCCGATGACAGTCATATTGCACATACATGTTCTCTAAGGTCCCTAGTTGTGCCTTTTCAGGTTTTTGGACCTTGACCTTAAAGTTGACCCAGCACTTTGACCTAATTTATAACATCGGTAAATCCGACTGAAAGATTTTGCGGAATATCATGAAAACCGCTCAAGATAGCTACACCATTACTATAAAACAAATTTTGAGGTTCCAGGAGAGGATGCATCTTGAAAAATTTCAAGTCGATAAAAATTAAAAATGGCCGCCTATCGGCCATTATTCACCTCGACAGGCCTGATATTGCGGAATATCATGAAAACCGCTCAAGATAGCTACACCATTAATATCAAATAAATTGTAAGGTTTCAGGAGAGGATGCATCCTGAAAAAAATGAAGTTGATAAAATTCAAAATGGCCGCCTATCAGCCATTATTCACCTCGACAGGCCTGATATTGTGGAATATCATGAAAACCGCTCAAGATATCTACACCATTACTACAAAACAAATTGTAAGGCTTCAGGAGAGGATGTATTTTGAAAAAAATCATTTTGTCAAAGTTCAAAATGGCCGCCAATCAGCCATTATTCACTTTCACATGGCTGTTATTTGGTAAACCGTGCTAGATGGCTAGACCATTACTATAAAACAAAATGTGTGATTTCAGGAGAGGATGCATCTTGGAAAAATTTGACTCGATAAAATTCAAAATGGCCGCTTTTCGGCCATTATTCACTTTCACATGGCCGTTATTTGGTCAACCGTGCTAGATGGCTAGACCATTACTGTAAAACGAAATGTGAGATTTCAGATGAGGATGCATCTTGAAAAAAATTGACTTGATCAAATTTAAAATGGCCGCCTTTTCGGCCATTATTCATTTTCACATGGCTGATATTTGGTAAACCGTGCTAGATGGCTAGACCATTACCTGATTACTATAAAACAAAGTGTGAGTTTTCGGGGGAGGATGCACCCTGAAATTTTTTAACTTACGAATTCAAAATGGCCGACAATCAGCATTATTTACCTCGATAGGCCTGATATCAGGTAAACCGTGCTAGATAGCTAGACCATTACTATAAAACAAAATGTGACGTTTCGAGAGAGGATGCCTTTTAAAAACTTTCGACTCAATCGAATTCAAAATGGCCGCCTATCGGCCACTATTTACTTGCACATTGCTGATATTTGGTAAACCGTGTTAGATAGCTGGACCATTACTATAAAACAAAATGTGAGATTACAAGAGAGGATGCATCTTGAAAAAATTGACTCGATCAAATTCAAAATGGCCGCCTATCGGCCATCATTCACTTTCACATAGCCGTTTTTTAGTAACCGTACTAGATGGCTAGACCACTATAAAACAAAATGTGAGATTTCAGGAGAGGATGCATCTTGAAAAATTTTGACTTGATCAAATTCAAAATGGCCTCCTATCGGCCATTATTCACTTTCACATGGGCGATATCTGGTAAACCGTGCTAGATGGCTAGACCATTACTATAGAATGAAATGTGAGATTTCAGCTGAGGATGCATCTTGAAAAATTCTGACTCGTTCAAATTCAAAATGGCCCCCTATCGGCCATTATTTACTTTCACATGCCCAATATTTTGCAAACTGTGTTAGATGTTAGTCCATTACTATAAAACAAAATTTGAGGTTTCGGGGGAGGATGCACCCTAAGTTTTTAACTAATTTATATCGAATTTAAAATGACCGTAAATCAGCTATTAGTTAACTCGATTGGCCTGATATCGGGTAAACCATGCCAGATAGGTAGACCATTACTGGGATACTGATTAGATTCAATAATTTCAATGGAGGTTTGCAATCTCTGACAGACTGTCTAGTTCTTATCTTACTCTTAGATTGAGCTTCTTAGACCTAGTTGTCTTGCGTCTTGATTTTTGACCTAGCCTAGGACTACATTAAAAACCCTACACAAAATTGCTTAAATCAAATTCTAATTCGTCGCGGGAGCTCCTGGACTTATGTAGTCTTGTTTGACTAAATCTTTTCATTACGCATCTGACCTAAGCACTCTTTGCTAGTTAAATCCTTGCTAGTCAGCAAACGCCACCCTCCACAAAATGGTGGAGGGTGATATAAAAATGTTAGTCCTTGCCTACTATTATTATTTTTTGTCAGAACCACACATTCTCAACTGCGGTATTTTGGCTTAGTTGGCATATATTGTCATTATGGAGTCGCAACTCAGCAAGCACGAGACGTTGACCCAACATTGAACCAGCATTGGGTCCACGTATCTTGTTTACCGGGCTCTAGGCTACTGGATCTTAAAGTAAGCAAAGAGTTTTCATACATGTAAGTAGAGGGTGTTGTGTATACACTTCGTTCACGTGCTCCCGTAACTTTTCTTACGTCCCTCAAGTCTCAAACGGTCTCAAAACGTTCTTTACTCATTATTTTCTGATAGCATCTAGCTCCTGAGTTGTTTCCAGTTTTTTCTCTTTTTTTTGACAATATTAGCTCTATCTATGAGTATATTATAATTTCTATTCTATTATTGTTTTAGTTTATCTGAGTACTGGAAATGGTGTAAGTAAAGATACTATTCTAGTCTAATTAGTATAATCATTATCGGTTTGACGCTCCTGTTTTGTGCATCACGTCTGAACTTGCGAACGATTGTAAAACTAAGAGCGCTTTTTATCCCTTGGCCTGCTGAATTGTTTCAAATTATTTTTCATTCATTTAAAGCTGGAATTGCTAACGCAATTTCCAGCTTCAAATGACGAAAAATATTTTTATTTAAGAAAAATAAACATCTCCCAAATTGAAATATTTGATAAGCTGAGCATCTACCACTGAATATTTTATCAATTTCAGCGGCATTTTATTTGGGTTAAAACTTTCTTGAAAACGTATATATCCGGGTCCAGCAGGACAAGGGTTAAGGTTTAAACCCTAAATCACACAGACCCTTTTCTTACTCGCACTGTAGCATAATTTAGCATGTTATTTTTTAAAGTAGCCGTAAGACAGGTTTTTACCCATCGGGCCGTTGGACCCGAAGGGGTTTTGTCGTTCCCTTCGTGCGCCGCCGGCTCCGCCGATGCACGCAGCTTTTTGGCTACTACACCAACATGGTGCAACATATTGAATTCATACAAACATTCAACCCTTCCGGCAAATTTGTTTTACCCAAGGTCAAGGTCAAAGATTCAAAAAAATTATTGTTCACGCGATAAATTTGGATCACGCGATAATTTTTGGATCTCCATTTTTTCGACTTAATTTTTTTTCAGAATTCTCTTGAAACCTGGTATATAGGTTTCCGGGGTCTGCGAGTCTATTAGCATTGTCCGTTTTCATATGAGACAAAAAACAAGGCCATTTTGGTTTTATCAATTTTAATAAATCGTTCTCATTTTCTGTTAAATGCCTTGAAACCTTGCATATATGGGGTTTCGGGGTCTGCGAGTCTATTGGCATTGTCCGTTTTCATGTGCGAAACAAATATAGCGGCCATCTTGATTTTATTATTGATCTTCTATTATTGGCATAACGTATTGGAAGGAGTTGTGTCAGATTTGTGGACTTTTTGAGTCAATGCATCAGCCATGGTGTTTCTGAGAGCTTGCACGATATTTTTTACTCTACAATTTTGTATATAGTAACATTAAAACTTACTTTGCTACTCTCATTACGCTGCGAGGTGGATGTTCGTAGACATATCATCGTTATTTAAAACCGATATCAATAAAAAAAATATTATTCATCAGTTAAACAATAATGATAACTAATCATTGTAAGCTATAATTATAAAGATTTATTGAAGCTGATATTTAAAACCAGGTGCGGATGCAGGGTGGAATTGTTGGCGAGTTAGGTGTCCCCTTCATTTAGAACCTGGATCCGCTCCTGAAAGGTGTGCTAAACCTTTCCTACTCGTCTGAAAATAATATGGGTTTTTTTCGGAATAGCTTAGTTGCTCCAATACACGTGTGCACATTGCTCTAATAGCCGTTCAACCAACTTTAGTTAATAATAATAATAATAATAATAATAATAATAATAATAATAATAATAATAATAATAATAATAATAATAATAATAATAATAATAATAATAATAATAATAATAATAATAATAATAATAATAATAATAATAATAATAATAATAATAAACTTCTATAGCGCCTAAATCATCGGTGATCCGAGCTCAGAGGCGCGACAAACATAATCGTAATCCGACTTAGAGTTCCAAAAAACCGTTTGCGTTTGTCGTCTGGGCCAACCGGACCACCGAGGATTTAAGTCGGAAAAGCCTGACCAAAAAAATACGTTTTTAATTTCTTCCGGAAAACGTATTTTTTTTGGTTATGTCAAATAATAACAAAAGAAAACTATCCGTTTGGTCTCTAGTTGGTTAATTTGTCATAATGACATTTACTCTAAATTTTACAGATGTGCTTACCAGCAAAAATGGGTTTGAAAACGACTATGCCTCCGGAATGTCATGTTGGATGGCCAACTGTTTTTTCATTTGTCTTTTCATTTTTTTTTTTCATTTTTATAAAACCGACCCGTCAGGTGTCTATTTCAGCAGACAATGGAAAGTTGAAGTGATATCATGTATATCAGCAGCCTTAGAAACCAGAGAAAAACAGAACAAGAACCGTGGTAAACAAAAGGGAAAGCGGATGCCAAGCGCCTCACCATTAGGCTCAGCAGAACATCGCAGCAAAAAACACTTGTAGAAAACATGGACGATGAGTCAGACAGTGAAAGTAGCAGTGACTCAGTTTACAGTCACGACCCCACCCCATCATCATCTACGGCCCCTCTCACTACACTCAATTTCACCAGAACACACCTCCGAACATTTCAACACAACACACCCCATCAACGAACAATCAAAATCAACAGAACACACCAACACAACCAACAAAACTTTTAATCTCGCTTATAAATGTATGTGGTGTAAAAACCAGAATAAAAAGTGTTGAATTTTATAACTTTATAAACAATTATGATGTGATATTGATGACAGAAACGAAACTAGACGAATTAGACCAAATTGCCTTTTCAGGCTTTAAGGTGATCACGAAAAATAGACTGTTTAAGAGGAAGGCCTCAGGCGGAGTTGCCGCTTTAATCAGTGAAAAAGTACAAAGTAGAGTGTCTCTTATTAACAACACACAGCAAGATTCCCTTTGGTTGAAATTTAAAGGTAACAACGACCAAAGAGACATGGTTTTATGCCTAATATATGTACCACCAGAGAACTCTAACTACTCCAATATATCTATATTTGATGACATTGAAGATAATTTTATTGATTTAAAGTCTAAAAATGAAGATTTTGATATATGTATTGCTGGTGATCTAAATGCAAGAGCAGCTAATTTAAAGGATTATTTGGAAGTATCAGATCACGAAAATGAATATCTTTGTAACGAAATGTCTCTTAACAGCTGTGATATTCAACAGAGCAGAAATAGTGTTGATAAAATTGTTAACAACTACGGTAATAGACTCTTAACGCTTTGTAAGACCCTTGAAGTATTTATTGTTAATGGAAGGTTGGGTGAAGACGCTAATCGAGGAGAACTAACATGTAACAATGTCAGTTTGGTAGATTATTTTATATGTTCTCCTCTAATTTTCCCGACTGTTAGTAATTTTGAAGTTCTGGACTTTGATCCACTTCTATCTGACATCCATTGTGCTGTAACTCTCACCCTTAAATACAAGTGTTCAAACCCACGAAATGTAGATTTAGACAAGGATTATACCACAAACCAGGATAATTCATATGTACGTCGCCCACCAAATAAGCCTAATTGGAAACCGGATTTAACTCATCAATACCAACAAAAATTAAACGAAACCGAGATAAGTGGTATAATGCTTGCGCTAAACGAATTGACAGGTGACATTCCACCTCAACAAAGTGGGCGGGGGCCCTAGGGTAGTGGTTAGCACCGCTGCATTTCACACCAGAGTTCGGGGTTCGGTTCCCGGTCCCGGCGGTTTGAAGAAACAAAAATGTTTCTTCCCCATTCACGTGTGAAAGTCAATATTGTGGGGAGCCTCCGTGACCGAGAGGTAGCGTGCTCGACCTCAGACCGCCAGGGCTCGAATTTCGAATCCTGTGTCTGGAGGACAGTGTCATCTCAATCATCTCACCATCCTCAGGAGGTTCTCCTGGCCCAGTTTAGCCTATATGTGCACAAAGGTGGCCTAAAGCCCGATTCATTTCATTTTTACCTCAACAATGTACCATTAACAAGTTAGTTGACGAGATCAACTCAGTTTACACCTCGACAGCGAGCGATCTGGGAATGTTGAAGTGTGGCCAAACACCCATTGGTACCTAGAAACACCTCGTTAGGACATTTCCACACAGAGATTGGTATGACGATGAGTGTGAAACTAAAAGAAATATTTATGTTAAATACAAAAATAAATATAGGCGACTAAAAAATAATGAAAATTGATACTATTACGAAATTCTGGTCGAAATTATAAGAAACAGATAAACAAGGCGTTTAAAAATTACAAGCAGAACACTGTTAGAAAAATACGTCTACTGAAATCTGAAATCCCAAAGGATTATTGGAATATTATTAATGGCAAAAAAACTTTTAATATATCAGACAAAATGTCACTCACAAATTTTTTCAATCATTTTTCTAAACTTAATAAAGCAGAAGCCCAGGAAATAGAACTAGAATTTTCTTTTGAAGACGCAGATAATCTATTTAATGACAAATTTACACCCTCGGAGGTTTCTAAATTATTACGCAATTTAAAAAACAATAAAAGTAGCGGACCGGATCAGATCTTAAACGAATTTCTAAAATATTCTCCACCAAATATCATTAATATGCTAACTAAACTTGTTAACGTCATTCTAGAAACTGGTATTTTTCCAGAACAATGGAATTTAGCAATAGTTAAACCACTGTATAAAAATGTTGGTGAGCGTGAAGATCCTAGTAATTATCGAGGTATATCATTATTACGTTGTCTCGGAGAAGTATTCTCAAATTTAATAAACGACAGATTGACACTATTCGTAAATGAAAATAACATAATAGGACCCGAGCAAGCCGGATTCAGATCTGGCTTCTCAACGTTAGATCATATTTTTTCATTAAAGAATTCAATTGACATTTACCTTAACAAACACAAAAGATTATATTGCTGTTATGTAGACTACAGTTAAGCATTTGACACAGTTTCACGTACTGAGCTCTGGTCTAAACTATTAAATGATAATCTGGGAAACTTTTTCAGATCATTTATAATTTGTATAAATCGGCAAAATCATGTGTTTCTGTAAATAGTACGCTAACTGATAATTTTTCATGTATGATAGGTGTTAGACAAGGATATAATCTGTCTCCACTATCATTTTCAATATTTTTAAATGACCTTAAACTGTTTTTAGAACCAGCCCACGACGGACTGAAGATTGTGAATACGTTGTCTGTAGAAAATTTAGATCTAGAACTTTTAGTATTTTGTAAATTATATATCCTGCTTTATGCAGATGACACAGTTATTTTGGCTGAATCGCAAGAAGACCTACAGCAATCAATTAATTTAATGGAGCGTTATTGTAGCATGTGGAAACTGAACATAAACGTCTCAAAAACTAAAATTACTTTCTTCTCTCGTGGAAAAATAAGAAAAATACCTAAATTCTTTTTTGGAAAAAATGAGCTTGAAGTGGTTGGTCATTATAAATACCTGGGCCTCATATTTAACTACAATGGAAAATTTACAGAGGCAAAAAACAACTGGTTGTCAAAGGTAACCGAGCTATGTTTTTGTTACTACGTAAATGTAGACAGCTCCAGCTACCTGTCGATATTCAACTCGAACTTTTCGATATTTTAGTCAAACCTATTCTTTTATACGGTTGTGAAGTTTGGGCAGCAGAAAGTGTCGCTATTATTGAAAAAATACATTTGCGATTCTGTAAATATGTACTGCAAGTAAACAAGTCAACTTGTTCCAACATGGTTTATGGCGAGCTCGGCGTAACACCTCTTGTACTACACGCCAAGAGTAGAATAATTATGTTTTGGGCTAGAATATATGAGAGCAGCAGTACACCAAAACTGTCGAATGTTTTGTATCAATTAATTTTTAATCTATACAATCGGAATATATATAAGTCCCCGTGGTTTTCAACCGTGAAAATACATTGGAAGGTTGTGGTTTTTCGGGTGTCTGGGATAACCAACTCATCCCAGAAAGCATAAATTCACTCAAACAGAAATTACAACAACGAGTTAAAGATCAATGTTTTCAACATTGGACCTCAGAAATTAATCTTAGCAGAAAGTGTTTAAATTACAGGATGTTTACAACAACACTAAACACTAAAACATATTTAGTAAATTTGTCCTATCGCGAGAGAGGCATCATGTCTAAGTTTTGCTGTAGAAACCACAACCTTCCAATTGAATCAGGTTGCAGACAAAATATACCCCGCAATCTCAGAATATGTGAGCTGTGCACACAAGATATTGGCGATGAATTTCACTATGTTTTTAACTGTTCTCACTTTGAAGTCATACGAAAGGAATTAATAAAAATACGTCACAGAAACTCACCTTCATCAGTTAAATTGAAACACTTATGAATGTAACAAAAAAAAATCAATTGTTCAAATTATGCAAGTTCATTGAAAAAATCATTTATTTCGTAAAGTGAGTCCCCAAATAAAAATAAAAAATGTATGTACGCTATATTATTAGAACATGATAACTACGCACCTTTAACATGCTCTCGTGGCATGTATTCATACATATCTGTATTTTATATGTATATATTTTTGCAGATCCTATGAAATAAACTATTGTCTATTGTCTAACGCGACGGACAACGCGACATGTGAGGCGCGAAAACCGGCGCGACGCCAGATAAAAATGTAGCAGTTCTGAAAATCATCGCGTTGCCTATCTCGCTCGCGTACGTCATCGCGCTGGTAGGTTTTGGAGATGATCAAATAGTGTGTTTGATAATCAACGCGACGTCGCTCGCGAAATGCGTGGGTGTGTTTTGTGCTTTAGAGCAAATGTGTGCCCCCATTTTTTTGTGGGTGGGACAATGAATACTTTATGGTGGGTACATGTATGTTCATTTGTAGGGCCATGCATTTGAGCCTCTTTCCAACTATTTGCCACTGAATGGTATTTCTCTCCCAGATGATCGCGTTATTTAGATGTATGTGGACGTGGACTCTGGTGTAGTGGCTAAACGCTACCAGTGTCAAGCCGGAGCTTGCAGATTACTCCCTTGCTCTGTTATTCGGGTTTGAAAGAAAAAAAAAGTTTCTTCCCCGCTCACTTGTAGTGATTCAGTATTGTGGGGAGACTCCGTGACCGATAGGTATCTTGCTCTGCGTCAGACCGCCAGTGTTCTTATTTCGAATAGTGTCATTCATCCCGCCATCCCCAAATCGTTATCTTGGTCCGGTTTAGCCTAACACAAAAGAGCCATGAAGCTGCATTCATTCATTTGGTTTTCTGAATTATTTGTCCTGATGACTTTCACTACGCGTTACTTCCTCTTCTGAGTCCCATATAGATACGTTCACATATGCACGAATACGAACGGCAAAAATCCCTTGTTATTTTGGTGTGGGTGTTCACTTATACACGAAGACAGGAATACGTTTATTTGGATCACACAATGTAGCCCAATTTCAGCCCAAATGAGAAAAACGTCAACCACGTGTTGACTATAAGAGCCATGAATATTTTTTTCGATTACAAATAAATTTCAAAATAATTCGCGAAATGTTTTATTTATTTTTGTAATAATTTTTAAATGATTTAGAACAAAGACAAATTATTTGTTTTTAATCCAAAATGTTAATTTTTTTCAATTCAACACATGTTTTACTGATTTGAAACTAGTTTTATTGATTTTGTATATAATTTTAAAGAAAATATTTAAAACATTTTTTTTTAATTATCTAGAGTGTTTAAAGAGCTATATCTGTAAACATGCCGCCCTTTATAATTAAATCATGCGAGGCATCGTTGCCGTATTCCGATGTCGTATTCGTGCATATGGGAACATACCTTTACACATACACCTTTTTTCTTCACGGGGTTTGCTACATAGTTCACACAGTCTTATAAAGTCTGTCTACAAACAAATGTAAATAAGGAAATATTGATGCAATTCTGTGAAACTCAATAGCTTTGACCTCTAATATTTTCACCGAGCTGGCTGATACAATAAGGTATGGGGAGGGGTTCTTATATAACATAGTTTTTGCCGAGTAGCCATTCAAAAGGTTTCCGGTGACGTCACTGCGTTTCACAGAATTGCTGATCGAATTGTCATTTATCATTTGAATGATTGCTTCCATAATTATTTCAAATATAATTCCTCCCACTTATTCCCTATCTTCCTTTCGTCCACGAATAAAAATATACGCTCGACGTGTGGAAATGATAAGTAAGTAAACTGAGCAAGAAACTGTTGAAATAAGCACTGGTTTATCCGGTTTTATCCATTGCCATTCCTAATTTAGCGGTCGAACTAATGTAATAAATCAGGTATACATTGGCTGGTGCGCGTAGAAGAGGATGGGATTTGGGGGATGTCCACTGATGGCTAAGTGGCCTTGACTGTGATCGTGTCAGACCGGGCAGAAGTATTAAACCCGCTCCAAACTAATCCACAGGAGCTGATGGCAATGTGCTGGCTGACACGTCACCACTCAGCTCCCAACAACGACGTGCTGACTCAAAACAATGTAACTGCTCACTTTTCAAGTGAGCAGTTACCGCCTTTTGGCTCAGCACCACCGAGTTAATTGTTAGTCAGCGAGCGCTAAGAGCTTTGCGTCCTTGTAGCGATCCGCGACGACCTGACAGTAAACAACTCATTCCTCTTGTTCGCTGACAATGGGCACGAGCTGGCAGCGGGGAATAAACGTGGCCAACTCGCAACACCGCCGTGCTATGCCCATATAAGACAAACAGCGGTAACTGCTTACTAGAACAGTACGTATCTACTGCTGTTCGCATTTGCATTGCAGCGTGGACATTCAAAAGCAATCAGCAGCAGCTGCTTACTTGAAAAGTTGGAAGTTACAACTTATTTGAAAAATAAGCGGTTACTGTTGTTTGTATTTGTGTAGAAATGTTAACACGCAAACAGCAGTAACTGTTCACTTGAAAAGTAAGCAGTCAATACTTATTTGAAAAGTCTACAGTTACAGCCGTTTGCCTTTGCACTTCCCTGAACTGTGTGTGTTATGCGCCAGGTCTGGTGATCCAGATAATATTCAGTTTATAAATGCCACTCGTCTGACCCGACCTCTAATCACACGGCCCAGCACACACAAGACGTTGAATCAATGTCGGTTTAACGTTGGTCCAACGTCGTAGACGTTGGACCAACGTTAAGCCAGCATTGATTCAACGTCTTGTATCCACTGGCTCCGCGCACTTACCGACAACGCTCACGAAGCGCTGGTGCAACACCCGTGGCGTTGTTTCGACATTGTCCGAGCGTTATGCTCCGGATTGCTGGCTTCTCTCATAACATTTGGGCGATTTGCGGGAAAATCGACGCGTAATTGGACTTCTCTAGTTTGGTTCTCAACTAAACCCTGGTCAGATGAACATTGTTATCTCCCATATGAATTACTTTAGGTGGACTCGGGCCCGGGCGGCGTGCGTCATTAAACCGAACCGAAATCAAACTGATTTATCCGTTTTCTGTGGCGTTTAACCCCTTGGAACACTGATACAGTAGACATTCTGTCTTTCTATTAGCACCTGTATAACCAGTTGTTAAAAAATATAGCTTAAATCTTGAAATAATATATATATTTGGGCTTAAGTTTTGCAAATCAAATCAATTTTCAGTCACTTAAAAAGTTGTGTCTCGGTGATTGAAAATTTCACTTTAATAGCTCAGATGTGTAGGGGTTAGGCATACACACACATCTACGCTATTTATGTGTCTTCGCGTACAATTTTTTGTTTTTGTGTGAAACAAAGCCATTTATATGCACGGGAATCGAGCCTCTGAATCAATGGAAAAATGTTTGCAAGAATGTATGGAGCAGTAAATAAATGAAAGCATAACAGCTACCCTCCCCCCCCCTTAAAGCTTCAGGTTTGGTAAAATTCGTATTTGTTTTTCAACACAGGTCTATGCTGGTTAAATTGGGTATTAAACACAAACAAGAAACCTTATTTCATATGCTCAGAAAATAGATGAAAATGATTCAAGACGTGTCGGTCGCTCAAAGGGTTAGAGGAATAAAACCAGAATGATTGAAATGTCTGACTAACACCAGTGTCTTGCTCAAAGTGACAATTCGTGATTCACCACATGCATTACAGTAACATTAATTTGTATTCTAGATGTGCTTGTTCGGGTGACTGAGCAAAGAATCTAACCTCAATCTCGGTTCAATTTAAAGCCAGACAAAATTTATCGCGGTCTGAAGTCCTACGAAACAAATCCATGTTTTTCCAATATATCTTGATCTGTAGACAAAGCCATCTTTGTTTTTTTTCACCGTAACATTAGTTTTCACAATATCTGTCAAATAGCCATTCTGATTTAGTACATCTGTGACCTACATGCGAGGGCTAACCGCATTGCAACCTCACTGATCAGGAACAAACTAAATTATGGCAAGTTTTTCTTGCACATTTATTCCCAAGAAGACATTGATAAATTACAAAGCCTCCATAAGTCACTGTCTGCCGTGGTAGCCAAGACGTTATCATTCTCTTTTACAGTCACTACATCGGATTACAGTGTCAAATTCCGCAGCATAAAATTTGCACTGCATCTGTTGCCTGGGTGTGGCATAAAACTAGTCTGGTAAATGACAGACTTTGCCATAAGTTTGAACAGTCTTGGAAATTTGCGCCAGTTTATGAGCATACGTATCAATTTTGCTTTGAAGAATAGAAAGTCGTACTGGAATAACCTTATAGCGACTATAATAAATATGTGTGCAATATCCTAACCAGCAGCCAGAGCACGTCCCACCAAACACGAGACGTTGACCCAAGGCTGGGCTAATGTTGGCCCAGCGTCGTAGACGGTGGGCCAACATTAGCCCAGCATTGGGTCAACGTCTAGTGTTTGTTGGGGGGCGACTGCACCTCTGTCGTGACTACCATCGCTTATATCCCTTTATTAACCCTTAAAGCGCTAAGAATGACTATAATTATAGTGGTTTTTATCCGTTTTATTAACCGTTTAAATCGCAGTTATTTGGAACAAAAATTGTGTGTTAAAACATCAGTATTTGCAAATTTTTGTTCTCAAAAAAAACAAGTATGAGTAATTTACACCCACTTGAAGTTGTGAATCGCGGTAGCGAGACACAACTTCAAGTGGGTGAAAAATTGAATTATTTAATTTAGCGCTTCAGGGGTTAACATGACATTCAACGGTTCTCTTTGTTTTTATCATAATTTCAAGTGGGTGGGAATTTGTAAGGGTTAACACATTTTAACCCTTTAAACCCTGACGGTGTGTTAAAGCATCATTTTGAATCTCTGTAGAATGACTTAATTTCCTACACCTAGGGGTTTTAATAATAACATTTGCCAGACACTTCAGGTCATCTTCATCCACTACAAGTCAAAAATCGCGGATTGTAGTGGATGAAGATGACAATGGTAAATTCAGGCGTGAAAGGGTTATATGCCCTATTCAGTTAAACTTTCAGTTAAACTTTTAACATAGTTACAGTGTATCTGTAAAACTTATTTCATTCATGTAAATACGCCTCAAAGCGTAGTAATATGGCTGTTTTTTTCTAATATGAGCAAGGTTAATATCTAAAGCCTCACATTTATCTTTACAAACCATTTTTATAGGGTTTTTCCTTCCCTTATTTATAAGTCTGGAGTACCGATAATAAATATTATAAGCGCGACTATCAAGTCTATTACTTTGGTGTGGTAGGCCCTAATCTGTTGTTGAATCCAGCAGAATGCATCAAGAAAAATTATTGATTTTTTTTTCGCATGTACAGTCAATATGTACAGTGTTTTTTTTTACAAAAGAGCCTTTCATTTTACAAGATGTTAAGAACTTCGACAGGGGGTAATGAATTAATTATCTTATTATTTATTCATCATCTTATAATTTATTCATTAATTCGCTCGTTCATTCGTTCGTTCGTTCGTTCGTTCGTTCGTTCGTTCGTTCGTTCGTTCGTTCGTTCGTTCGTTCGTTCGTTCGTTCGTTCGTTCGTTCGTTCGTTCATTCATTCATTCATTCATTCATTCATTCATTTATTTATTTATTTATTCATTCATTCATTCATTCATTCATTCATTCATTCATTCATTCATTTTTACATTCATTTATTCATTCATTTATAGCCTACATTTTTTACACGTGTGCGTCGCTCGTGATTTAAGTTACGTATAGTGGCTTTCAAATTGTTTATAACCAAATTAACTACACTTTGAAACCCTGTATAAAAACCAGGATACAGTTGCATTGTCTTCTCATTTGTCATGAGGTTGAGTTGACCACGACACGAGTGAGTGAAGGTGATTTGATAGTGCATGTCACACAGTTATATGGTTACAGACAGGGGCCGGTCCATCTGTCACGTCTTGACCAGCGCCTGACCACAACGCCGCACCTCTGGACAGGAAATTGCCAGGACCGCCGCTGTATTTCCCGAGCCTGATTTACACCCGAGTGAAACCCACCAGTGGTCCATCAGACCCGCGCTCACAGGTAGTATGCCAGACGAACACGACGACGCGTGAATGCCGGGCCAGCGTCTGCGACGCTGGCCCGGCATTGACGCGACATCGTGTCGGCGTCCACTGTTTGTCGGGATACTGGATGTGCAACCGGCTGAATAGGATTTCCACGGGGATAGAATTTGAGCGAGTGAGGCCAATGTATACATGTACCTTGACACCTTTCACGTGCTGGGTTCCGGCCCGTGCGCTATTTTCACTCCGAGATTCGTATTTCTCTTGCGTCCTCACAATAAATTAGCACGTGAGTTAGTGTTTTGAAGACATCCGCGTCAATTTTATCAGCATATGTCGCGTATATTTTCGAGATATTCTCCTGTCGACACGGGAAGGGACGAGGACAAACCGCTGGTTACTCGGTAGACGGCGTAAGTGGTGATAGATTGTCGGCAAAACAATGCCGGTTTGGCCGCGGCATTTGAAGTTATCTTTGAGAAAATTGGTTCACTGAAGTGTACTGCTGGCAGAACGGCAAATTGGTCTGCAACTATAGCCGATATGTTGTGGGCATAAACCAAACGAATAGGCTGCAATCTTCACAAACGTCTCTGCCATCCCGCACGTCTCCTACTTAGAATCACAATCGATAATACAGCCCTCCGGATTCACACAATATTGTGACACAACTCATTTTTTTGCTGATAAATGTCTGTAGAGCGTAATCACCACGCATATACATATAAGTATGTATTTTTATAATATATATAAATCCCAAAGAAGCAAACATGTTTGCGGAGGAATTTTCAAGCTACAATCGCTACTGTTATTTTTAACATTTTATTCGCGCTTTAAAAAACAGGTTTTAAGAATAAAGTCCATATATACATAAATATATACAATAATCGTACAAATATGCATTGTAAGTAAAATTATGTACATCAGAATTTCAAATACAGGTGAACTAAGTTCGACATCCAGGATAAAATTTATATACATGGTAATTACACTTAAAAGTGAAATTAAGTAAAAATATACTATACATAATTTGTGTTTCCCGCACTAAAACCAGAGATTAAATAACTACATATTAGTATAAAAGTAGCACAAAAATCCTCTGGAAAGCGTAGAAACTTATAAAACAACTACAAGTAGAGCAATTTTTAAAGCATGCAACTTTATAATAATAGCATTATTTTAGTTTTATAAAGTCTTCACAATTTAAATGATCTATATATTTGCTTGACTGCGGAGCAAATAGAAGGTGACCAGGGTGCCCTTAGCCACCACACATGTTTAGTTAATAATGCACTCCATGATAATAGGGCCAAATACCATATAATATCATAATAATACAATGAGACAATACTATATTAAGAGTATTTATAAAAACAATAATACAACTATGTGGTATAAAAATAGAGCCCTTTTAACATATACCTCGACAAGTACATATCGTTAGTACCTTTAAAATAAAAGTACTTTGATTAGTCTAAATTGCATCTGCTCAGCTCGCATAGCCGTCGCTCAGCCGAAACAAGCCATCTACATGTATACAGTACCAGCCTGAGTTAGACTGGTGGGTCTCGCCTGCCAAACACATGAGTATCGACACATGAGGAGCTTCCGTCATTCCAAGGATACTGTTCTAGTATCCTTGGTCATTCTTAGGAAGCATAGCGAAAAGCCTTCTCCCATCAACTTAATACAGGTTACAGTAGTATATTATTGTTAGTACCGGTTTATTTTGCCCGAGTTTGTGTCCTATTTAGGGGGAAGAGGGGTGCTGTGTGTGGGAAACGGTTGACATTTCTGTACACCAGTCCTTATGAACATGTGCAATATAGCGTTTGAGATCCCTAGGTTAAGTACTTTCGTGTTTAAAAAGTCTTCAGAAAAAAGACATTCACAATTATATTCGTGGTTAAGAGCTTAAAGGGTTTTGGTTGAAATAATGTTGGCCCAGCGTCGCAGACGGTGGTCCAACATTATTTCACAATTGGGCCAATGTATCGTGTTATCCGGGTTGTGGCCTTTCGAGGGGGGATAAAGTGCCACCTGTATGGAGCAAACACGGGACAATCACCCAATTCTGTTCCAATGTTGGGCCAGCGTCGAATACGATTGTCTAGCATTGAACCAGCAATGGGCTGCGACGCTGGCCCAACATTGAACCGGTATTTGGTGGGTAGGCCTACATTGTGTGTACGAGGTACATCGTATAGACGCTTACACGAACTTATCCGCGATGGTGGTGGAAGGATGGTGGAAGGAATAGGCCTTGAAGGCCCGTTGAAGATATACTCCTTGGTTGTTTCAAAAAATTATATCCTGGACATTTAGGATACTGGCCCATGAGGAAAACCAATACAGTTATGTTTACAAAATATTAGGCCATTTTTTTGTCTAAAACACTCAAACAGACTAAATCCGGGCCTCGGAGTTCGGGAACTCCTTTATTTCTAGTTATTATTGGGTTAATACATGTTGATTACGATAATCCAAATGTCACGCACACGCTTGACATCCACAACTGCTTGTCTAAAAGCAAACATTATCACTGTTAAAACTGTTTTGAAACTTTAAATAATAAAAGCTATTCAGTTTACTTACAAAGCCGTCCAATAATTGTTCTTGACGCAAATCCGTTGTAATCTATACAATAAGTAAACAATAAGTTCGGTTCGAACCTGGACCGAAATATAGCAAATACATTATTATGGCGTTTCAATATTATTGTTATTAGTGATATAAATATATATATAGGTCTATTGTTATATTTTGAAAAATAAATTGAACTGGTCTTTTTTCAGAATATAATAATTTACCTGTCCTATACTGCGCCACGTATGATACGCAGCTGGTTTTTCTTTAGCTTCAGAATAATCACACTTGCTTTGTTTTCTTTGGATGCTATAGCTATACGGTCCCGCTAGAGCTATATGTAGGCCTACTGGCGATAAAAAATAGGCGATCTCACAGCGATTGATACCGATATCGATATCTTTCGGCGTTCGACAGACGAATGCATGGGAGATGTTATGGTGAAGTTTTCACGATGTCGCCGCCTTTCACGGTATATAGTCAACTCTCATCTGATTCATCCCCAGCAAACACAAAACGTCGAACCAATGCTCGTTTAATGTTGGTACAGCGTCGTAGACGGTGGACCAACATTAGACTATTATTATTGGTTTAACGTCTTGTGTTTGTAGGGTCACTGACTTCTCGCCGTATTTATGTCCCCCTACGTATCACCGAACATCCTGCAATTTTTAAGCGATATTTTCCAAAATATTGCTTGAATGTTCGTCAATACATCGCGTGTTGTGTTGGCTTGTGGAACCACACGTTCGATATCGCTACCATATCGCATCTTAATATCGCTTAAAAACCACTGTTCTTAACCAACTAAACAGAGAGACTATCTTGGACATGGTTAGGCGAATGTTCATTTCCCCCTTATAATATAAATAAGTAAGGACCGGAGATGCACTCGCTGTTTTTTCGCAGTGACAACATTAAATTCAGGGCAAAAGTAGTATTAAAATGTCAGTTTTGCAGTGATAAACTTACATCTTGTATACGTTTACTGTAGCTGATTAGATACTTATTAACCCTTGTCCTGCTGAATTGCTTCAATTGTATTTTTCGTCATTTGAAGCTGGAATTGCTAACGCAATTTCCAGCTTCAAATGACGAAAAATATAGATATTTTTCGAAAATATACATGTTCTAAATTGAGTTATTTTACTAACTGAACATCTACCACAAACTGTATTGTCCATTTCAGTGACAGATTATTTGGCTTAAAATATGCTTAAAACCGTATATATCCGGGTCTAGCAGGACAAGGGTTAATCGGTGAAGCCAAGGTTTTTATTAGAACACCGGACTCTGAAAAAAAACAATTGTAGTCAAAAGTGGCAGTTGAAAACTTTTAGCTGTATAGGAAGGGAGCGAATTGCTCGAGGTGATCGCGAAATGCACTGACCCAAAAGTGAATCCGAATCAATTTAGTATTATGTCAGCGTTACTATGTATAGAACATGGCGTGTGACTGGCTGTGATTAGATTCATACAGAATCAGACATTTGCTGAAATGTGCGTGTACACATGCTACAAGCCTTGCCCAGGATTATACTCAGGCCGCCAGTAATTGATGTTTCTCGAAGATTCTAAACATTGTCATTTTACAAGTCTTCCTAAGATCAAAATGACGACAGCCGTGTTTCGTATAATTTTTCTAGAATTACACCACTGTATGTTTTGTGTCTGATCACCAGATGTCGCTGGCCATACATTTTAGATGCTAACCATAACCTAAATCGTCAACACGAGTCGTTGTTTAATGTTGGGCCAAAATAGCTGAAGGTTGTATAACATCAGGCCAACAGTGGATCAACGTTTCGTATTTGTTGCGAACTTGGAAAATTACATACTTACTCACTTGGAACTAACCATTACTACATATCACCCCTTCACTAGTGATATGCCACGTTTTCCTGTGTTTATTGTCGTTTTATTGTCGTTTTATTTGCCGTCTTTGATTATGACTTTTTTGAAGTAGACCACCCTTCACGGTGAACCGGGATGCAAAAGTAAACGAAAGAGGAGAATTACGCCGTGTCAAGGCCAGCAGCAGTAACCAGCAAGCAGTTACTGCCGTTTGTTTTTACATACTATGCAGAGGCAAACAATAGTAACTGCATAGTGTTTAATCAATAAATTACTGCTGTTTGTCTTTGCAATGCAAAAGCAAAACAGTAACTGTTTACTTTTCAAGTAAGCAGTTACTGCTGCATGCATGGCAAACACAAGCAACATTACCTGTTTACTTTTCAAGTAAGCAGTTACTGCTATTTGCCTTTGTGGGGTGGAATTCTATCCAATAGATCAGTCAAGTCATGGATCACATTAAATTGAGGCAGAGGCTACAAGTGTTCACCTTAAGTTCCGTCTGCTCGGGTCTGAAATAATAAAAAAAAAGTATTTCCTACCTGAAGGATGGAGAATTATGTCATGCATAGGCAAGCGGCAGTAACTGCTTACTTGATAAGTAAGCAGTTACCGCTGTTTGCCTTTGTATGGAAGTATTCACCGAAAAAAACAGCGCCAAAACTCTCTCACTATCGTGAGTAAGAATCTGTTAGTGGCTGTCCTATTGTCGCTTTAAAATACTTTTCATTTTTGTTTCAATCGAAATCTTCTTACAGTCAAGTCAAATGTATTTGCTTCACAAAATTATAATGTGTTTGCAAAATACAGGGTTACAACAGTACATAAAACTAAATATTAACAACAATACACAAAATCAAATATCAGCATAATACACCCGTTACTACAGCAGACTTATGAATTTGTACTTGTCCGGCTATGGGTCCATATATTTTATTTACACCAACAATATATATTTACATATTTTATTCAATTTTAGTAGGTTTATTATACCAGTATCTGCATGACAGAATTATTAGTAATATATCCCGTGTACCACTTATATATTAAGTTGTTTTTAAGCTGTGAAGTATAGAGATGCAGTAAAATGGTAGTAAGTGTAATAATATATTCTGAGCCCTTTATAATGTCACCATGATTCCTAGTGTCTCATGTATATCCTGTGCCCTTTATAATAACACCATAATAACAATACCCATTGTCTGAGATAATGATATACTGTGCCCTTTCTAATGGCATCATGATACCCATAGATAGAAATCTCACATTTAAGTTTGTCCAAATGTAATTAACCTTTACGGGGCGGGGATTGACATTAGACGTCAGAATCCGACGTCTGTAGACTTGTGAATGCTGCTTTAGAGTAAAAATATTCATTATGGTCGTAGACCCATGACATAGGTATTCAAATGAATCGAAAAGAGCTGACCTTATCAGGTGGTTTTGACGATTTACAATTGAAAACAACCTTTTGGTCTCCATGGTTTATACAAAAAACTTTCAGCGCTTTAACCCTTACAGCGCGGGGATCCACTTTAGTCGGCAGAATCTGACGTCTGTAGACGTCAGATAGTCGATCCCCGCGCTGTAAGAGTAAACATATTTCTATTGGCCGCAGACCCATAACATAGGTATTCAAATGAATCGGAAAGAGCTGACTAAGACATTTATGATGATTTTAAATTGAAAAAAACTCATTTTATTGCACTGTTTTTTACAAATTATTTCAGCGCTTTACGGGTTAGAGGGTTAACTGTTCATCTACCACAACATATTTGATCGATTTCAGTGATGTGTCATTCGATTTAGATCTTGTTTGAGAACGTGTATATCGACGGGTTAAAACAATAGTGTGCTAAGTGAGATTTGTGGCCTTTATAATATAACAACCAGCTAAGTCAGTTATAATATGTATAAAGTTTGAATTTATTCCAAATTCGGATTAAATTTGACAGTAAAAGAGATCAAGTCGACTCAGCACATTGTTATTCTCGTGAATAGGAGCACATATCAGCATAATATCTGTCCAACACAGAACCCCGCGCTGTAAGAGTAAACATATTTCTAATGGCCGTAGATCCATAACATAGGTATTCAAATGAATCGGAAAGAGCCGACTAAGACAGTTATGATGATTTAAATCCTTGTCCAAGTCGATTTGACACATTGTTGTTCTGTTATTCCATGCCTATAGGCTCTGATTCTGGGACAGCAAAGGTGCAAGTGCACTTAGCGCATTGTTATTCTGAGATTTATGGGGACAATACAGGCTAAATGCCTAGATTTAGTTCATTGTTGCTCTAAGAACAATCTCTGCATATTCTGTGTTCCTGGAATGTGTTCCCCTTGGATATGAAAGGATGTATCTGCCACTTGTGGGAGATACACCCTTTTATATCCAAGGGAACGAATTATACCAGCAGGTGAAAGTGTGAAAGAACACCTAAATAATAAACTGTGTTGTTTTGCATGACCTGGAGCCAATCCCACTTAAAATCTTAAAACTAAGATTATCCTAATTTAATTTCCATTAGAAAAATTAAAGATAAATCTTGACTTTCCTAATGGGAATGAGAGAAAGTTAAAGCGACTCAATCAGGCTAATATCATAATAAAAATCGGTGATTTTATTTTGGCTTCTTAATATGGCTTCTTGAAATTCCCGTATTTCTTATTTCGGATATGCATATCCGAGATAAGAAATTCGGAGATTTCGTCTCTATATGTCGCTTAACTGGTAAATGGGATATGCATATCCGAGATAAGAAATTCGGAGATTTCGTCTCTATATGTCGCTTAACTGGTAAATGCGCGACACAACAATTTTAAAACTTTGCAGTTCTAGTCTATGAACATGTTCACATCATATGGTCATATTAGGAAGCCAAAATAAAATCACCGATTTTTTTAACGGTTTTAGCCTGATTGAGTCGCTTTAAGATAATCTTGGTTTTAAGATTATTTGTGGGATGGTCTCCTGGCTTCTATGGCACGTTAGGTGTGAGTTATGCTCGCTTTTTTTGTTTCATTTTAAAGCTACCCGACGCCATTTCTGGCTTAATATGACAAAATAATTCCACTTACAAGAAATAGACTCCCAACTTGAATTATCTAGTTAACTGAGCATCTGTTTTTTTAAATTAATTTGTTTGTTTGAAACTCGTTCTAAAATATATATTCACGGGTCTAATAGGACATGGATGTAAAGCACTGCTGGATATTATATATAGTCATATGTAATTGGCCCTTAAATGATACCTTTGCACTTAGCGTGTGGAGATGTCTCGTAACGTGAGTCTGGGGCAGCAGGACATCATATCCGCATGCAGGAGTAGGCGTCAGACCCCCCCCCCCCCCCCAAGTAAAAAATATACAGCTCACAACCTTACATCAAATTCACCCAGCCTATAGACAAAAACCGCTGGCAGAACGATGGGCCAATGGCGTGTGATGTCTACCCCGTCAGCAGGTGTCGCCCGTGGAGCATCGGTCTCTGATCATGAGAACCGGTGTCCGTTAGCGCACATAACTCCCAGCTAACTGTTTTGTGAGTCGTTCAGGCTGATCAGGAGGTGCCCAACAGACAAGAGGCATTGCCCCAGTGTTGTCTTAATGTTGGGCCAGCGCAGGTATTTCTTTATTCAGCTCTACCTGAGAGGCTACTTCACTGAATTCAGCACACATTGAGCCCAATGGTGTTTTAATGCTGGTGAATGTCTCGCGTGTGCTGCGTTCTAAGATCTTCTCGCAGATCTTCCCCATCTGATTCATGTCACTGCGTTATGTTACCAGGTTACACCCATAATATCAAATGCCGTAATTCCAGCCATATTTGACCCCATGTCGTCCGACTGAAAACAAGACGTCATATTGCTATTATGCTTGTTAAAGTAGCAGATGTGACCTTTTGTTTCCAGAAGCACGATATATGTGTGTCACTTGCAGATTCTTCATTTAAGCATCTATATAGCCACACACATATGCTTATCATTTTCGTTTATCTCAATGTGGGAAGCGCAGCACCACAAATTAAAAGAAATGAACCGATTTTATTAACCCTTTCTGGGCGGGGGACGACTTTGGATTGCACAATGTGACGTCTATAGACGTCACATTCTGACGTCTAAGGTCGACCCCCGCTCTGAAAGAGTAACATATTTATAATGTAGACCCATAACATAGGTATTCAAATGAAGCAGAAAGAGCTAACTAAGATATTAATGATTATTTCAAAGTGAAGAAAATTATTTAGTCTCTTGGTTACATAACCATAGTCCAGCGCTTTAACCCTTTAACCGCCGGTGTCGCATATATTCGAGTTTTTAGTTTTTATTAGCACATTATATACCACCTTTTAAACATGTTAAAGATAAAATGTGACATCAATCAGCAATATTTGAAAACAGTTGACCTCCATTTTATCAAATCTGAATAAATTTCAATCACTTGAAGTTGTGGATCGCGTCAGCGAGACACAACTTTAAGTGGGTGAAAATTCAGATTTAGTAATTTGGCGGTTAAAGGGTTAAATACATAGGTGTACTGTAACATAGCAGAGATCGCTCTTATTTTGATGGACGATACCATCTTCTGTAGGTTGAATTTTATTCAAAATGTGCTATGTGGGGCATTCATGTTCCATACGTGCACCAAAAATAAATGTAAATGTTAACCTGCTTAATGTTAAAGTTATCTCGCTACATCGACCCATGTATCAAGTCGGTAAAAATTACTCTTATTCGTTAGCCCGGCTTTTTATTTCTAATTAATAACTGTGGGCTATTTCAATTGTTTAGGTTTGACGTCTTCAGTGTTGGCATTGGCGTTAACATTTACTTGTGGGCCCTATCACTTCTTAAGTTTTTCATGTATCCTGTTCAGATTTTTTTGCGTTTTGCTAATAACCAGTTTTCAGAATAGTTCAATAATGCCTGAAACAAATGGTCGATTTATCTCGATTTTTTGCATTTTACGTTGTTAATTTTTCATTGTGTGGCGATACAATATGTATCCTGCTCAAATTTGTTCTGAATATTGCTAATAACCAGTTTTCAGACAAGTTAAATAATGGTGGCGGGCTTTTTAATTGTCGAGTGTGCTCTTGTCGAGTGTGGAAGAAAAGATTTACAATTATGGCTGATTAAGCCTTACAATGCAAGGATCGACTTGGAGTCGATACCCGCATTGTAAGAGTAAGATATTTATAATGGCCGTAGACTCGTAACATACGTATTCAAATGAAGCAGGAAGAGCTAACTAAGACATGATAATTTCAAATTTGAGAAAACCCCTTTGTTTTCTTGGTTCATATAAGCATATTTCAGCGCTTTAACCCTTTAGCCGCCAAATTATTAAATTAGAATTTTCACCCACTTGAAGTTGTGTTTCGCTGACTCGATCCACAACTTCAAGTGAGTGAAAATTATTCAGATTTGACAAACTGGAGGTCGACAAATTTCACATTTTGGACGGCACCGGCGGTTAAAGGATTAAGGGTTTAGCACACATTTCACTTTTACAAATCCGAGTAGTTTTCAGTCACTTGAAGCTCTGGATCGCGGTGGCGAGACACAACTTCCAAAAATTAGGGGTTAAAGAGTTAACCCTAAAAGCCTTAACCCTTGTCCTGCTACGCCCGGATATATACGGGGTTAAGGATGTTTTAGATCAATAAAAAAACCACCTTATTTTGATCAAATAGTTTTTAGTAGATGCTTAGTTGATCCAATAATTTAATTTTTGACATGTCTATTTTTCATAAATAGTCATATTTTTCGTCATTTGAAGCTGGAAATTGCGTTAGCAATTTCAGCTTCAAATGACGAAAAATACAATTGAAGCAATTCAGCAGGACAAGGGTTAAGAACAGTATGCTGGTTTGATTATGTATACATGTAACATTTTCAAATTAATGGGGTTTTTCGACTCTGGTCTAATATTATTAGACCGATGTAAAAATATCGTGCTTGTTGGTATGGGTATTACGATCTTGATCATTTTGTCAAATATGTATTAAGGTAGCAAAGCCGTGATGCTGTATGTTAACTGATGCCTGCAGGAGATGGTTTCGAGTCCATATTTCACCTTTGTAACACTATGGAGTACATGATGAAACCGTCAAAAACCGGCTGACTGTGGTAACTGTCCCTTAAACGTAAATAACAATATCCGGTTACTTTTCAATTAAGCAGTTACTACCGTTTGATATGTATGGCAGAGCTAAACAGGTATAAGGTGCTGGTTTATAGTCTGATACCCAGTCTGAAGACCTATCATCTGTTTTTTATTCTCTGCCCGACGAAGTTGAGGCGGGGCGTATTGGCGTCGCCACGGATGTCCGGCCGCCCGTCCGGCCGGCCCGCCGTCTGTCTGTCCGCATTTCGTTTCCGGAGCACATCTTAGATGGCCAAGGACACGAACATTAAAACTATTTCCCAACGTTTAATTGAGTGGGGAGAAACATGACATTTTTCGGAAAACCTACACCCGCCTTGCAGGCAGCAGCAGTTGCAATTGCAATTTTCTCCCTGCAGTAAATGTTGAATTGCTCGGGTGGCTGAAGGGTTACCTAGGAAACATTATAATGACTGATCTGTTGAGCATTCGTCATTTTCTCCAGATAACACTTACTCTACTATAAGTCACATTAACACTTACACCGCTAAGTACGACTATAGTCTTTTCCAATCTATTTTATTATCAGGCTACATCATAGTTATTGAGACTGAAATGTGTGTTTAGACATCAAGATTCGCAAATGTTTGCTCTCAACCTAAACAAATATTAGTAATTTATTTTCACCCACTTGAAGTTGTGGCTCGCGGTAGCGAGACACAACTTCAAGTGGGTGAAAATTAAAATGATTTAATTTAACGCTTTAATGTTTAACACTAACTTGTCTTGCCCTGTAAGTATGAATCATGGGACTGTGTACCCAAAGTCACATTAAAACGGATCAAACAGGATCGCATGTTGTTTGCTGATTTCTCAGTCGATTCTCAACAAATTTTCATGAAATTTTGCAAACACTATTTTTCAAAAGAATCCCCCAGCAGCCCTGAAAATTTCGTAAAATTATACAGCGTATTTCAAAAGTTAGACCATTTGATATTGTAGTAAATTTAAATTATGACGTCCCTTAATAAACCCATTGAACTAATTCCAGAGTTTTAACTTTTAAAATATTCAAATGTTTTTGGGAAATTTTTATCGCTGTTAGTCCTTTGCAAAATTTCAAGGAAGTCGGTGCATAATTGGCAGAGAAATCGGCGAAAATCATTCAATCCTGATTTAATGTGACTTCGGGTAAAGGCCTAGGTATAAAACCTGGACTAAGCGTAGGAATCGCGATAGCAATTCACAATTCCCACCTGAAGGTGAACGAAAATGAGATGAAACAGCTGGGTGCGGATTAACAATCAATCAATCAATCAATCAATCAATCAATCAATCAATCAATCAATCAATCAATCAATCAATCAATCAGTCAGTCAATCAATCAATCAATCAATCAATCAATCAATCAATCAATCAATCAATCAATCAATCAATCAATCAATCAATCAATCTCAGGGCTTAACATATGCATTATGTATCAATATATATTATATATATATTAACATATAATTATAAATATAATTCGATTAATAAATAACGCCAGCAAAAAATCATAATAATACATTTTAATGCAGCTACTTGAAGTTTTCTAAACACAGTAAATAGTAGATATGGCGCTGTTGTTGGTTTTTCTCCTGTCAAGTGTTCATCACTCTAGATCTAGCCACCAGTGTTGTTTTAATATTAGCCGACCGTTTTCGAAACTTGCCCAAAATATAGCAGCGCCGGGTTTGTGAGATATAAAAAAACACGAAAAAGCACGGTGTCATTATATTCCAATTTCTAACATGTCTCTATACGTTGCAGAAATTTTTGCCGAGGTTGTTGAACTTTAAAATAGATAACCAACCAATCGATCTATCACTAGTGGTAGCAACAGGTTGATTTTGGGTTTTGCAGGCTTGTCAGCCTATCTGTCATTATTAGATTTCGGCGGAGCTGGAACAGCTGCCGATCCCATTCTCTGATAGTGCCGCGTGGAAGAACCGGATAAATGCTGCAGACTCGCGAAATGAATGCGTTTCAACCCTCCTGAACGAAAGGTCGTGGCGTTTCAGCATTAAATTGCACATCGAAACCCAAGTCTTGGGTCCTCTGGATATGGCTGGGGGGTGGGGGGGGGATGAATCCCCTGGACATGTCCATAACCCCTTATGGGGCGAGTGAAGGAAAACCTCTGAATAGGCCACCAATGGGCTTTTGGTGAAAAGGATGCTGGTTCAAGGCTGGGCAAACATCTCATATTTTGACCGGCATTGAACCAACGATTGACTGCTGCATCTGTTGAATCAATGTGGATTAACCCTTACAGCACTGAACTTCTTTTATATAAGCCATGGAGACCAAAAGGTTACTTTCAATTTGAAATCATCATAAATGGCTTCGTTAGCTGTTTCCGCTGCATTTGAATACCTATGTTATGGGTCTACGGCCATTATAAGTATAGTGCGGAGATCGACTTGAGACGTCAGAATCTGACGTCTACAAACGTCAGATTCTAAAGTCGATCCCCGCGCTGTAAGGGTTATTGTTAGTCCACCGTCTGCGACACTGGCCCAACAAGAAAAAGCATTAGTTGAAAATCTCCTTTTTGCTGGGTGGTTTGTTTGGACGGTTTTGTTTTACCATTTCCCAATGGTGAGGTAAATCACCGGGTAATCTAAACTAAACACGACATACCATAAATTAAAGTACACCGTACTTGATCCTAGGAGTCCGCTAAACTCTTTGGAATGACAGAGGTATGCTTGTCTCTCGTAATCACCTCTTTGTGACTGTCAACACAATACACGGGCCTGTATTCTCGTACAAGTTACGATATATCATAGGCTTCGGGTTGGTCGAGATGGCCATCTCGACCAATCCGAAGCCTACGATGTATCGTAACTTGTACGAGAATACGGGCCCAGACAACTACTATGAATTAGGGTCAATAACTTATAAAATAACAACTAACTGCACAGGGCCCTTACATGTATGTAGACGTTTTTAGCCACGTTTCACTTTCAACACAGAGAGGCCAAATAAAATGAAACGGAAATTCATATATTATGTTGTGGTAGCTGTTCAGCTAATCAAATAATACAAAAAAACATTGTACACTGTTTTTCATAAATTAGACATTTTTCGCTATTTGAAACTGGAAATCGCGTGAGAAATGGAGAAAATTATTTTTAGGGGGTTTTCTGAAAAGTTCACAATGTCCCAAAAAACGTAGTATAGACCCTTCGTTCGTATTGCTGGGTGGGTGGTTGTTGCTCCTTTCGTGTTGGTGGTTTGCGATTTTTCAAATGTATTTCTTTTTGTGTGGTGATTTCTCATGTCCCCGTCATTCGTATTGGAGGGGTAGGTGGCCGGTCTGACTTCGAGCTTTAATGGTATGACTAATTACCATTGATTAAATGGATCTGTTAATAAAATATTTAAAAAAAAATTATTTTGAAAAAAAATCGCCTAATGGTTATTTACCATTGCCTTCTATTCGTGTTTAGACTCCCGCATGGATGGGAACATCGGTATTATGTAATTTATCCTACATCTCGCCAACAGTTCCGCGGCAAAATTGCAAGACGGGACTAGAAAACATCATGCAGGCGTTGAATTAATAGTGGTTTATGTTGAGCCAACATTGACTCTGCGTTTTGTGTTTACCGGACAAGTTTTCAACCCTTTAGGCACGACTATTACTTTTCTTTGCCTTTTTATTAGCCCGCCGGCGTCGTCGGCATCGGCGTTAAGATTTAGGCCTACTCACAGGACACGGCACGATCAATTTTGCAAACGTCGCGCCGGACTTCGCGCTGGCAATCGCGTTAGTGTGTTTCGCGCTTAATCACACAGTGGGATCAACATGAAGTAAACTCTTGTTATATTATATGTTTAGACCCAATACATTTTGCTTGGACAATGAAATATTAAACATGGTAAACATGATAAAAATATGAGAAATAGGATTTTTTTTCTCGTTTAAATCCATTTTTATACAGTAGTAGGGCATTCCACATTGATTAGCACATTGATCAGCTCTGTGTTACAGCAATTTTATCACTGTTCAGTGTTGATATATATAATTGTCTAGTTTTCCTTGGAATGACATATCATATAATTTCATCAAACTTTCACCTTTTTTCCGTAACATGCGTCCAGAGTTGAAGATTTTGAAAGGTAAACAAAAATCCAACCTCGTTATTTTGAAGTCAACACTTTGTGAGTGCCAACTTAAATAAAAAATTGTAACGTTGTAATGTACACATTTGACGTAACGTAACCTTGTGTTTTGCAATCGGGAGTAACAACTACAATTTTGTAAAAAAACAAATAAGTAAATTTGATTCATTTCAGATCAAACCATTGCAATCCGTGCTGATTAATGACACATTTCACTCAAAGCTGTAGTTTTTCTTTTGATTTGATAATCTATAGAACGAAAAATGCTAAAATCATTTAAAAAATCAGTATTTTTATTTCGGCTCCTTGATATGTCCATGATATGTGAACATGTCCATAGACTAGAGTTGCGTAAATTTTCGTGTTGCACATTTGCTAGTTAATCGTGAAATAAGGACGAAATTTAATTTCGGACATGCATGTTCAAAATAAGAAATAATCGAAAAACTGATAAATGGGGCTTTCAGCGCACTTGCTACGTTGCCACAGCAGCCGCAAATTTAAAAAACTTCCGCAATTCTAGTCTATGGACATGTTATGCCACATTAAGAAGCCAAAATAAAAATACTGTTTTTCTGATGATTTTTTTTGTCGAGTGGTGTCTTGACCAATCAAAGTACTGAGATCTAGATGATAAGGTGGATGGAAAACAGGCGTTTGTAAATGATGAGGTGCACCCGCCGCCACCACGTGACCAGTGGAGATTTATCATGTGTGTGAGGAAATGGCGACCAGTCCAGCTAAATGCCCCCCCCCCCTTTTGTACTACCTGCAGCATCAAATATCACCGTATGTCAGGCGAGAAGCAAACCTAAAACGCAACCATTCGCCGGACATTTATTATTAGGCGAATGTTGGTGTGCTGAAACACATCTACCACGAGGCGTTGAACCAATTCCGTTATAATGTTGGCCCACCGTCTGCGACGTTGGGCCAGCATTATAACAGAATGGTTCAACGCCTCGTGTCTCCTTTAAATTTGAACGAAATCAACAAACTCAACGGTCATGTGGTGTACTACTGCTTATGCGCTATGTACTTATCAAATTGTGATTACTAATTTTTAAAAACGTACACAATGTCCAATAAAAACCTCCACTCAATTTTTTGTCATCATCCATATATATATTCTATTAGGCCACTAGAGACCAATGGGAAACAAAAAAAATCAATAATCCTAGCATTTTTTTAAAGGTTTCAACCACTGTTCATCATGACTATAGCCTCACTAAAAGTCCGATGCATTTTGACCATGTAGCATCCACACTGGCCGCTGATAACAGATTAAATTGATTCAAATCACTGATTAAACCATCTACATTACTTAGTACTTTTTTAAATATTGCCCCCCCCCCGCTTTTTAACGGTGGTTTGGAGCAACACTGTCGTATGTGATTTGTTTGCCCTTTTTAATTGATATGACCACTTCCCGGTGTCAAGCAAAATTAGGCATGGGGTAGATATTAGGCATGGCCTCAATTCCTACTCATTGCGCATGACAGTGTGTAACGCCTGCGGATGATCATGCAGCGATTTTTTTTTACATCAATGTGATTTTCTACTACCATTAAATATGTTGTCAAAGATGCAGTAAGCTCAAATATTTCTTAATGTTGTATATTAGAGATAATATGATGATCAAGGGGCTTTAGTATAGGTAATTTAACTGTGGAATCTTATAATAATAATAGTGATAACAAATTAATAATAATTACGCTAACCATGGAGATTGACATTTTATAATTATTGATACTATCAGTATATCACACAATATAAATCACTGTGCGTCAAACGGTAATTTTTTTCTGGAATATCTCACTCAAGTATAATGTTATATTATAAACCATTAAATAAAAGAAATCCTGTGTGCTTTAATAAAGTACAGAACCCATATATATATAAACTTTTTTAATAAATACAGATATTTATGTATATATAGACTGAAGTTATATCGGGGTTGAAAACTATTTTAAATACATGTAGGCTGTATCAAGGACATTACGCACAGCCGACTGTGTTGTCCTCAGGTTTAACAACTCTATGGAAAATTGTTACGCCTAAGAACAATAGGGGCCGTATTCTCGTCCAAGTTACGATATATCGTAGGCTTCTGAAGCCTACGATATATCGTAACTTGGACGAGAATACGGGCCCAGGTCCACAACATCAGTGACTCTCACCGCGAGCGCTGGGGGCTCAGTGAAAAGAACAACACAGTCGGTTGTGCAAGGAGATCATGGTCATGTCAATTTAAAAAAAGGCCAACAATCACATATGGCATTGTTGCACAAAGACATGACCCCTTTACTTCCAGGCCCAAGTGCATCCCAGGATCCGGGGTGAAAGTGTCCATTGATACATTTCCGTCACATATAAATACGTATATTGACGAATGCCGACGGAAATTTCCATCACGTATGGAATTGAGGGGTAAACCTTATCATGAATTGAAAAAAATATTTTAACTATGATATTTCAACGATAAGAACGTAAAATTCACCAACAGTGTTATGCGCCTGGCTTTATGACATCGTGACAGCCAAACACTAAAACTAGGTGGTGATCTAGTCCCTTTAACACCTTCAGTGCATGAAGCAAGAACCGACTTTAGAGGTCAGAATCTGAAGTCTATATTTTGACGTCTAAAGTCGATCGCCGCACTGAAAGAATTAAACATTTATAATGGCCGTGGGCCCATAAGATAAGTATTTAAATCAAGACATTTATGATGATTTCAAATTGAAAAAACGTTGGTCTCCATGGTTTATTCAAAAATATTTCAGCGATGTGAGGGTGAAAGGGGCTTCAACCGACATATTTGATAAATTTCAGTGGCATTTGAATTGGTTTGAAACTAGCTTGAAAAGTAATTCTTAATACGGGTCTAGTAGCAAAACAAGGGTTGGCAATCTAATCAACTATCTCCTTTGATAAGGTAACTGAAAATGTGGCTGTCTGACATGATTATAAGCCCCGACTGGTCTAGGTTGCACAAATCTTTATTGACAAGTTCAAGGCCATGTATGCCCTCCCTAGTAATGACACGACGTGCTGGGAATAATTTGGCAACTGGATGTACATACATGTATAATGGAATAAATGCGGAAAATACGAGTTGCGGATTCGTCGTCTCGTTGCGTCAGTTCAAATAATGTGGTGTTGAGATAGTTGGTTGAAAAAAATTGTTTGTACATTTATTGCTAGCTTTTCAACCTATTCAATGACACCGTGTGAATGAAAAAGAGGAACAGTTCAAATAATAGTTCAAACAATTCAAATAATTAAATTCAAATAATTAAATGATTTTAAAGCATTGATTAATATCATTTGTATTCCCATTCTTTTTTCATTGTTCTTTAAGTTAGATACGTCAGGAGTACCAAGTTACGGAACACTAAGGGGCTCTCGGTGGTCTGAATTTTTCCAACGTCACACAGCGAAACTGCTTCTATACTTTATTAAAGGGACTGGCCCAGGCTAAAATCATCAAAAAATCGGTGATTTTATTTCGAGTTCTTAATATGACCATATGATGTAAGCATGTACATAGACTAGAACTGCAAATTTTTATAATTTTTGTGCTGCGCATTCACCAGTTAGGCTAGATATAGAGACGAGATTCCTGATTTGTAATTATTGACAACCATGTCAAAAATAAGAAATGCGGGAATTTCGTCTCTATATCTAGTCTAACTGGTAAGTGCGCAGCACAGAAATTATAAAAATTTGCAGTTCTAGTCTATGTACATGTTTACATCATATGGTCATATTAAGAACCCGAAATAAAATCACCGATTTTTTGATGATTTTAGCCTGGGCCAGTCCCTTTAACTGTTATCTTTTTTATACTGTTATCGTGTAATTTGTGAAAAGTAGGACACCGTATCCTAGTTTCATCCTTCTTTTTCACCTCCTAGTGAGGAAAGCGATACATCGCAGTCAGTTCCATCACTACTTTAAGACGCGTGTCATCAATCTTCACCTTTATCCATCCAAGCTTAGAATCAATATATTTAATCATTTCAATATGAACACATGATTGCTGTGACGTTGATGTCGTACACGTGTGTCGCCTTGATATGGAGAAGGATCATAAGATGTCCGTCCACGAGAGTTTGAGCAGCAGTGATGTCCCAGTTTGTCATGTGTGCCAGGTTAGATGGAGGAGAACAGCGGCGTGTGTGACAATCCAGGAAGCACCACGAGTTCACTCAATGTTGTTTTACTGGTGGGCCAGCGTCGTAGATGCTGGGTCGGCATTAAAACAACATCAGGTGAGGGCTGCGTGTTTGGTCGTGAGAGAGTTTTGTTTTTAACCGCCAAATTATTAAATTTGAATTTCCACCAACTTGAAGCTGACGCGATCCACAACTTCAAATGAGTGAAAATTATTCAGATTTGACAAAATGGAGGTCAGCTCTTTTCAAATCTTGCTGGTTGATGTCACATTTTATCTTTAACATATTTATAATGTGCCAATGTGCTGATAAAAAACGAAAACCCGAATATATGCGTCACCGGCGGTTAAAGGGTTAAATGACAGATCTGACCATACCAGGATAGTGATAACTCCACTGTGTTCCGGCAGCTGCTTGGACGACGATTATTTCCCACTTGTGCCACTTCAAAATGCTTTCAGCGATTCCCACCAAATCAACCTGATAAATATATTTCATGATCAAGGTGGCAAGTGTGATGTCAAATTGATAACTACATTTTTTTATCAATCAATATAATTTTACGACGCGATTGGTTTGTGTCACTTTTCATTTTTCAACATTTTATCATACTTTAGCAGCGTTTTATTCCTAAATCTAGTATTGTTTTTGTTCTGCTTTTCTTGCTCACTGGGACGTGTGGGAGACTTCTCTCTAAATCTCCCCATACAGTCTTCGGGAACTGGAACTGTTGTGGTTTGATTTATTTGGTGTTTACAACGTCCTATGCAAATTTCACACTAACTTTATTATAACTAATCTCGCAAACTCTTTCTCCTCTTTCACCAAGCGTTCTCCGTGTTCGCCGAACGTTCTCCCCGGGTTTTGGAAATGTCCAAAATTCCTGCGACTTTTTGGTGATCTGCAACTTTTACCCCAAATCCCAAAACTGCTGCTATTTTCCCCAAATATTCAAGTAATTGTTAAAAACTAGTCCCCAGGTTCGCCAAATGTACGTCAACTGCTCGCCACTGTTTGCTAAGTTGTCTCCAATTCGCCGATTGATCGCCACGCTCGTCAATTAGTCGCGATATATGTTTGCCGAACAATCTCGAAGGAATCACCTTGTCGTCGCTTAGTGATGGCTGAATTCTCTTTTTGTTTCGCCAACTGTTCAGAAATCGTTTGGTGAGCAAATGGCGCTCGTGGCGATTTTTACGTGAATACTCATCGAACATTTAGCGAAAAAGTTACCAAATGTCCCCTAAATTGCTGCAACGTGTTCGCCAAATATTCCCCAACTGTTCGCCAGTTTCAGATTTTTTGCAACCAGAAAAATCGCAGGTTCCCCGAATAGTCGCCAGAATTTTAAACATTTCCAAAACTTCGGGCGCACATTCACAGAACACTCTGTGAACACAGAAAACGTTTGGCGAAGAAGGAGAACGTTTGGTGAAAACTTTGGGAAGGTTTGTTGAAAAATTTGGGAATTTCTCAAGTTTGGCATTCGCCAAGTCGCCAAATAGTCGCCAGTCCGGCGAGATCCCCCTTATCCCGTTATCAGTCACCAACTGCTCGCATCTGCCAGCACATCATGCATGTACATTTCTTCAATCAGCTAACAGTTGATGACAATTGTTTGGTCGCCAAACATTAGCCAATTTCGCCAATTGATTGCCGTTTGGTGAGATCCCTGGGATCTCACCAAACGGCAATCAATTGGCGAAGTTGGAGAATGTATGTGATGTTGTCTCTATCTGCAGACGGTGGCAGACGCCTTGTTGTAGTGGTAATCACTACCTCCTGTCACGCCAGAGCTCTGGGTTCGCTCCCCACTCCTGGTATTCAGGTTCCAATGATATAAACTGTTATTCACCGTCCACTCGTAAATATTCTCAGTACTGTGGAGAGCCTCCGTGACCGAGAGATAGTGAATACTGTTTCCGGAATCATCACATCAGCATCTCACTATGAAACACATTTTAGCACATATGTTCACTATATTCATCAATTCATTCCAATCCGTCATTTCTTCGTTAATTATTTAATTCATTCATTCATTTAATAATTAATTCATTCATTCATTCATTCATTCATTCATTCATTCATTCATTCATTCATTCATTCATTCATTCATTCATTCATTCATTCATGCATTCATTCATTCATTTATTCATTCATTTCTTTATGTATTCATTCATTCATTCATTTATTCATTTATTCATTCACTCCTTTATTTATTCATTCATTCATTCATACATTGCGAAAGTTAACAAGGAGATTCTAATTTAGACTCTTGATACTACTACACTGTAATGTGGAAGTGTGGAAATAAACAAAAAAAATCGTTCATAGTATTTTAGAACAAAGTTATTAAAACCAAGCAGCTGCTTATTTAGTCCATTAAGTAAATAATCATTAGCAGTAGTTCGACAATGCTAGTCATGTGTGAAATTTTAAATCTAGTTATCATTTGGTGGGATATGTTTTCATATATTCTGTAACACTGTAAATTGGAGTAAGTTTTTACGGTGTTTACCGTCTGTCAAGTGAGCGTGATTATTATAATTGAGACTGATACAGAGAGATTGATTACAGTGTGGACAAATAAAGTATAGACAGATTGCCAGGTTCACGCTCTGTTATAATACGACACATTTTTATGCGTTCTGACCTGACTTAGAGGGAGTCTCGCAGCAAACACAAACCATCTGTATAACATTTATGCAACGTCGGCCCAACGTCTTCGACGTTGGTCCAACATTCTATAAATGTTATACAAATGTTTTGTGTTTGCTTGGCTATCACTAGAACCAATTGCACAGAAACTCGTATTTTCTCGTCATATCAGCAATTCAGAGCAATATAATTAGCACCAGAAGTCAAAGCGATACCGGTCCGTGTGTTTTTGGCAATTTATCGGAATACGTGGCGTTACGCGATGTCGACTCTCAAATTCAAGTATACCCCCATGATAAAACATACGGCACAGGGACACGTGAAGGAGGCATCTGATCGCCATTCTAAGTATTATGCTGTGGTAAATTGCACGCAGACATTATAAGCCTGCCAGCTATCAGGGTGAACCATAAACCCAGACACATAAAGAGCACGTAGCCAGAGTAGCACCTACAGTCAGAGCAGATTACATGGCATTAATGTGCCTGATAAGTGCCACAAATGATGGACATTCGTGGAAAAAAGAGAAAAGTAAGGCTAAAGTAGCACGTGGATCACACTATGTTTGTTAATAGCCAGTTTTACATTGATAATAGTTTTGTATCCCGGAGATATTCTGCAAAGAATAACATTCAGGACTAACTAACAACACACCCGATAATATCCTGACGCTCATTAGAAGCATACTATATACAGTTTCTGATTGTCGTGTTGTGTTTTCACTAATTCGATGTAACCCTGCAACGTATACTAGGTCCACCCATGCACTCTGTTTTGTCAGTATCCTATCCAGCGGGACGGGGCGGCCCTGGTGCAGTGGTTAAAGCTGCCTGCTTGGAAAGTCGGAGATCGCGGGTTCGAGCCCCGCTCTGACATTCAAGTTTCTTTGAAAGTTTTTCTTCCCAACTCACTCGTAAAGATTCAATATCGTGGGGAGACTCCGTGGCCGAGAGGTAACGTGCTCTGTCTCAGACTGCCAGAGCTCGAATTTTGAATTCTGTGTCTGGAGGGCAGTGTCATCTCATTCATCTCACCATCCTCAGGAGATCCTCCTAGCCCAGTTTAGCCTACGTGTGCACAATGTGTCCTTAAACCCCATTCATTTCCTATCCAGTGGACACGAATTGTTGTGCCAATGCTGCTTATGTTGGGCCACCATCTTGACACTGGCCCAACATTTAAGGGATTGGCTAAATATCTCGTTGTTTGCTGGTCTAGCAGTGATTGTACGTGACACCCTTACCAACAAAAGGACTAAGCCGACAATGAGTTAAGCTGTGTGGATTACTAGTGTAACACACCCTGATAGCTGTCGTGGTATCATTAGGTTAAACTGACTTCCACTAGTTTATTACCGTCAGTTAGAATCCGATCTCTCCTTTCTGGTGGCTACCAAGGTTTTACAACTGCTGATTTTCCCTTTCCACTCATTAGATTAGTGTCCTTTATTATAACTAGACTTGATTACAGACTTGGCGAGGAAGATACTTTGAAGGCTATGATGAGGTATTATATAGCCAATGCTGGTTGGCACTTGCTACATTTAGCATTTGCAAGAAATGACCTATTTTCTACTTTCCTGTAATGGTCATAATTTATATTATATATTTAATTCATAGAGATGTAAGTCCCCATTGATGAAGGTACTTGGCGAACTGCAGTTTAAACCCTACAGTAGAAAGTCTGTGTTTTCATTGGCACCTGTATAACGTGTTAAAAATAAAATAAGTCTTCGATCTTAAAACAGTGATAGATGGTATGGGCTTAAATTTCACAAATCACACAATTTTTCAGTCTCTTGAAGTTGTGTGTCGCGTTAGCGAGACACAACTTCAAGTGATTGAAAATTTAAGTTGAATAGCTTAGTGCTCTATCATCTTCATCTATCCAGTTTTCTGTTACCGTCAGACCAGTGGTCTGACTGTCAGGCCTGATGTGGCAAGATGCGCTCTATGGGCTAAAAAGGAAACACATTTTGCAACAACATGTTCACCACCAAGGGCATTTCTTTGGACATGCCCAGAGCCTAATAGTGGTTGAGATTTACTACTAGCGGTTTACTTAAATATAATAACTGCTCATACTAAAATAGATCACATTTCTCTACATAAACAGGTATGCAACCTCGTCTTTTGTTCTTCGGCTTTTGTTATTAACCGTTTCCTATATTTTAGTCTTCCGAATGTACTTTGGCTTAGCTGGATAGTGAGTACGCTTCTTAAACACTTACAGTAACTTAGATAACAGGTATTACAACCATGACAGTATGGGGCAACATTTCACGTTTTATGTCCATTAATTCCAATGCTAACATTCTGTAGACGTGTTTGATATAATGCAGATTTTCGGATATTTACAATTCATCCCTCCAAGTGTGGGTATAGATTGCAGAAGAAGCTGCCAAGTAATTAAGTGATTGTGGCAATTATTCTGCATGAAAACTAATTAGTGGTGTTTACGATCTGGAGACCAGTAAACAGCCACAGATTATAGCCAGGAGCAGATACATAAACCCCATGTTTATGTCCTCAGCGCCCGCGGAGGTGATCATGGGGAAAGTGTATGTCCCAGCAGATATCAGACGTTCCCCCGATGTTGGTTTGATGTTGGGCCGACGTCGCAGACGTCGGCCCAACATCAAACCAACATCGGGTCAACGTGTTGTTTCTGCTGGGTACTGCTCGCAGCAGTGTGACCGTACGTGTGCTACACAGCACTTAACATTTGGTCCGTCTATTATATTGTTTCAAATATTCCAATTTGGTATATTTTTCGTAAATAAAGTAGTATTTTTCGGCTGAAATTTGTGTTATTCCAGCTTCTAATGAATGAATAATACCAGCTGATGCCTCAGAAATTTGTATCACAGGTGCATGAAATTCTAATTATTCCCAGCAATAATATGCACAGTAAAACTAATAATTCAATACAGAAACGTAATTGTAATAGTTTTTGACGGTCATTAGGAAAATATTCGAATGTTTTATGAGTTATATTTCATAATATCTGATCTGCTCATAGGGTCTTGATATTTATCACAGCAGATATTCGCCTCTTACCGACCAGCCTCGGCCAATGTTTTCTTAGTACATGTAGGCTAGTAGTATTAGAATTTAGTGACTATGGCATGGATACCAGAACGCATGAATTTAAAAGCCCTACTTCAGTAAGATTATTATTTATGCCAAGAGACATTATGTAGTCGGGTTGCACGCTCGTATGTTCACCCGTGCGAATATGTTTTGTTTACAAAATGTACCCATAGACCCTAGGCCAGTTGATTTATTTGTCACATCACATAAAAAAAGTGAAAAAAAAAACATTCTCAGGAGGTTCTCCTGGCCCAGTGCCTAACACACCATTCATTTCATTTATCTTATTTCTGAATGTAGTGAGGATAAGCGTGGCACTTATCGTCACAGTAGTCCTGCGGCAGTCCAAGTGACCATGGCCACTCGTGTCAGTGGTACTGATAATACGGCATTCTGGCTGCTAGCGGTGGAGTGAAACACACATTATCAGAAATGATTATAGCCTAATATGTTTCAATATGTACCAGCTTAGTCATAACGATATACAATATTTTAAATGACCCAGCTGGTGCGGGGATATCATATCTCCGCTGTCAAGTGAACGAACTAAAATACCAAGATTCTGTTAAGTGCGAACTGTTGTAATCTTTTATGATGAGTCGTGTTTATGGGACCATTCATCGTGTTGAAAAGCTACGAGTTTGTCCGCAATAGTTGGCCCAATTAAAACGAGAAAAACGTAATGCGTTCAGACTTTACCGACATCTGCTGGTTCTTACTGCCAATACTTAAGATGTGACTGGCCGTAATCGCGCAGATGCACATCTCAACTTGGCCCTTAACTCTGGAATTAATTTTTCACGTTTGCATCAGAAAGCCGCGCAGAACAGTGTGTAATGACTTTCCGGTACTTTACTCGTGAACAGTTTTTATCTTAGGTTGAACACCTTTCATATGTTTATTACCGGTTTAGTATTGTGCACTATCGGAAACCAGTTTATGGCGTTCTTTGAAGTACGGTATAATGGAGAAAGTCCACATGTGATGTATCCATGGTATAAATTATAATAGGGAGAGGTTTCTCATTCATACATGTATATGGAGCCTTTCTCCATTATACCATACATATCTTCATATTCTTCAGAGCAAAGAGTGCACCACTTGTTTCGACTCTGCTCTTTTATGTTGACAACAGGTACACATCTGCGGATAGATGTTCAGTTGCGTGTGATTGATGTCAAATGAATACTCTAACATGAGCGGATATGACCGCCGGAAAATTAGGCATTCCAATTTTCTCCGTTGGCTGAGATACTTCCGCTGACTTCAATGACCCCGGCTCTGCACGTCCGAAAAAAGACCTCCACCAAACCAATACGATACATTGACTCGGTGTTGGCTTGATGGTGGGCCATCGTCTGCGACGCTGGCCCATCATTAAACCAACACCGGATCGACTTTACGTGTCTGCTGTGATGGACAGTCGTACTTTTCATCTTGATCAATCAGCCAATATTGTCGACCACTGATGCCACCAGCGTTTGACAAAATTCTTCGCGAGAACTTGTCCGAAAGATTACTGTGGTGAAGAATATGTTCTGTCAGCAGTGCCGGGGATCAATATCTGATGTCATATGGATTATTTGCTGGGCATACTAATGCCCTGAATTAGTCAGATGGGTTGTAAATAATTTCATTTTAATCTTATTGACCTTGCCGTAGACCAATAGCGCAGATATTCCAATGCATCAGTGGTTCAAATAATTTAAATTGTTGATAACTATTCATTATTTCTGAGGTACAGCTCACCTATATTTTACCCGACACTGGTATTGTGGGGATATTCTTTGTGGTTTGAAGGCATCGCACGTGAATATTTGGAATACATAATGTTGTTACCTGTATTTTATTGCACTTATGTTATCTGACTATCATCTGTTGAATTCATCAATCATGCCTTGTCTTCTACTAAAGAAGACCATCAGAATAAACTACTTGTTACTTGCTACTTGTTGTTGTAATGGATTCATCTAGATGTCACAAATCGTGAATGCTGTCACATTTATCGGGGTTCTTTGCTTTTGTTATTACACTGTGAAAATGTATTTTTTAACCAGATTGTATTTATTACGAATTCGATTTATTATGGAGAATCATCAAATTAGTATTCTTCACCCAACAGAGTTGGTTCCCAGCAAAGACAAGACGTTGAATCTATGTTGTTTAAACGTTGGTCCACCTTCCACGACGTTGGACCAACGTTAAACAAACAGTGATTCAGCGTCTTGTGTCTTCTGGGTATACACACTGTCGGGATCGCTCCCTATTCGCAATCTTCCTGCGGCTGGTTTGAATGTTTCTTCTAAAGACATCTAGTAACTAAAAACCACACCCACTGCCAGCTTAGACCTATGCAACTGATTGCTTATCGATATTTGTCATGGAAAAAATGAGGACAATGAATGCGATATCTGATTAGAGTGTGATCACCCTGTGAATTGATCATATTTCTCTAGCTGTCCCGCTGATTTGTTGTACGTAATTGGCTATAAATTACTATCTTCGTACAATATAGGACACGTGTATGATTAAAATGAAGATATTGTTTTATATTCTAAGATGATTATTTAGGATAAACAGAACTGTTAATGTGTGTAGTGACTATCGCCTCGCCTCCTAACACCAACCCAGCAAACACGAGACATTGAGCCATTGTTGGTTCAATGTTGGTCCACCGTCTACGACGCTGGCCCAACATTGAACCAACAATATCTCAATGTCTCGTGCTTGCTGGAAATAGTGTGGTGTGTGTCAATAAGCGATCACAGCTGTTTAGAATTTGGATAAGGAAGATTTAGTTTCCATCAACTAATTGATCAGAGGGATTGCTAATATGCCAGACAAACAACTTCAGCATTTCGTTTTAGAGGATAAAGGCACGTATCTGTAAATGGCAGCTACACCCCTCTAATCACCATCCCAGTAAACACAACACATTTGTATAACATTTATACAATGTTGGACCAACGTGTATAAATGTATAAATGTTATACACCGTTTTGTGTTTACTGGGATGTGAATGTTTGATGCATTATAAAATAGTTTGTAATGCATGATATACATAGCTAAGCGTCGTACAAGTTGTTATTATAAAGGTCGGCCAATTTATTACCAGGGTGGGGGGTATGGTTTTTCTTCCCAACCAAATTATTTTTTTCCGTCCAACAAGAAAACATAACATTTTTCCCCCCTGATCAAAATCAAACATTTTTATTCCTGAGATATCACAGACAACCTTTTTTTCTGGACAGGTTTAAAGATCCACTCAACTGCGAAACGGGCATGCGTGGGATGTTCACGTGGGACGGTCACGTGTAGGCCTATAGAAGCCTATGGAGTACAGGCTGACAGCATTAATATCAGCAACTAAACTGATTACAAGATACTACTCAAACGATATATTAACCCAATGCTGTTTTAACATTTAACCAATATTGGCGGAGTGTACAATGTTTGAGGAAAATCTGTCCACTCAATACACATTCTCGGGGTCAGTTGTTTCGCTATCCCCGCAGTAACAAAATCAGTTAGCTTGTAAACCCAACGCCAAGCTAAGAGCCAGGGCTAAGAGCTTTGAGCTTTGGTGGAATTATAAATTCATAAATGTCGCTCAAGTATTTGGACTTGCTATGATTTGGAAACTTGCAGTTTTAACAGTTGACTATACCTTTAATCCCATAAATTAAAAGGCAGTTGTTATTTCTCATGTTCATTCCAGTGTGCCGGTATAATACCTATATGCATTAGATGCTTGACTGAGCGGAGCAAGGGAATTTTTGCCTTGCTTTGGCAGTTTCCAGCAGATTTGGAAAGATCTGCTGGCTGTCAACAATCTACTTTTCTTTCTCTAGATATTTCTCACGATCCGATAAATTGTGTTGACAGCCATCTTGAGTAAAATATACAAAGTGGTGGACGTGTGCAACTTTTCTTGAAAAATCTTTTTTATTGTTATTAGCAGCTTTTCTCAAGGCGGGGTGGAACTATTTTTGCCAAAATATAGTTGCAACACTGGTTGACACTTTTATGAAGTTTTTTTTATCTCTCGAGGTTAGAGGTGATTTAAATATAGATCTAGATCATTTAGCTGCTCATTACACAAATCATACCCTTTCGTGCAAAAGAAAGACTGTTTCCAGGGATGATATTAATTTGCTTTGCTCGAAAACCGTCGAATTTAGTTTATCCCCGAGAATTTTCGTGGACATGATGTAAAGCTATTTTGTCCCCCCATTCCGATTCACATTAGGTCGAAATTGCATTTTTAAACCTTGCTTTGTAGCTGTGCATCCGTTTGGATTCTGTTAGATAGATAATTGTATGCCTTTTGCAGGATGAGCTGTCAGGAGCACAGGAGGACAGGGATACGGCCAGACAACAAGAAGCAGACAACAGACAGACTCTACAGCAACTACAAGACAACCTGAACGATCAGCAACGGGAGCAACTACGTCAACAGGCGCACCAGGTACATATCACACTCATCACATACTGTAGATCTAGTAATTTTCGCGTGTTTAAATTTTCGCGAATTTCAGATTTTGAGATTTTTAACATAGTTAAAAATTATGATTTCGCAAATTCTCATTTTTCGTTATTAGCACTATTATAATAATAATTTTCGTGAGATTCTTGAATTCTCGAATTTGTCCTCGCGAAATTCGCGAAAATTAACACCTCGCTAATATTTCCAGATCTACAGTATAGCATTACCTAGGGAGTTAAAAGGGTGTGCCACTTCGTGAAGTGGCTCATGCACCCTTATGTATGTGCCAGTTCGTGAAGTGGCTCATACACCCTTGTGTATGTGCCACTCGGTGAAGTGGCACATACACCCTTGTGTATGTGCCACTTCGTGAAGTGGCTCATGCACCCTTGTGTATGTGTCACTTCGTGAAGTGGCTCATACACCCTTGTGTATGTGCCACTTCGTGAAGTGGCACATACACCCTTTTGTATGTGCCACTTCGTGAAGTGGCTCATACACCCTTGTGTATGTGCCACTTCGTTCATACTCATACACCCTTTCAACTCCCATGTCCTTTTAACCCTTTCATGTCAACTTATTATAGATATAATTATTCAGATTAATTAACACCTGATTAAGTCTCCACCCACTATGTGGTGGAGTGCTGTTTTAGTGCTGTCTATTGTTATTATTATTGTTATTAATATTCAACAATTTGAAGACGTGAACGCTCTCCAGTCGCCAATTTTTATCCGATCTTATCCGATTTTTTCCTAAACACCCTCTGATGGATTATCCGAAAATCAAATTATTGGAAAATCAGCTGATTTGCATATTCAAGATGGCATCCATGGGCTATTCTGGATATTCATGATCGACGTTCGACGTTATCGCTCTCCAGTCGCCAATATTCATCCGATCTTCGCGATTTTTTTCTGAACTCCCTCTGATGGATTACCCTACTACTCAAGTTCGATAATCAGCTAATTTGCATATCCAAGATTACCTCCGTGGGCTAATTTGCATATTCAAGATCGACGTAAACGCTCTGCAGTCGTCAATAATCATCTGATCTTCGCACTGTTTATTCTGAACACCCTCTGATAGATTATCTTGCTTAAGTTATAAAATCAACAAATTTGTATATCCAAGATGGCCGCCATGGGCTAATTTGCATATTCAAGATTGAAGTAAACGCTCTCCAGTCGTCAATATTCATCTGATCTTCGCAATTTTTTTTCTAAACACCCTCTGATGGATTACCCTGCTTAAGTTAGAAAATCAGCGAATTTGCATATCCAAGATGGCCGCCATGTGCTAATTTGCATATTCAAGATCGAAGTGAACGCTCTCCAGTCGTCAATATTTATCTGTTCTTTGATAAAAAAATTCTCAACATAGTCTGTAAGGTTATCCTGGCTGAGTTCGAAAATCAGCTAAATTGTATATCTGAGATGGCCGCTATAGGCTAATTTGCATATTTAAGATTGAAGTAAACGCTCTTCAGTCGTCAATATTCATCCTCTTTGGTGGATTGTCCTGTTTCAGTTTGAAGATTTGCTAATTTGCGTATCCAAGATGACCGCCATGGCACTTCTGTTATCATGGTTATATAGCCCCATCGTTACTGCATTGGCAATAAACTTTTAATTGTGGAAGGTGGAGACTTTCATATTTGCTATGCAAATATAAGATCCAGTTAATTCATGTTATCAGGTTATTGGGTGAATCAAATCGAGCTGTCGCTGTATGCATATCTATAGTCAGATTCACGTTAAATTCAATAACCAGGGTGAATGAATTTCGAGGATTCCGAGGATTCCTTTATCTTGTCATGCGATTTCGTGAAGTTTTAGAAGGTATTTCAGAAGTTAGACAATTTGACATTTGAAGTTAATGGGTTTGTAAAGGGAGACATTTTTATTTATTTACTCTATGTTATATAAACTAATTTTTGAACTATACAATGTTTGTTAATGAAATGCTCAGGCTAGTCGTCGCATCACTCACTAGACAATAGTGCTTGTAAAATTTCATTACAATTGGCTGTCTGAGAAATCAGCGAAAATCATTCACCTCGGTTAATGTGAATCCGAATGTAGCATAAGCAGAATCATTAAAGTGAGTCATATGATTTCGTGTGAATGACTGGTATCTCGTTCTTCTTCTTAACCCCTAGAGCACTGAGACATTCAATTTAAATTTCCAGTCACTTGAAATTGTGTCTCGCTACCGCGACACACAACTTCAAGTGACTGAAAATTGGTGTGATATGCGATATTCAACTCCTAACATACATCAGTGTTTCAAGATTGAAAGCATCTTTTACTTTTAGCAACTGATTATACAGGTGCTGGTAAGAACACAGAATGTCTACTGTAGTCGACATCAGTGTTCTAAGGGTTAAAAATAAGTTCATTTGCCATTCTGTAGACTAGTGGAGGAAGATACATGTACATCACTCTAATCTATTATAATCCTAAAGAAAGTATTCGCGGAAATATTTGGTCCATGTGTCTAAATTTACCTGTGACCAATTACTGAATGAGGGATCCATCGCACTTTCGCACCATCTGACAAAATTAGCCGATTCTCCCGTCATTTCGCTCGCATGTAGACTTCGACACATGGGCCAAATATTTCCTGTTCTTGAGAATTTGGTTGTATAATATATTGTATGTATCGCGTTTAGGGGAGACCAGCTGGTCTTAACGTGATAAACATCCTATGTACGATTTTCTAATGAGAACTCAGATGTTTGCTTATTTATGGACTATATTCTGCTTTCAATTAGGTTGTGTCTGTCTGATAATACCATTTTGCCACCCGCAAACTGTGGGTGAGATTGACTTGTGGCTAGAGCATTAACCTAGAGCCTGAAATGCCGAATTGTGCTGCACAATTGCCAGGCGGCGGATGTATTTCTGTGGGTTACTGTTTGAGAGAATTGACTTGTAATAATAATTGTGTAAAATGTCAAAACGAATCCTGGTGTAAATCTGCCAGCCTGCTGATTTGACTGCTGTTACCTTCCAATTCCCACTAGGCAAGTCTAAAGTGGTTTATCTGCTAAATTGGACTGTCAGTAACTGCTGCTCGCACCATACAAATTCAATTGCTTCTATGTCTGCACAACTGTATTTAATCTTTTTGGTGGCAATGGTGACTAGAATCGTTGTTTCTACTTTAAATATGAAACGATCAACAATATTAACGATAATTAACCTCCATTTTGAATATAATCTACTCTTCTTGAAGCTGTGGATCGCGACGCAACGGTTAGTCAAACTTTTCCGAGGCTCAAATTATCTTATTGACTCGACAGTTAGTCAAACATTTCCGAATTTAAATGACATAATTGTCGCAACATTTAGTCAAAATATGCGTAAGTTATAACCTACCTTATCGACACAACATTTCGTCAAATATTTAGCCGCCTATATTGCCTTATCGGTGCAATATTTAGTTAAACATACATGTGCGCATGCTTAAGTTATTTCATTGATGCTACATCAAGTTGAACATATACGCATGTTTTAAAGAACTTGTTAAATTTCAGAGTGTTCGACCGACATCCCCATTTTATCTTGGATCGATTTGCAATAAAGTAGTGGGCGACATTGCTGGCTGGTTATGTACATGTAGCTGTTGTTGTAGAACATAATGTTTTAAAGGTGATCTATCACCCCTTGTATGGTATGAATAATTATGTCCTTATATGGGGTGATTGGCTATCATGTGACCCTCTCAGAGGGTCACATGATAGCCAATCACCCCATATAGGGAAACACTTGTGCCCCATCTTGTGGCAACTTTGATTTATTTGTCACAAATTTTCTCATACTATATAAGGGGTGATAGATCACCTTTAATACTGACCAAAGTCAACACGAAATATCGGTCCAGCGCTGACTGAATACAGAAACAACACTACAAATGCTGACCGGTACCTTGGACAATGTTTTGTATTAAGTCGTTCTTCATGCAGGCTCAGTGTATAAATTTAAACTTTTTGCGTACAAGCCCAGCAAACAAGAAACATTTACCCGACATCGCTGCAATATGTTGTACAGCGTCGTAAACCTTTCCATTGAGATTTTCTTCCAGATATTTGCCCAGCGTCAACAGTGGTCGGATTTTTATATAACCGCATGACTATAATTAAGTGAATATTGTGACATATTTTCAGATAATATTGTTGAACTGGAATCACTTCAACGGGCCTCTAAATTACCTTACTGGCCTGACCTTTAGTTAAAATGCACACACGGTTTGGGATGCGATGTGCTGGAAATACGCCTGCGGGTTGCTAATCATCGTACCTCGGTGCCTCGTAGCACACCACATTTAAATTTGATGTGTAGCTGAAACAGAGACATAAACTAGAGAAAAACCTGACGACCTAGGGGCGTTCACAAATAACATTTCCACTGTGAGCCTCTGAGAGGTATATTAACCTGACCATTCCTGCCGCAGCGGTCTCGTGTCTGCCTGATCCAATAAGTATAATTCACTCCCCAGTTCTGGAATCATGCTGAACTGGTCCAATAACATTATTTGTTTACAAAAACGCATGGTAAATGTGAGATAATTGACAAAATATATCAAGAATTTGATAATTTCTTGCGGTCACGATCCCGACTGTCATCCGATAGAGCGTAGTTGAATCTGAACTTTCTATAAAGTTGAAAATCCAGACTTTTTTGAAGCATTCCTGTTTGAAAAGTTTATAGAATATATGTTTTTTGCGTTTGTCGAAAAATATGAAGTATTTCACGCTTTCACGAGTGTAGTCGTGTCTAGCCATTGAACCAATGTTGGGTAGATTTTGGCCCGTCGTCTACGACGCTGGCCCAACCTCTACCCAACATTAGCTCACAGGAGCCTCTGCAGAGGTGATGCCGCTGGTGAATTTGTGAAGGTGATTTTTTTACCCTTTAGCCGCCAAAGTATTTAATTGGAGGGCGGGGGCCCTAGGTTTAGCACCGCTGCCTTTCACGCCAGAGTTCGGGATTCGGTTCCCCATCCACGTGTGAAAGTCAGTATTGTGGGGAGCCTCCGTGACCGAGAGGTAGCGTGCTCGGCCTCAGACCGCCAGGGCTCGAATTTCGAATCCTGTGTCTAGAGGACAGTGTCATCTCAATCATCTCACCATCCTCAGGAGGTTATCCTGGCCCAGTTTAGCCTATATGTGCACAAAGGTGGCCTAAAGCCTGATTTATTTCATTTTATTTAATTGGAATTTTCACTCACTTGAAGTTGTGTCTTGCTGACGCGATCCACAGCTTCAAGTGAGTGAAAATTATTCAGATTTGACAAAATGGAGGTTTTGAAATCTTGTTGATTGATGTCACGTTTTGTCTTCAACATGTTCAAAAACTGTTATTTATTGTGCTAATAAAACAAAAAAAAAATACAATCGGCGGTTGAAAAGTTTGTTTTCTCTTCCACCACCAGGCCAAGCAGGTGCAGGAGAGCCAGCTGCGTGCCGCGGCCACCAGCAGGGAGGTGGAGCTGGTGCGTGCTCAAAACAAGACGCTGAAGGGTCAGGTGCAGCAGCTGCAGGATTTACTGGCGACCAGAGAGCAGGAGCACAGGTCACAACCAACAGCCATGTTCAACATAGCCATGCTAATTCAATTCCCCACCTTGTTCTGCTCCTGTATATATATCATATAATAATGCAATACTTCAATTCGGTACTTGTCTTTTCTCATCATTAGAAAACAAATGGATCTGCAAATCGCGTTAGCCATTGCACGGAAACACATGCATGCGTCCAGCCACTGTGTAGGAAATTAAACTAATCATATCCACAGTTCGTGATAGGAAAAGTAGGAAGTAAAGTAAGCGTTCCTCAACAAAAAAACGGTGTGTTTTAGCTGTTTTATTGTGCATCGAATTAATGTTGCCCTTTTAATCAAATCTGATAATATAATTGTATTCCTCCACAACAACTTCTTCATTGCAACATTATTTTACACTTCATCAAGTGGGAAATGAATTTCACTGTTTCAATGACAAACGTAATCGCACGTCAGAGAGCTGTTCCGTCTGTTGCATGCTGTAAAGCATGGCACTACTTAGACTAGCAGTAGTCTACAGCGATCATCCAAGAGTTTGGCTATAATTTTCGAGCTGATTGCCATCGGGGGGTACCTAATGGTTCGCCCGCTCAGCAGCTCTCATATCGATACAGGCACTGATATGGCTATGTAGCTGAAACAGAGACATAAACTAGAGAAAAACCTGACGATCTAGGGGCGCTCACAAATAACATTTCAACTGTGGGCCTCTGAAAGGTATATTAACCTGACCATTCCTGCCGCAGCGGTCTCGTGTCTGCCTGATCCAATAAATATAATTCACTCCCCAGTTCTGGAATCATCCTGAACTGGTCCAATATCATTCTTAATATAAACTAATCTATAACAGGCAATAGAGTGTTTGACATTAAGTCTCACATGTGGGTTGAATGGAGTTGTTACTCTGGGGACTATCCGATCTGACAATAGCGGAGCTGGCAAAATGCCACGGTGTTTTAGCATTAAATTGCACAGCGAAACCCAAAACTTCTGCACGTCTGGGTGTAAATCCTGTCATGCCCATAACCCCTTTTCGGGCCAGTGAAATAAACACTATCAATAACCCACTATGTCCTATCACTCCAACCTCACATCATCAGCTGTACATCATTTCTTTTCTCATTCACAGACTGAAAATTACCCGGCTCGACTTCCGACACAGACAACGACTTTTTTAACACTAGTCTAACACCGCGACTATTAGAGCCACTATTATCCTAAATAATCATGACTAAACCTTGATTACCTTTCTAAGACCGATTTGACCTTGATCATGCTTATACTGTAAACTTTAATGTGAAAGGGTTTAAAATGTAGCCTATCTGAGTGAAATTTTCCATCAATTGCACCTTTTTAACTGATGAATTTGTTTACACATTTATTTACATGATATGGTCTATCCGCTTGGGAAATGATTCCCTTTTATTTTATGGCACCGAACCATAACAGGGTCATTTTCCTAGATGACCACCCAAACGCGAATATCCTATGAGCTGTTAGTTGGATTGAATTTAAATTTGCTGTTGTAGTTCTCTAGGTATTTCTCATGACCTGCTTAACGTTTGCGAAGAATCCTTGAAAAATCAAATGGCTAACCTTGAAAAAAATCGAAATGGCGGCTTCAGAGTCATTTCTTCTTTAATTTGTATTATGATTAGAGTGGGTTCCCAATTTTTTTTTTTTTTGCGGATGAAATACTTTCTAAACTGATGATTTATTTTTAACATATAACTTATGTGCTTGGCAGCTTGGCAAATTCTTCCAATATGTCTTGGGACACTTTGCAAGATTGTGGCCCAAAGAACACTGTGGTGGTTGGATGCATTTTTAACAATCTCTTTCGATCCAAATGATTGATGTAACCTTTTCAGGTAAAAGCTATTGGGGAGGGGGGGGGGGGGGGCTCCGGGAGCCGATTTCTTATAAAGTGTATATCTACTGGGGAGGCTTTTAATGACTGCCACATCTATTTTTTGGTTTTCTGTGGATTATTTGTCACAATAACATTAAAAGTATGATATTCACCTTTTATTTTGCTTTCCCATTTCAAACTGCCTTGATTTTTACGCAGGAAGGACTTGAGTGAACGGTATTCTCTTGACAGTCCAGAGCTTCAGTTGAAGATTCAGCGTGAGGTGGACATTGCTAAGAGCAGCCACACACAACAGCTCCAACAGCAGCAACAAAGGTTAGACATATTAACCCTTAAAGCGCCGAATTATTTTTAAATAAACCATGGAACCCAAAGCGGTTTTCTTCAATTTGAAAGCATTATAAATGGCTTAGTTAGCTCTTTCTGATTCATTTGAATACCTGTGGACTCATACAGTACAGTGCATAATAAACTTCCCCTAAAATTCGTGAAGAATTTTCTTCTTTTTTTCGTGAAAAAGAAACTTCGTGAAAATTTGTAAACAAACACCGTTTCTTTTCAACTCCTTTTCTGTTTGACGAATTTTCTTTTTAACGAATTTTTTTTTGACGAATTTTCTTTTTCAAGAATTTACGTTTCCACGAATTTTCTTTTCGCTAATTTTCGTCCTGACGATTTTTCGTCAGTCACTCTACAAAAATGGTGAGACTATGTCTGTTTGCGCGACAGTGGGTCATTAATTTGAAAAGAGGGGGGGGGGTCTGAAACTCTTGATGAATGAAGACGGGACTGTGTGCTCTATACAAAATCTATTTGTAAATTTTAGAAATAATATCGTACAAATGGCCATGTGAAAGCAAAACATAGAGGTGGCAGAAAAGGAAAGCTCCCTATGGGATGTTTTAATTTTATAGACTAGCCACTGGAGCAGAACAGCAAGGTAACAGCAAAGGGGTTACGAGACAAGATATTTGAGCGCTTTGTTTTGAATCTAGAGAGGTCCACAGTACAAAGGGCGCGAAAAAAATAGGATAGACATTCAACGACACGAGGAACTGCCAAATAATCAGCGAAAATAACAAAACAAAGCGTTTTAAATTTGCTGTGAGATGCCCTAAAATAATGAAGAAGAAAACAGAAATAAAGGACAGGCTATATACCACCGCATTAGGCCTGTTCCAAAACATCTGCAGAAGGCAACACCTTAAAATAGAGGCTACTTAATGGTTTAACGATGGCATTTCCCGGAATTAAGTCACTCGACGACCAGTCGCCATATTAGGTATAATTCTCCGATGGAAATGATCGGCCGTGTAGCATTAATTTTATTAGTAGACCTATTCCCAGTTTCAGATGTAGGGCTTACACCACACAGCAGATCAGCACCGATCATGATAGCATGGGGAGGTCCACAGATACGGCGAGGATAATTATGTGTGACCCAAGTCACCACTGTTACCAACAACGAAAATGATTCCCTTATAAAAGAATAATAAAGAATATTTTTTCTTCTCGTTATCAACAACGAAAAGTATTCTCTTAGAAAAAGAATATTAAAGAATTATTTTTCGTTTCGTTATCAACAACGAAAATTATTTTCTTAAAAACGAAAATAAAATAATTGTTTCTTTTTTCGTTTTGAAGAAAAGAAAAGAAAAAGAATTTTCGGAGGGAATTTTATAATACACTGTACTGTAACATAGGTATAAAAATGAAGCAGAAAGAGCTAACAGACATTCATGATGACTTCAAATTGAAAAAAAAACGTTGGTCTCCATGGTTTATACAAAAATATTTTAGCGTTGTAAAGGGTCAAGGGTTAGCTAACATTTTACCTTCTAATGACGCATTATTTATACACGTCATGCATAATATTATGAAAGAGTGTACTTTTATAGAAGATAATGCAGCCCATCGAAATGAGAAAGCTGTAAGCTTTCGGTTTGATATACTGTAGATCTGGTAATTTTCGTGTGTTTAAATTTTCGCGAATTTCAAATTTTAGGACTTTTCACGAAGTTTAGAATTCACGAATTTTTCTTTTTCTAGTATAGCGCAATTATAATAATAATTTTCGCGAGATTCTTGAAATCACGAATTTGTCCTCGCGAAATTTGCCAAAATCGAATCATGTGTCTGGAGAACAGTGTCATCTCACCATCCTCAGGAGGTTCTGCTGGCCCAGTTTAGCCTATATGTGCACAAAGGTGGCCTAAAGCCCGATTTATTTCATTTTTGTCATGGGGGGATTATTGTATAAATCGTTCACATGTCATCCTAGTGGAAACAAAATATCATGTAACAAGTAGCTGATTTGACTTGTTGCTTCTAGCAGGACAGTATAGAAGTTTGATAATTTATAACTTGTTTCTTTTCCTATGTAGGATTGACAGTTTGACAAAGCAATACTCAGAACTTGAAGATGAATTCCGTCTTGCACTACAAATTGAAGCCAATCGTTTTTCAGAGGTAAGTGGGCCTACATTTATCTGTAATAAGTTTTGAATTTATCACTCGCCCACCAGGACATGATAGTTCAGAGGTGAGTGTCTGGAATTTATGTTATTACTCGCCCAGCGGACATGATATTTTAAATCTTTCAGCGCGAGGACCGTCCTTAGACGTCAGAATATGACGTCTGTAGACGTCGGATTCTGGTTCCCGCACTGAAACAATTTGAAAAAAAAATATTGGTCGTACACCTATAACACAGGTATATTCACCTTGCTGTCTCGTTGAGATTTGCCGGGACGGACATATTGTGTTTATAAATTGTCTGTGCGATTAATTCAATAAAACACAACAAAACAGGTCACATTTTATAAATTCCGATCGTGACAATTACATAATCACTTTTAATAATGTTTGCAAATTATTTTTCCTGCTAACAAAACAACTCGTCTTTCTCATAAAACCAATTAATGAACTGCATCTTTTTTTATATTTACAAAAGTCAACACCCACTTTGTGTCTGCTCGGGTGTAAAGTGTCCTGACTTCCACTCATTTGAATGTGACTTCCACTCATTTGAATGGATTTTTTTCTTTATCAGTTCGACCTTGAAATGACCTTGAGGGAAACTTGACATGACCTTGTCGAGAAACCTACTTAAACATATTAAAGCACGATGCCAGGTCATGTTATTATTTGCAAATATAAACTCAGGTCATGTTTGTGGAATGATTAAAATTTAGGCACTACAGATTTCCGGTATCATTGACTCCCTCTACTGGCATTCAACGCAGAACCGGTTTATTTATTTATTTGACTTTCCAGTTGAAAACATGCAAAAAGTGAGAAAAAATCCACATGTTATCGACATGTTGAGACATAATTATTATTATTATTATGGCATCTCAAATGACAAAATGTGTTACATAAATTGTTGTTTATCTTCACATACCCCACATTCGCTCAGTGCTGGTTCAAAGCAAGCATCACTGAGTCGTGGTGGTGTTGGTTTTATATTGGGCTATGGGCGTAGACGTTGGTCCAACGTTAAACCAACATCGGGTCGACATCGCGTGTTTGTTGGGCGTGTCTGTTTGTCGCCAGTCGGTGGATGATGCGTCAATTATCTGCTAAGTGCGTGCATGCATTCGTAATGTCTTGCCTATTTTTCCGTCACGACTTCGAATCGTCTGGCTGAAAACTATTCACAATTGTGACATCGAGACGAAGTGACCACAGTAGATCCTAAAATTAGCCTTTTTTCAATTTGCTCGGTCGCTGTTTACAATTTTTTAACAAATTTTATCTCTGATCATTTTTTCATCTTCCCCCAACATTCCTCAGAAAATTGTGGAAATTTATTGTGTATTATCGAAGTTAGAACATTTGGCATGTAATACAATTTTAAAATGACAGCTCTCATTTCACTATTACCGTGAAACAGGAAATATATTACATGCCAAATGGTCTAGTTGACAAAATACACAAAAAAAGTTTTCAGCGTGTTTGGGGAAGATGAAAAAATGATCCGATGAAAATTTTACACGAAAATTTTCAAAAGCGACTGAGAAAATTGGGAAAGTTATTCCCGGGATCTGGTGAAAAAGACTGCTATTGTACTGAGAACTAACCTCACATGAAGACATTTTGACAATTTAGGTAATAATGAAGTGATGGATGAAATGCAACGATATGTATTTTGTGAAGTGTTGGGTAATGCTGAGAGCCCGGTTGCTTCCCAGCAAACAAGAGGCATTCAACCAAAGCTGTTTCAATGTTGGGCCAGCGTCGAAGACGCTGGACCAACATTAAAACAGCATATGGTGAATGTCCCTTGTTTGTTGGGAATTGTCGGCTGTGCAGCGCCCCGAGTGCCTGCCTCTGGGCCCCAGCTGCGCATTTGGGGCGGCAAATTCGGGCCTGCTCAGCCAGACACTGGGCGGGCAGGCCATTATTTTGTCTGACTAATTGACCGATCTCAGCGTCAGTCCCTCTTGTGAATCGCTTATTTTCAAGAACTCCACAGGTTTAGCTGTGTTTTGAGCACCTGCTCACCTGCTGGTCCGCTCACCCCCAACAAATAACGCATGCTGATCCAATGTTGGTTTAGTGTTAATCCACTTAGCTTGTTTTCTGGACCGACTCAGTGTTGACGCACAAAGTTGCAACAACATTGAGCCAACATATTACGTATTTATTGGGTCTGATTCATCCAATGTCGCACCTGTTCTCTTTTATTATCTCGGCCGTGTTTCTCTGACGTAACCCTTGTCCTGCTGGACCCGGATATATACGTTTTCAAGAAAGTTTCAACCGAAATAAAACGTCACTGAAATTGATAAAATATTCAGTGGTAGATGCTCAGTTAATCAAATATTTTAATTTGGGAGATGTCTATTATTTCATGAATAGAAATATTTTTCGTCATTTGAAGCTGGAAATTGCGTTAGCAATTCCAGCTTCAAATGGCGAAAAATACAATTGAAACTATTCAGCAGGACAAGGGTTAACCGGTAATTTAATATCCAGATTAAATTAGTTTTTTTTACATCGATAGCATCCATTTAATATTCCCTTAATATGAAACTTTTTTTTTTAGCTATGTAAATCAGTTTAAAACATAATTACCCTTAAATTACTTGTACCATGTGAGGATCACAACAAATATCAGTTACTAGAAAAAGCATGTCTAGACATGGTTAACTCGGGTGTCGATATATAATTGCAAAGATTCAATCGCTGAGAGTGGGTATTAACCCTTTGACTTCCAGGCCGGGGTGCATGCCAGGATCCAGATATACTGGTGTAGGAGTTCTATTTTTCGTCATTTGAAGCTGGAATTGCTAACGCAATTTCCAGCTTCAAATGACGAAAAATACATAAATGTAGTATATATTTGACGAGAATTTGTGTCATTTTATGGTTACGTTCATTGATGAATGACGACGGAAATTTCCGTCATGTATGGTAGTGAAAAGGCTATTTTTCGTCATTTGAAGCTGGAATTGCTAACGCAATTTCCAGCTTCAAATGACGAAAAATACATAAATGTAGTATATATTTGACGAAAACTTGTGTCATTTTATGGTTACGTTCATTGACGAATGACGACGGAAATTTCCGTCATGTATGGTAGTGAAAAGGTTAAGTACTTTATTTGTAATCAGTGTCTGTGTGTTCTTTCTCTCAAAATTTAGACGCTATATTATGGGAGTTATTAAAGGAAAATAACATGTAATGATAATATTGGTTTATTCAGTGTTCATATTACAGAAGTGTTATCAAACAAATAGTGATATTGCATAAAATACAGTTTTATTGTATAAATAATAGTACACTTACTTGGTTTGGGCCTGGACATATGTTATACATCTTTTGGTCAGCCCCCCACCAGTCAAAGTTCTCGCTGAAGAACATTATATTTACACTTCAATTGATACATAAAAATAATAATTATGCAAAACAATAATAATTAAACCGCAGTTACGCCTAACGTTTGTTTGCATTTTTAAAATTATTTATAAAATTAGATGTTTCTCTTGATACCTATGACATCGTTTAGTCAAATACAATACATCCGATTAAAAAATTTACGTCTAAATGCCTCTTTCTTAAACATAGGCGGATTTAGTCGGACACTTTTCCAAATCATAACTTCAATGTAAACATTTCCAAAAGAATATGACGTAATTTTGACCACGTCTTTAAGATAGTGGAGCTAAATGTAAGCAGGTAAGTGGAGTAGTCTTTCGTTATATTCAGCTTTTGAATAACAACATACATGTATGTAACGCGTCATCGTTCTCTGCTGCACCTTTTCTATAGATGTAGTATATTTTTGGTTTAACCCTCCCCAGAGTGGCGAACAATATTCAAGATTAGATTTTGCAAGACTACTGTAGGCCTATAGCATAAATTTTGCATGCTGAGGATTAATTGGGCAACTAACACGATTTGCTTTAGATATAATACATGTATTCTTGACGTGAATTTTCCATTGCAAGGCTGAGTCTGAAGTAACTCCAAGATCCTGAACCTCAGTAACACGTTTTAATGTTACTTTGTCCATGTAATTATAAGAGAGAGGATTATTCAGTCTTGCAAAAATATTAATAAAATATTTTGAAATTGGGCCTTTTAAAAATAATTCGTCACTTCTAGCTTCACAAAAAAATCTAATTTATATCACTTTTTAATTCAATACGATTGGACGTTACGGGTAGCCACGCTGATGCTACCACAGAAATAAAAACACGTTGTTGTACATAGTCTTTAAAAATAATTCTGTTTTAATTTATGGCTAAAATAAGAGACATTATATTTAAATTGCGAAAATTATTTTGTGTTTTGTCATATAGAAACACAAGAACCATAGTTTACGTACCATGTTGCACGGGACAACGACGTTCATATTTGTCACAATCGAGCGGGGGATTTGAGATTCTATATTCCTTTGGAGCCAGCGAGCGTAAAGACGGCCTTGACCCGCGGACCATGCGAGCTGTGGAGACTGTCACGAGAGTGTGATAGGTTCTGTGGCAGGGCCCGACACGGAGGTGTCTCCAGTTTATGGCATGGTCATTGATAGAGACAAGACAGACGCGGCGAGTGACGCATCTCTACACAAACAGACACCACGTCACCCTGGCGCGGAATGCCACCACAAGACGTTGAATCAATGTTGGATTAACGTTGGTCCAACGTCCACGACGTTGGCCCAACGTTAAACCAGCATTGATTCAACGTCTTGTGTCTGCTGGGCTGCGGCATCGGGATCTCCTGATCCCGTGTGCACTCAGGCGTGACAGCGTCCTCTAATTCTCCCCGACACACTGAGAAAACCCTAATTCATGGATCCCGTAGTCTGCTCAGAAGCCCGGCGCGAGATGCCCACTTGTAAAATAACACTTATTTTATCACCGACATGTGCAGACCAGATAGATGTCCAGAACAGTTGGCTCAACGCTGGGTCAACGTCGCAGACGTTGGCCCACCGCTGTGCCGGTGGTGGAAGCAGCTGCATCACCCTATACTGATATTGGAGTCAATATATGTAGGAGAGCGCCATAAAGTGTAAATATATTGTAACGGTGTGTGTTGGGCCTTTCTAGGATTTTTATATATTTATTTCCGCCGCTACCACGCTTGGTGGTTTTATTATACCGGCCCGTCAATCACATAGGGTTTTATCCCCGGTAATAAGAGTTCAGAAGACCATCACTACTAGTCATTTACAGCCTGTTTTTACCAGATCTAATGTGCGGGAAATTAGGCCGCAGCTGCGAGCGACGTCCGGATGACAAACTGTTTACGGTAGCGGTATTGAACAGCAAACCATCAAATTGTGGCGCTCCAAAAATCAATGTTCCGTCTGACCTTACTGCTTGATGTTTTATACTGAAAATACTGCGTCTTATTTTTAGATAAGTGTGAGGTTTTGGGAATTTACTGTTTGAGTCGCGTTGGGAAGCTTCATTATATGATACATCTCATGTATGTCTATAACATAATAAAAACAACTTTTCTTTAGACTTATATGATATTTGGTTTTGTATTCACATAATGACACGATAATCAACTTCTGGTAATCAAGGTAATATAAATCATAAAACATTAATGTAATGGCATAAGATAGTTTAGGTGGCGCTGTCATCGTTCCGCCGTCTGTCTATATTTGTCTCCGAATATATTAGTTTGAATAGCTCATTATGTGTAGGGCCTACTGAGCTATATTAATACTAAATATTTGTAGACGATTCTAGTAGCTGTTTTTGATTGATTGATTGATTGATTGATTGATTGATTGATTGATTGATTGATTGATTGATTGATTGATTGATTGATTGATTGATTGATTGACTGACTGACTGACTGACTGACTGACTGACTGACTGACTGACTGACTGACTGACTGACTGACTGACTGACTGACTGACTGACTGACTGACTGACTGACTGACTGACTGACTGACTGACTGACTGACTGACTGACTGACTGACTGACTGACTGACTGACTGACTGACTGACTGACTGATTGATTGATTGATTGATTGATTGATTGATTGATTGATTGATTGATTGATTGATTGATTGATTGATTGATTGATTGGATTGATTTTCTGAATGGCGAAGAAACATTTTGTTTCTTTGTAAGCTGAATACAAGAACTCCAGTAAGTGTGACAGAGGGCAGTGTTTTAGCCACACTATTGCCTATGTAAAATTGAATACCGTCTGCGGGATAGAGGTTCCCGCAACTTTGTACAATAGGGTCTCTCCAGAAAATTAATTTGAACAGAAGAGATTAATACAAATCGCCCCAAGAACTATATGAGTGGCATTGATTGATTACACTTTAGAATATTTGTCTCTACATTGAGAGCCATATGGGGGTCATGTGAATTTAAGTATGGTATCTTAAATGAATTATCAGTTCAATTTTTTCCATCTCGTTATGAGAGTGTAAAATTTTATTTTATTTAAAAGTGATCTCTTGTCAACGAATAATTAATAACATACCATGATCAGTCAGTGGGAGTGCGCTTGCTAGCCATGTATCTGTAAAGCAGGGCCCGCTAGTTACATGTACGCTAAATTGTCTCTATCTAGCCTACGATTTTATAGCCCTCAGTCGGTTATTGGCAGCCGTAATGTGAACACTGGTGAGCACTTATGTGAGTGATTATGAAAATCTATATTTGATCTATATTTGATCTGTGTGGCCTATGTTCTAAATATAGGTTGGATTGTATAAATATTATGTTAGTAAAGATGACTATGAAGCAGTGAACACAGATTCTTGTAGCTCAGCAGATCTGCTAGCCTACCCAGCAAACACAAAACATTTGTATAACATTTATACAATGTTGGGCTAATGTTGGCCCAACATTGTATAAATGTTATACAAATGTTCTGTGTTTGCTGGGTACTGAGTGAATCTGTCAGGACTTGGACAGATAATGCGATGGAGACAGGTAAACGCCAATCTGGTGAAATGCAGCCATAGAAAGCTTCACCCCCACAATGTCACACTGTAAGGTCATCAGTCTGTCGTCATCAATATACTCTCTCACTTTGATACACAGTAACGTGCAATGGCAAAGAACAATAACTGTTTACTTGAAAAGTAAGCAGTTACTGCTGTTTGCTTTTGCAATTGCATTTTTTGGATGACGTGTCTATTACGCCTACATGATCGGCCGTACTTAAGTAGAAAAGGTGAAATGCTGCCATGTAACCAAATGCGGTGAATCATATTTCAGAGATCGACAATGATATAGTTAACATGCGCGACGTGAGCCAAACAATGAATTCAAAACTGTTCATCCCGCATTTATTTGTTCTTTCTAAGTGAGATATTTTGGCAGTTTAAAAAAAAATAGACTGACTAAATCATTCTATATCTAGTTTATATGAACTTACATGTACCACGAGACCTTGAGCCAGTTCTAGAATCTACAGTACATTTTTCCAGCCAATCCTTAAATACTAAAAGTTTTCTAGCCATGATCAAATATTACAATACAGGTTTTTAAGACCGGGGATCGTCGACGTTGGTTCAAAATTGTACAAATGTTATAGAACTGTTTTGTGTTTGCTGGGATTGTACGGATTCTCACAGATTTCGACAGCATGAATCATAAGATATGCCTATGCGTCTACAATTAATTGGTTTGCGTGAATTTGATATATTTTCGGGGGGCTTTGTTATCGACTTTTTATTTTATTTAAGCATCCCCAATTACAGGATGTTATAGTGTAGTGTTTATCATTCCTTCCCTTCTCCGCCGCCGCCGTCTCCGTGGGTGTATCTGCAATTCAATTTAACTCTCACTAAAAAGTCCACTGATTATTTTTTTGATTGTTGACATAATTATATGACCTATTAACCTGGGAAATTCTTCTCATATTTTTTGGCACCGCGCCATAATATTTCTTGAGGTATTTTTGATGATCAATTAAAGAAGAATCCATTAAAATGGCCGCCCAAAAAGCTTGTCAATGTGGGCGCGATATCTTACGAACCGTTGGATGGATCACATTACAATGACGTGCCAGTTCTCTAGGTATATCTGATAACCCGATTAAATTTTGGGAATAATCCATTAAAACAAGATGGCGGACTGAGGACATCTTGAAAAAAATATCCGCCCAGCGTGATCTTATGAACCGTTGTTTGGATCGAATTCAAATTTGACGTGGTGATTTTTCATACATTTCTAATTATATAATTAACTTTTATTTAACGGGTATGTTTTTAATGTTTTCATGCTGAGAAATATCATATTTATTTCTTGTTCAGTTGTATGTGTTATTGTGATTTTGTATTCCTTATCTCATGTATATTGACAGCTTTTGACGCTGTTCTGATATGTTTCAGTTGCAGCAGGCTTTCAAGCAAACTAGTCAGGAAGGGGCAGACAACAGACAGGCTCTGATGTCGGCACAAAGAAAAGATGAAGCCAGTAGTGGCATGATCACAGAGCTTACCGCAGTGAGTGTCCATATTTGAATAATTTTCACCCACTTGAAGTTGTGACTCGCGTCAGCGAGACACAACTTCAAGTGGGTAAAAATTTCAATATACAGAGATAACAAAAAACGATGAAGCCAGAGTAGCCGTGGATCAGGCGACTCGCTTGTAAGGCCGATCAGCGCTAAAGCCAGAGCTGCCCTGTTTGTTTTCAGTTTAAGTGTTGATAAGTGTAGATACCATAAATTTTAGTTAAATTTAGGCCCACTACTACTTTTTCGCCACCGGCATGATGGATATGGCTGACACCTATCTCTATTACGTTGTATCAATATTGTCCTAGATAAATTGCAGCCCAACCCACCCATAGGTTACGAATAAGTTGTGAAAACTGGCCCATCCACGTAATTCGACAGCTTAACCATATGTTAGTTGTGCAGCTCTGCTTGACTCATCAACATAACACTACAAATGACCTGTGCAGCCTGACCCATCCATAGAATATCCCAACCTCATTTATAAGCCCCCCCCCCCCCCCCACGGACTGTGCGTTCAGACTATACAATCTGTTCCATTCGTAGTCTAGTTGACCAGATTTCAGATCAACCAATATGAACACACGCACATTGCGTGTAAAAACCATGGTCAGTCCATGTACTCAAAACACAATACAGTGTCACGAAAATAATATTTATGCAGTCTATTTTTGAGGGACGGTGGTGTCAGAAAGGAGGGGGCGAGCTTAAAACAAATTATAAATACGTTTTCTATCGAACATCAATCTTTCGGTGTCTCCCTTTATGAAGACTGCTAATACATTATATTATCTCAGTATTTGCCTGGAGTCTGGTAGTATGTAGGCACTGATAATATAGTTTATGTTACATGTATATAACCAAAGAGGGTACATCCTAAGTAGGCCTATGTAATCTCTTTGAAATAACGTCAATGTCTGATGTTTGTTTTATCCGACATCCAGCTATACTACAACAAAGTGTGATGTGCGTGTTTGTAGAAAAATATAGTTGTTCGAGAAGTAGTATCCGAACAGAAGCTGATATGTCGGACTCGACATAGTTGGCAAGGGTCAAAATTTAGTTCATCGTAGTGTTGTTTCAATGGGCCTATGTAGACCCAGGATTTTAAGCACTTGGCAGAACATCAATCAGTTACATAACAGATAACAGTTACAGAACAGAAAGCAATGGCGCAAATCAGGGCCACTCACACAGCCTGAGGGGGGGGGGGGGTGGTAGGGGCGCTGATGACATGTGCAGCCCGACCCATCCATAGAAGAGGGATGGCTTGTGCAGCCTGTCCATCCATAGATTACGGATTAGTTGTGTAGCCTGACCCATCCATAATACAGATGACACGTCAGACCCGACTATCCATATAGCGATAAGTTGTGCAGCCCAGCGGGCAACCCATCCATATAATATGAATGAATCCTACAGAACAACCCAACCATCTATATAATACGGATGAGTCGACCCATCCATATTATTTGGATGGGTGATGGCGCCCAACCCATCCTTGAAGACTGGGCTTATTTTACTCCTTTCTTCCATCTTTATGCCGTATTGGTTTGGAGACGCCAAATGTGGGTAAAATATAATAAAACATATAATATCATATTTCAATAATTATGCTTTCACATCGTCCCGGTCATCAGACGCCGCTGGTTTCATTTGCTTTGGATACTGCTCCAACTTAGTCCAACAGATTGGCTGCGGTTGTGTCAAATTGTTGGCCATCCACATGGTGAGTATCACTAAATCAGCCGAGGGGTTGTCAGCGTGCTATTTAATATGCCATTATTATTTAAAATGTGTAATAGGCTATTTATGTTGCTTTCTAAAAAACTGCTGTGAGTGAAATAATATATCGGTATAGAAATAACATCCCAGAACGGCACTGGCGCTTTAGGCAGAGGAAATAGGAATCATGTACATGTATGAAAAAACAAACCGTTTTTGTCTTGGAATGAAATCCATCTCCTGAAGGAAACGTCATTCTTATGCAGGATAATACAAGACATGCTCCGCAGGTTCAGAGTCCATTCTTATACCGTGTCAGGGGAAAATGAGGAAATCTGGCGACAGCAGATAGAAAGCATTATTTACCAGCGACTTAGCTCGTTTTCACACACTTTAATTTTTTTCCCATTTGAAGTTGCGTCACGCTACCGCGACCCACAACTTCAGGTGACTAAATTTTACTCATATTTGTTAAATTTGAGACCAAACATTTGCAAATCTTATTGTTGAAACACTCATTCCATTCTCAATAAGAATAGAGACGCGTACACCATACGTTAATCAAACAGATAACGCACAGTTTCTCTAATGGAATGTGATAATCTCGCTTGTTGCGTTTTGTCGATTGATCTATTTGAACACATCGGTTTTTCCATATCTAATTTTTGAAAAACGTATAATTTTACTTTCCTTTTCGTTTAAGACGGAGAATCACAGGATATATTTTCTCGACGGACACAGTATAATTGGATCAGCGCTGTTCTACAAGTATAAAAATTACCAATTAGCTATCAGTATAGCCTCTTTAAAAACAATTGTTTAATGTTAACCCTCTTTAACCCTTACAGCGCGGGGATAGAGTTTAGTCGTCAGAATCTGACGTCTGGAGACGTCAGATTCTGACGACTAAAGTCTATCCCGGCACTGTAAGAGTACAAATATTTCTATTGGCCGTAGACCCCTAACATAGGTATTCAAATTAATCGGAAAGAGCTAACTAAGACTTTTATGATTATTTCAAATTGAAAAAACACACCTTTGTTTGCGATGTTTTTTCACAAATTAATTCAGCGCTTTGGTTAACACTCAGATATTTCTTCTCGTTGCCACAATTCCCACCTCAATACATATTGATTGTCGGTGGTTTATATTGCTATAGTAGGCCTGGTATTATATTTTGCGTGGAATCCATTTTCGTGGATTTCGCGATAATAACGGGGACACGAATGCATATTGCACCGGAAATAGAGTTTATATTTTCCATATTTTGTGACTGCCTCTGTTCTTTAAAGTGAGTGAGGGGGGTCGTTCAGGTCATATTCTCCGTGGTTTTGCAATCTACAGACTTGTGATTTAAATACTATAATTAATATATATGTTATTAGCTCCCGCCGTCACCGTAGGTGAGACGGAGGGAGCTATGGATTCTACCTCCGGTTTTTTTGGCCTCTTCTTTTGCCTATAACTTTGTAAGAAAATAAGCTAGGATAACAATTTTTGGTATGTGTGTTACTTCCAGGTGGCTAATGGACAGGTTAAAATATTTTTAATCTGAATTCAATACGCAAGGTTGCAGAGGAGAAAATGATGATGTTACGGCGTTGGGCCGTTGGGCCGTCCGTAAACAATTCGTTTCCGGAGCATATCTCTAAAAGTACTTGTCCGATTGTCTTCAAATTTTACACACAACACCCCTAGGGGGTCTAGTTGTGCCTTTTGGGGTATTTGAACTTTGACCTACTTCTGGTTCAGAACTATGACCTATTTAGACGTTTTGACGCGCACTTCGTTTCCGGAGCGAATCTCGAAAAGTACTGGGCCGATGACAGTCATATTGCACATACATGTTCTCTAAGGTCCCTAGTTGTGCCTTTTCAGGTTTTTGGACCTTGACCTTGAAGTTGACCCAGCACTTTGACCTAATTTATAACATTGGTAAATCCGACCATTACTACAAAACAAATTGTGAGGTTTCAGGAGAGGATGCATCTTGAAAAATTTCAAGTCGATAAAATTAAAAATAGCCGCCTATCGGCCATTATTCACCTCGACAGGCCTGATATTGCGGAATATCATGAAAATCGCTTAAGATAGCTACACCATAAATATCAAATAAATTGTAAGGTTTCAGGAGAGGATGCATCTTGAAAAATTTGAAGTTGATAAAATTCAAAATGGCCGCCTATCAGCCATTATTCACCTCGACAGGCCTGATATTGTGGAATATCATGAAAACCGCTCAAGATATCTACACCATTACTATAAAACGAATTGTAAGGCTTCAGGAGAGGATGCATTTTCGAAAAATTCAACTTGTCCAAGTTCAAAATGGCCGCCAATCGGCCATTATTCACTTTCACATGGCCGTTATTTGGTAAACCGTGCTAGATGGCTAGACCATTACTATAAAACAAAATGTGTGATTTCAGGAGAGGATGCATCTTGAAAAAATTCGACTCGATAAAATTCAAAATGGCCGCTTATCGGCCATTATTCACTTTCACATGGCCGTTATTTGGTCAACCGTGCTAGATGGCTAGACCATTACTGTAAAACGAAATGTGAGATTTCAGATGAGGATGCATCTTGAAAAAATTTGACTTGATCAAATTTAAAATGGCCGCCTTTTCGGCCATTATTCATTTTCACATGGCTGATATTTGGTAAACCGTGCTAGATGGCTAGACCATTACCTGATTACTATAAAAGGATGCACCCTGAAAATTTTTAACTTAAGAATTCAAAATGGCCGACAATCAGCATTATTTACCTCGATAGGCCTGATATCAGGTAAACCGTGCTAGATAGCTAAACCATTACTATAAAACAAAATGTGACGTTTCGAGAAAGGATGCCTTTTAAAAACTTTCGACTCAATCGAATTCAAAATGGCCGCCTATCGGCCACTATTTACTTTCACATTGCTGATATTTGGTAAACCGTGTTAGATAGCTGGACCATTACTATAAAACAAAATGTGAGATTACAAGAGAGGATGCATCTTGAAAAAAATTGACTCGATCAAATTCAAAATGGCCGCCTATCGGCCAATATTCACTTTCACATAGCCGGTTTTTGATAACCGTACTAGATGGCTAGACCATTACTATAAAACAAAATGTGAGATTTCAGGAGAGGATGCATCTTGAAAAATTTTGACTTGATCAAATTCAAAATGGCCTCCTATCGGCCATTATTCACTTTCACATGGGCGATATTTGGTAAACCGTGCTAGATGGCTAGATCATTACTATAGAATGAAATGTGAGATTTCAGCTGAGGATGCATCTTGAAAAATTCTGACTCGAACAAATTCAAAATGGCCCCCTATCGGACCATTATTTACTTTCACATGCCCAATATTTTGCAAACTGTGTTAGATGTTAGTCCATTACTATAAAACAAAATTTGAGGTTTCGGATGCACCCTAAGTTTTTAACTAATTTATATCGAATTCAAAATGACCGTAAATCAGCTATTAGTTAACTCGATTGGCCTGATATCGGGTAAACCGTGCCAGATAGGTAGACCATTACTGGGATACTGATTAGGATCATTAATTTCAATGGAGGTTTGCAATCTCTGACAGACTGTCTAGTTCTTATCTTACTCTTAGACTGGGCTTCTTAGACCTAGTTGTCTTGCGTCTTGATTTTTGACCTAGACTAGGACTACATTAATAACCCTATACAAAATTGCTTAAATCAAATTCTAATTCGGAGCGGGAGCTCCTGGACTTATGTAGTCTTGTTTTTAATGAAAATATAATATTTCATACTCTGCGAGTCTATTGGCATTGTCCGTTTTCAGAGGAAACCGTGGCGGCCATCTTCATTTTATTTAATTCATCTATCCAGTTAAATGCCTTGAAACTCGTATAAATCAAGATCATGGCGTATTTATATAAGTTTGTTAGGTTTACGATTCTATTGGCGAAGTCAGTTTTCACGCGCAACCGACAACGTAGACAGGGCACCTGTCTGGCACTCCGTTTCCAGACGGGGAGCTGGATGTTGTTTATAGACTCCAGAAATTCAAACAAAATGGCCGCCTTTTATACTGTTCATAACAGCTCGATTCGAATTTTCAATTGTTCATATTCTCCTGACGTGACCTTAAAAACCTACTAACGATGGCGGCCATACATTTTTTCAACGTCACAAATTGATTGTACACCACTAGACAGTCAGATGAGGGTGTGCAGACATCACACTGGTGCCTCGCCTGTTTTTTCAATAGGGAGCTTGTCAACCGGGGGCGGGACCGGTTGACAATGTTGACTACCGACACCGAGGCTGGCGGCGGCCATCTTTTGAATCAATTTTAGTAAATTGTTCTTATGTTTATGTTCATTGAACAGACATATAATAAACTTTTATATGGTTTATTGCATGTGTAGATTGGTAAACTAAAACAGCAACGACAGAGGTTTGTGTAACCCTACCCCCCCCCCCCCTCAATTTTAGACATAGAAAGTTTGTCCCTATTGTTTTGCTGTTAACATTTCATTTCGTGTTTTGTATAAAAGTTGGTGCGGGTGAGTTGTAGGGGGGGGGGGGGATGTGCCTGTAGCCCATGGCCTATTAAACAAGGACAGGTTGTACTTTCAGCATTTTTCTGTACACGGGCTGCAATTGTTAAGCCTATTAAGTGTAGTACATGATGCAGTGTCACATTCCTGAAGACGTCAAGATAGACAGTATTAAATTGATGCATGCACACGGGAACGGAAGATGTCTCCTCAACGGGTATGTTCTTCTGAAGATAAAGCAAGGGTCGACTGACAAAGCCTGGCACATGATTAGGAACAAGTCACCAGCTATAAATCAATCCACCTCAATTTATCATCTGGACAAGTTAGTGTTTGTGGCTATACAATAATTGTTTCGGACTGACAAAGCAGCTCTCTGTTACGCCTCTCGACCATTTCGGATTTATATTTATATAATTGTCATGGTTATGCTTTCGTAACAATCAATCAATCAAAATAGTTTATTTTAACAAAATACAAACACATCAACTTATACAGTGATAATAAAAATAAATAAAAGTAAGGCACCTTACATTATGTTGGCACAAATTATGGTTTGAAAGGAGGTGAAATGAAGTCAATGACTTAGTTCACTTCCCCCTTAACGTGTTTACATTGCGTAATAATACATCTGTGAGTGATTGACTCGAAATAGGTAAATACATTTGTGATGGATCTATAAAAGTTCTCATTTATTGTGTAAATGTGATCCCCCATCTGTGATTGACTCAAAATAGGTAAATACGTTTGTGATGAATCATTTATTGTGTAAATTTAATCACCATAATATGTGATTAAATCAAGTATTATAATTTTTATATTTATCTAAGAAATAGAATTTACACATTTTCTTGAATACACAAATTGTGGCTGTAAATTTCGGGCAGGTTGCCAGGGGATTACCGTGGCTCATCCGCTCAACAGCGGAGCTACTGCAGCTCTCGCATCGGTCATGGTAGGGCCTTAAAGCACTGGCAATATAGTGTTTGACATTAAGTCTCTCATGTGGAATGATTGTAGCTACCCTTAACTATTGGGTTACTATGGGAACTATTCGACCCGAGGATAGCGGAGCTGTGCGGAAGCCAATGTGTTTCAGCGAAACCAAATTCTCCAATCGTCAGGGCATGTCTCAGGGTAAATCGCCTAGACATGCCCAGAAACCTTTATCAAGGGAATGAAGGAAAACACTCTCAATAACCCACCATGCCCCATCACCCAATCCTCACGTCATTATCTGTGAATCATTAATTTCATTATTGATGCGCTGTTTTTTACATATATATTACAAAATCACTTAAATGTACATTAATGCCGAAAAGTGTCGTAAAGCATTATTTTTACTCCTACATTACCCGCATATTCACCCTCATAATGTTACATGTATATGTACAAAGGCCGTGTCAATTTTAAAATGGCTTTGTTTTAAAGAAAATGCGTCCAGTTGCTATAGCAAAGCACACAACGACCATCAAGTTGGTTCCTTATGTTCGACCCTGGTCAATTCTTCGTTGTCACATGGTATTATATATCACTTCAGTGGTTTATATATTGAAAAATATGTAAGTTATTGCTATTCTTTCATGCAGTTACTGTGTTTTGGCTTTGTAAAACAGTATAGTTTTCACCAAAGGCATACAATAGCCAGCAATTCGTAGATCTCTTTGGGGTCGTCGAAAATGAGGTATTTTATAAATGGGTAAACATGATAGGATTATTGCTCTATATTATGCATACTTTTGAATTCCAAAAATAAAATGATCGCTTAATATATTATTTTTAACAAATGATACTCCTTCCCTATGAATTAATTGATGCAAATAAAAACGACATTTCAAACCATAACCAGAACAACTGTTTATTACAAGACACTAAATAAACTTGTAGCCATTGTAGCAGTTTTCCACCGCCGCCGAGGGCGTATCCGTATAGCAATTTAGCTTACACTAAAAATGGTAATATAACAATAGCGCGTGTTTTGAGGGCGTTATGGTTATTTGTAGCCCGACTCGTGAGAGCTGGATCAGAATAGTTTGATCTATCACTACAATTATTATAACGGTTACCAAAATACAAAACAGTAAAAAAAATTAAGTAGATTTGTTGTTTGTGGACTATTCTCGTAATATAAATTATAAATAATCGAAACAAGCGCATTGCTGTGTGTCAAATTCAACAAACCAATTGGTAAGCCTTATAATTAGACAAAAAAGACGCCCAATGTGTAATAATATAACAATAACATGATTTTTCAGGGCGATATACTGTATTATTGCCCGACGCAGATACCAGCAGCACGAGGCAGAGCCGAGGGCTGCTGGTATCTGCAGCGGGCAATAATACAGCATATCGCACGCAAAAATCATGTTATTACTATTATTATCACTTTTCCACCATGACAACGAATCTTTAAAACATATTTATTTTTTGTCTACAGTTACAACATAGGCCTACGTGTCTATGCAGAAACTAACCCTGCTAACCACTGTGTGCTATCCCCACGCACTCTTCTTGTTGGCGTGCCAGAATGCAGGTGTCCGCCTGCATATCACAAGTGTACCTGTACCTGCAGCTCGAGTACACCAGGCAACGATTATGCAGGCAACTGCGCATACGCACAGAGCGTCTGGTAGCCCTAGGGCGGATAGTCAAATATTACGCCCGTATAAACAGCAATATCTCACTAGTAGCGCCCTCTCAAGTGGTAATAATTATAGATTATACCATGGTTAAAGCCGGACCGTCCCGCATATCAGCCCGACGTTATATTCTCCAGAGGGTCATGGGTCTTATCGCCCAAAGATCGAAGGTCTAGGAAAATTCAAGATCCATGACCTGAAGGAGAATACAATTAGGGAGGGCTGATGTGAGGGGAGAGGCAACTTCAGCCATGGTATTTTCTTTTTATCTCATACCAATATTTTCAGCCAAAGTAGGCCTAGATTGTAGATACTGCAGTTTAGAAAGTAACTTACCATAGCCTAGGCCTATGTCTGTAACATCACTTATAACTTCATACTATAATTTATGATAAGATTAGTTGAAATAGTCTAGCCTATTATATACAATGTATATTCACATTTTCACCAGTTCAATGGCGAAATAATTATTTCCAATTCATCAGTTCATGACCCGTGATCTGATTCAATAATATGTAACGCTAGGCCCATCTCAGTGTCACACCTAGCGGGCCCCTCAGCAACAGAAGAAGAGAGGGGAGGGGGAGAGGGGCCCGCCTGTTGCAGGAAGCGTGGCGTTCACAGTTACTTCAGGTGGAGTGATGAATGTAGCCTGATTATGAACGAATCTAACTATAATCTAACTATAAACTATAATCTGGGAGTAGCCTGGAGATAACAGATAAACATCCCCGTGGGGAATAATTGACGAATTTATACATTTTCTAGTGTACACAATTTGCTCTCTGTAAGTCTCAATAGCTGTATCAGCCGGGTAGAAAAAGGTTGTATCTGGTACAATACAAACCTTGGATGTTCAGTTCTTTGCTTTTATCAGTAACGGGGTACTAGAATGATTGCTATATTTTTAGCTCCCGCCGTCACCGTAGGTGAGACGGAGGGAGGTATGGATTCCGCTTCCGTTTTCTTCTTTTGCTTATAACTTTGTATGAAAATAAGCTAGGATAACATTTTTTGGTATGTGGGTTACTTCAAGGTGGATAATGGACAGGTTGAAATATTTTTAATCTGAATTCAATACGCAAGGTCGAAGAGAAAAAATGATGATGTTACGGCGTTGGGCCGTCCGTGAACATTTCGTTTACGGAGCATATCTCTGAAAGTACTTGTCCGATTGTCTTCAAATTTTACACACAACACCTCTAGGGTGTCTAGTTGTGCCTTTTGGGGTATATGAACTTTGAACTACTTTTGGTTCAGAACTATGACCTATTTAGACGTTTTGACGCACAATTCCTTTCCATTTTTCTCTAACTCTTATCAATTTCCAAATGGCCGACAATCAGCATTATTTACCTCGATAGGCCTGATATCAGGTAAACCGTGCTAGATAGGTAGACCATTACTATAAAACAAAATGTGACGTTTTCGGGGAGGCTGCCTTTTAAAAAATTTTGACTCGATCGAATTCAAAATGGCCGCCTATCGGCCACTATTTACTTTCACATTGCTGATATTTGGTAAGCCGTGTTAGATAGCTAGACCATTACTATAAAACAAAATGTGAGATTTCAGGGGAGGATCCATCCTGAAAAAAATTAACTCGATCAAATTCAAAATGGCCGCCTATCGGCCGTTATTCACTTTCGCATGGTCGTTATTTGGTAAACCGTACAAGATGGCTTGACCGTTACTATAAAACAAAATGTGAGATTTCAGGAGAGAATGCATCTTGAAAAATTTCGACTTGATCAAATTCAAAATGACCGCTTATCGGCCATTATTCACTTTCACATGGCCGATATTTGGTAAACCGTGCTAGATGGCTAGACCATTACTATAAAACAATATGTGAGGTTTCGGGGGATGATGCACCTTGAGATTTTTCAACTATATCGGATTCGAAATGACCGTCAAACAGCCATTATTTACCTTGATTGGCCTGATATCGGTTAGACAACTACTGGGATACCGATTAGGATCATTAATTTCAATGGAGGTTAGCAATCTCTGACAGACTGTCAAGTTCTTATCTTGCTCTTAGACTGAACCTGTTGGACCAAGTTGTCTTGTGTCTTGATTTTTGACCTAGCCTAGGACTACATTAATAACCCTACACAAAATTGCTTATATCAAATTCTAATTCGGAGCGGGAGCTCCTGGACTTATGTGGTATTGTTATTTTTTCCTTTGGCCTGCAGCCGAAACCTAGCAAGATGTTTGAAAAATTAGGTCTATTTTCATTTTTCATTGAATCGACGGAAGCTATTTTGTCGTCCTACGGTATGACCACGCAGTGTAGGTCTATGCCTCCAAGCTAAACACTGGGTCATGGCGGGACAGTGTAGACCTTAGACGTCAATCTGTAGGTGTCAATCTCTGTCTAACAACAATCTACAGGTGGCATAAGACTGCAAGTTCAACAACACTATTATTCAGCTCCATTTGAAACGTCGTTTAAGGCACTAAGACCGAATCGGCCATCATAATGACTTTTTTGTTCTTACACAGTGATTCCGTCACAGGAAACAAAATAAGGAAAACTGTGAGTCAATCCCTTTAGTGATCTTGAAATTATAGCCTAAATAAAAGGAGGAGGATCAGATTTCCATGTGCCATGTATTTTTTTGTAAGCGTAACTTGTATTATTTATTGAATTAATAATATGCTATTTGAGCAGGTATTCGTCATAGGCCTATCTGGATCAGTATGTGTGATAAAAAAACGCATGGAATACAACATAGGTCATCTGTGCCTCTTAATTTGTGTAAACAACAGTGTTCAATTATTATAATTTTATTGGTATATGCATATATATGTGGCCTACAACTTTTAAATAAAACAACGATGTCCGCATCAATATTACTAAAGCAATATTCCTATTATAATAATGTCCAACAAGCGCAAAGTAGCCCTAAGCCATGAGGTAGTTGTGTCGCTTGTAAAAAAAACATTCTTATAAAATAATTCAAAATATAAAATAATGCAAAATGCATATTTTCACTAAAGACGCCATCACATCAGACATTGTACCTTTTGCTAAGCCAAGAAACTTGTATTATTTATTGAATTAATAATACACAGTCACGTGATTAGACCAATAATTGCACGTAAAAAGCTGCGCCAAGCTTGATAGAACTCTGCTTGTGTTCGTATTAAGCTATATTTGCATGACTGGTAGCAACACATATGTTTAATAAAAGCAAACATCAGCTACATTTATATATATGCGTAGCCACCCAAATGCAGCTACTATACACGCCGAATGTAGGGTGGCCCACGTAACTTAATCATTTCTGGAAAAGTAAATGGTACGTTGTTCAGCTCTGGATTCGTGTGTGATTTCGGTATGCTATTTGAGCAGGTATTCGTCATAGGCCTATCTGGAACAGTATGTGTGATAAAAAACGCATGGAATACAACATAGGTCATCTGTGCCTCTCAATTTGTGTAAACAACAGTGTTCAATTATTATAATTTTATTGGTATATGCATATATATGTAGCCTACAACTTTTAAATAAGACAACGATGTCCGCATCAATATTACTAAAGCAATATTCATATCATAATAATGTCCAACAAGCGCAAAGTAGCCCTAAGCCATGAGGTAGTTGTGTCGCTTGTAAAAAAAACATTCGTATAAAACATTTCAAAATATAAAATAATTCAAAATGCATATTTTCACTAAAGACGCCATCACATCAGACATTGTACCTTTTGCTAAGCCAAGAATCCGTGTGCATAATGTTTGGGCTCTGTTGAACATTCCTGTGTTTAGTGATTTTGCATTGTTTCACTGCAGTGGGTCCACACCTGCGTGGAATAGGTTTGTGATAGTTGATGCACGCATCGAGTGACCAGTGTAGACCTGACTCATACCAGTTTTTTAGGTGTTCTGCATGATATTTATTGGAAAGTAGAGTTTTGCCAAGTGTCTCCTTGCTAAACCAAGATCCAACGTTTGTGTATTTTCGAAGTGGGTTCTGTAAGAACAAGATGTTGATTTTCAAGATTTAGTTTTCCTGCGTAAAACTTGAACACGTCAACACCAGTGCCATACATCCTCTGTTCACTATAGTCTAAATTAATCTGTCTGTTGCCACCTTGATGGCTTTTGTTTTGCTCTTTTTTATCAGGACTCACGTATTTTCTGCCTGTTCCATCCATACACAGTCTATGTACTTTTTGTCATAGCGGTCCACCCTTCTCTAGCCCTCTTGCCGTGATGGTAGCACAACAAAAACAGACAGCTTCTGTTAATATAACTGGAGACGTGTTGTATGCCATTAAATATTGTTTAATGATTTTCAAAATGCTGACTTTCAAGGGGTACTGGGATGATTGCTAGTAGTAGTACACTTTGCTCCTATCCGGGAAGGATATGTTGCATGCTGTACTGCATGGTACGGGAGCACTAGTCTACAGCAATCATCTAAGGGAAGCTGCAGCCCCCACGTGTCTGGCCCTAATCTTGGACGGATTAATAGCAGCATACCCTAGTTCCTGGGGTACTGGGGTGATTGATAGTAGTAGTACTTTTTGCCCCCATCAGGGGAGGGTCATTAGGGATCTGTTACGTCAGTTGCATGCTGTATGGCATAGCATAGCACTAGGCTACAGCAATCATCCAAGGGAAGCTGCAGCCTCCTCGTATCTAATCTTCGGGCGGATTGCCAGTGGCGTTCCCTGGTTCCTCCGCTCAACTGCAGTGCTAATGCAGTTCTCGCATCAGTCCTGTCGCTGGTGTAGGCTGTGGTAGCCTTAAGTAATCAGCAATAGCGTGTTTTACATTAGGTCTCTCACGTGGGATGAATGGTGTTACCCAGAGGGAGTTATACTCCCTATTGTTACTCTGGGGACTATCCGACTCGAGGATAGCGGAGCTGCGCGAAATGCCACGGAGTTTGAGCATTAAATTGCACAGCAAAACCCAAGTTTTGGCCGTCTGGGCATGTCTAGGGGGAGATCCCCTAGACATGCCCAGAACCACTTATCGGGCGAGCGAAGCAAAACGCTCTCAATAACACACCATGCCCTATCACCCCCACCCTCACATCATCTGTAAATCATTTCATCTCATCAATTGACTGCAACGTTTTTATCGTATTACAATGTCACTTAAAAGATCTTTTGTGCCGATAAGTGACGTAAAGCAATGATTTACTACTACATGTACTTCTACTCAGTGTTTCATCTAGAATTCAGAAGGTGCATGGCGCCACCTATCAGTAGGGGCACCTTATCACGCACGCCAGGCAGCCAGTTAGCCGTTTCCAACACCCACCCTCCCCCAATTAAGGGTATAAACAGAATCAGTTAAGTCTGTAAACATCGCCAGTTATTACCACTATGTACACAGGTATTATCGGGTATTGCGTCATAGGTGTGAGCGCGCGACATCAGCGACTGGGGTGTTTTCCACTGTCACAATGGCATGGGTGGGTTGAATATGACGTAACAACAGTTCAAAGAGGCATTTCAGTGTCTGAATATCAGAAGGGCAACATGGCGCACATGAAGGGCAACATGACACTCATGAAGGGCAACATGGCGCTCATGAAGGGCAACATGGCGCTCATAAAAGGCAACATGGCGCTGCGCCATGTTAGAAAGACCTAGATGAAACACTGCTTCTACTACTACCTTGGGAGTCATCAACTCTCACAAAGAAGTTCTCAAATGAACATAATTGCCGACAACACACACGCTATTTCTAGTATTACCATCGTAATTCTCAAATGTCACCTGCATAAATCCGAGTTGGATATTGCTTCTTTATGTTTTGGTCTGGGGTTTCCAGCCTTCATGTACAACTTGCACTTGACTATGAACATTTGGTTGGCCTTAAATAAATGTTGTCTCCTTCATTATGTATATATTGCTATTGTAAGGTGGTGCGCTGTGTGGCTGGACGAATGCCGGTCATCGTGGCGTCATCGCCTTGCTGTTTGCAGGCTTGACTTCTGCATAACACTTCTGCAGATGATCAACAAGTGTATTTCTGCAACAGATTCCATATCTATTCTGATTCCTCGTTTGTCCTGCCATTTGTCTGTGGACATCGGTCTTGCCTCCACTTCCATTCTATCAAAAGTATTTTCAGATAAATCTAACTCTTGGCTGCTGGCTGGGCATGTGTGGGGGGTAGATCCCCTAGACATGCCTATAACCCCTTATCGGGCGAGCGAAAGAAAATGCTCTCAATGACCGATCATGCCCTCACATGATCATCTGTACATCATTCATCTCAATCTCATCAATTGACTACAATGTTTTTATCGTATTTACTTAAATGACTATTTGTGTCGAAAAGTGACGTAAAGCAATAATTTACTACTACTACTACCTGGTTGTTGGCCATTTCGATGGTAAGTGATCCCGAAGCTCCAGCGTAACAGTTTGATACTTCTAGTAGACTACAGCAACTAAACTAAAATGTTGATCTACAGTAAGCAACAGTTTACTCCTACTGGGCTAGCGCAAGGTCAATGTGTTTACATCCGCGTGAAGTCTAGCAGCAGCCTGATCTGAGCCATATACCTGTACTGAAGCTACACACCTGTTGTCTGTAGACAACATGGCATTTCACGTGACATCCATTTGATATCCCTTTCACCAAGAGGTATCAAATGTAATTTGAAACCTTTGATTTTCATTTGATACCTGTTTTATTGCATTACCACATGGCCAAATTGGTGTTATGATAGCACTACAAACCTGTGTGGTAAGATTATGTGTTTAAAAAATATCAGCACTGCATAGGCACATCATGTTGCCCGCATGGAAGCGGCTTTTAGCAATTTTTTTGGGGATCTCCCTTGTATTGCATCCATTATTAAAAAACAACAAATTTTTGAACAACAGATGTATTAATTGTAATTGATTGGAGCATGAATAAATGAATTTGAATGTATTATAAAAATGTACCGCTAATAATGTATATACCCTGAATCCTGTAATGGTTATAAGATGGTAATTTGATATAATATGGTAATTTGATCGAGTGAATCATGCAAACTTAGGGGATTTATTATGGGTAGAAGTTAAACAGGTAGCTCCTAGCCATGTGACCATGCAAGCACAGTTGCTATGAGCCCGAGGACAATGCTAAATCACTAAAATGGCACCTTAAGTGATCGACCTATGAACAATAATCTGCGAATGTTGCATTGTGTTGTCTGCCTGGCTCGAATTCAGGCCGGAGACAGTCTCTGATACTGTTCGGAGCAGACCGACATCACTATACATGATCACGTTTGTCATGATCTGACTTAGAGTATTACCACATGGCATGGATGGCTGTTCCCCTCAAAATTATTATATGTTTTTTTTTATTTTGAGGTTTAGTGATTTTTTCAGTCGCCTTTGTTTCCAGACCAGGTGGGTCCTTATGCTGAATTTCAAAGATCTCTAATCAACTGATTTACTTCTTGAGTTTGGGATTGTTTTTCCTCCAGTCTAATATTGCATATGTAGTACTACTCAGCATGTTTCGGCTGCGCGACGGCCATATGAGCTGACAACAGTAGATGTATTCTAGGTTTATAGTATTACTTTTATTTAGGGATGTATGTAGGCATATGTTAAAATTAAGAGTGCCATAAGTTTTTACTGTTTTTCCTTTTCACATATCCTAGTTGTATGTCCTTTGATATAATAGACAGCTAAAGCATTTAGAGGTTTTAATTAGGTTCCTACTCTTTCCATAGTGTCCTTTTTTGCTACACGGTGTAGAGCACAGTGTAGCTATTTTATCTCTGGTTTTGGTGCGGGAAACAGATGACAGACAATTGTCGGCTATTTTATTTTATGTGTACAAATCGTAAAATTTATAATCTATACTATGTACATTTTTAAATTGCTATTGCTATTTTAAACAATGGATATTATTTTATTCTATAACTTTAATTCACTTATATGGTTGACAGGCATTGTAGAGGTCGTCTCGACCTGTTCCCGTCAACCAAAGTTAATAACATGTTCAAAAAATGATAATAATAATTATAATGTACCATTTTTGCATGCTTTTAACTGGAAGTCAAATAAACATAAACAATGCAAGCACAGTCGCTATGAGCCCGAGACTCCCCACAATCAGCAAATAGATACAAGATACAAGATATTTATTTCTCCAAACCGCATGTACACTACAGAGTGCCGAACAAATAACAAATAATGGTTACAAATGATGCAAACTTAAGGGATTTATTATCAGCTGATTTTGTGGGTGGAAGTTCGAAACAAGTAATTCCGAGCCATATGATACAAGCACAGTCGCTATGAGCCTGGAAATTCATGTTATTAGGCACTCACTCACAAACAAATTGTAGCTTACTTTCAATTAGTGATTAATTCATACCTCTTTAAATCACGACCTAGTTCATACCACAAACTCGGTGTTGCAATGGAACAAAGCATTCCCGACATTATAGAGAAAATCTGTTAACTTAGCATGTCTGAAATCCTGCATAGAGCCGCACCTCGTCTGATCACAAAGGCGATGGAAGCGTACCTAAACGGTAAAATAAAAAAATCCGATATGTGGTAACACCCAGATTATGAAAGCATGATACAGATAGTCAAATTATGGAAGCATGATAATATAGGGACAGGGTCGATCTGTTCCATACACTTTCAGAGTCCTATGTGTTTTAGACAATTTTTCTATTTTTTATTATTTGAGTTATCTCACCCCAAGTTTTATTTTTGACGGGGACACTTTGGGGGGGCTGGGTGAAGGGATTTTTTTTTAACTGATGATTTTTAAACATGGTTATGTATTGTATTTTGTGGCATCGAGCCATAAACATGAAACAAAGGCTTTTTCCGAGATCACCGCCCAAATGAGCTTATGAACACGACATCTTGAAAAAAAATCGACATTTGTGACGGGTTTTTTTAGACTTTGTTTTAAAAAAAATAGGCCTCTACAGCTTTTAAAACTCTTTTGAGGAATTTTTTGAAGGAGTCAAACTAACCAGGAAATACTACGATTTTGTATCTTCCCACGCAAGGCTCACTGAAGAAAAGGGCTCTGTGTCCCATCTGTTAGACGCATCCAACGATAACCGCCCACTTTTACATGGGCGAAGTAAGAGTTCATATCTGACGGTAATATACCCACCTTCACGACACCGCGAGGCCGTCTGCAACCACAAGAGCAGCGAGTCTTGCGTTAGAAGATGAATATATCGGACGATAGGAGGATGAGAATAATTGACCCTTTTAAAGGGATCAGGATCACATGAATGTTTACATAAAATGTCCTTGACACATGCTATTTACATGTGTTGTGGACCACCGACTTAGATTGGGTCGTTGACTTACAGATTCTACTTACAGTAGAACCTGCTATGACCAGCCACCCCTGGATCACTGGAAAAGTGACCTTTAAAGACTGGTGGTTTCCCACATGAGGTTCATTTGTATACAACATTTCGTTTCATGGGATGGGTAAGTTGCCTCCCGTATAGGAGGTTGGCTGCTTATAAGAGTGACTGCGCATAACATGTTCTATTGTATCGCTAACTCTTAAAGCACTAAATTAATTTCTATAAACCATGGAGACCAAAGGGTTTTTTCAATTTGAAATCATCATAAATGTCTTAGTTATCTCTTTCTGATTCATTTGAATACCTATGTTATGGGTCTATGACCATTTTAACTATTTTTACTCTTACAGTGCTGGGATCGACTTTAGACGTCATAATCTGACGTCTACAGACGTCAGATTATGACGGCTAAAGTCGATCCCCGCACTGTAAGGGTTAGCCCTTTCCCCGCTAATCACGACTATAGTCAATCCATTTTATTATCGGATTTAACTGTTATTGGGAATGAAATGCGTGTTTGAACATCAATATTTGAACTGTTTTGTGTCAAATTCAACAAATATGAATAATTTGCGCCCACTTGAAAATTTAAATTCTACAACTTAGCGCTTCAAGGGTTAATAACACTTAAGGGTTAATAATTTCGCTGAAATTCAAAGCACTAATCCTATCATTACTAGTTACCTGCTGATTTGTATGCAGCTTGGAATGGATCCTGAATCATTGCCAGAAACAACGCATCAGCCCAGGGTTCCCAGCCACCCTGGAAAACATGAAAACCCTGGAAAATGAGTTTCAAGTTTTCTAGTCAGGCAAAAGTCAGGGAATTTGGGAAAAGTGCTTCAAATCAGGGAAAAGTCAGGGAATTTTGTTCACTTGCCCAAAATAGAAAGTGGTCTGTTGCTTTTTCATAACCAAACGAAATATCCACTGAATAATATTTATTGGCCATGGTGGCTTTTTGGTGTGGAAATCCGCACTTTACTGTCTCTCGCTTGGTGGTTGTGCTGAATTTGACGTAGATACAATCTAGACTATACTAAAATTCAGAGTAAAATAAATGAATTGAATCGGGCTTCAGGCCACTTTTGTGCACATAAATTGGGTCAGGAGAACCTCCTGAGGATGGTGAGATGAGTGAGATGGCACGGCCCTCCAGACACAGGATTCGAAATTCAAATACTGGAGGTCTGAAGCCGAGCACCTTACCTCTCGATCACGGAGACTCCCCACAATATTTATGTTTCTTTCAAACTGCCGAGACCGGTAAACGAACCCCGAGCTCTAGCGTGAAAGGCAGCGGTACTAACCACTACCCTAGGGCCCCCGCCCTTTAGAGTAAAAAGAAGCGGCGTTAATCTTCATTGCAGCAAACGGAATTTCGAAAATTCATCAGGAAAAAGTCAGGGAAAAATCAGGGAATTTTGTTTCCATGAAATGCTTGTAACCCTGCGGATTAAGAGGTCATATCAGCCGCTTTGTCAAGTCGCAGGTACGACCATTTACCCCTTTGAGCTTCAATTTACCATTGTAATCTTCATCCACTACAAGCCGTGAATTGCTGTCGCAATTCTTGACTTGTAGTGGATGAATATTACTTGGAATAGATGACAAGTGAAAACGGATGTTGTGGTAGTTATCAGGTTAATAAAACAGTTCCATGACCATTTTCTAAAACCCCTAGGTGGAGGAAAATCAAGTAATTTAAGCATTCAGGGATGAAAATGGTGCTTTGATGAATCGTGAGGATTGAAGGGTTAACCCTTGAAGCGCTAAATTAAATAATTTAAATTTCCACCCACCTGAAGTTGTGTCTCGCTACCGCGACCCACAACTTCAAGTGGGTGAAAATTGCTCATAGTATGTAATTTGAGACGAAGCAATTGCAAGTCTTAATGTTTAATCACGCTTTCAATTCCCATTAACTGTGATTTTAAAATTACTTGCTAATAAAACACGTGCTTAGCGCTCAAAGGGTTAATCATCATGTGCCATCGATAGAGAACTGGTGTTGTTTCCAGTTTTGCATCGCGTGCCGCCCACTTTTTCTCGGATGATTTACTCGTCAGTGTGGCCTCGTGTTTGTTTTACCTGGCAGGAGTGCCCGCCGCGGGGAGTAAACAGCCCAGAACCCGACGTGACGGGTTTGTGATAAATCGAATGGAGTGAGCAATGGCCGTGCCTGTGTTGTGATATTGCCGCCTGATCTCTCCATACATTATGTCTTGTCTGGTGTGCCGCAGTCGGTATTTGTCAACAGCCCCTCTACCTGCCATGTCAAATTTCACTTAAATAGTACTCTCGTCTTGTTCACTCCTAAATATTCAGTATTTCGGGGAGCATCTGGACCGAAAGGTGGTGTGTTCGGCCTCAGACCGCCATATGGTTCGAAGTTCAAATCGTTTGTCTGCAGAGCAGTGTCACCTGATTATAATAACACCGTCCTCATTCATGCATTCATTTTTTCATTCATTCATAAAATTATGGCTTGCTACAATTCTATGCTTCATTCATTTATTCATTCGTTTTTAATTATTCAATAATTATTAATTTTTTCATTATTCATTTTTTAGCCCGCCTTTTAATTTTAATTAAAAAAGGTGGGCTATTGCAATTGAAGATCGGCGTCGTCGTCGTCGGCGTCGGCGTCGGCGTTAACATTTACTTGTGGGCGCGATAACTTGAAAAGTTTTTCATGTTTCCTTCCCAAATTTGTTTTGCATGTTACTAAAGACTACTTCTCGGGAAAGTTCAATAATGGCTGAAAAAAAATTCAAAATGGCCGACTTATTGCGATTTTTCACCTTTTACGTCAATAATTTGACCTTGTGGGCGCAATAACTTGAAAAGTTTTTCACGTATCCTTTTCAAATTTGTTATGCATGTTACTAATGACCAGTTCTCGGACAAGTTCAATAATAGCAGTAAAAAAAAAAAAATGGCCGATTTATTGCGATTTATTACATTTTACGTCAATAATTTGACCTTGTGGGCGCGATAACTTGAAAAGTTTTTCACATATCCTTTTCAAATTTGTTATGCATGTTACTAATGACCAGTTCTCGGACAAGTTCAATAATGGCCGAAAAAAAAAAATGGCCGATTTATTGCGATTTTTCACATTTTACGTCACAAATTTGACCTTGTGGGCGCGATAAGTTGAAAAGTTTTTCACATATCCTCTTCAAATTGGTTATGAATGTTACTAATAAGTAGTTCTTGGACAAGTTCAATAATGGCCGAAAAAAAAAAAAAAATCGCCGATTTATTGCGATTTTTCTCATTTTATGTCAATAATTTGACCCTGTGGGCGCGATAACTTGAAAATTTTTCACATATTCTCTTCAAATTTGTCATGTATGTTACTTATAAGTAGTTCTTGGACAAGTTCAATAATGGCTGAAAAAAAAGAAAAAATGGCCGATTTATTGTGATTTTCCTCATTTTACGTCAATAATTTGACCTTGTGGGCGCGATAACTTGAAAAGTTTTTCACATATCCTCTTCAAATTTGTTATGCATGTTACTAATAAGTAGTTCTTGGACAAGTTCAATAATGGCTGAAAAAAAATTCAAAATGGCCGATTTATTGCGATTTTTCTCATTTTACGTCAATAATTTGACCTTGTAGGCGCGATAACTTCAACATTTTCACAAGTATCCTCTTCTAGTTTGTTATGCATGTTACTAATAAGCAGTTGTTGGACAAGCTCAATAATGGCCGGTAAAAAAATCTAAATGGTCGACTTATTGCGATTTTTCACTTTTATTTTACGTCCATAATTTGACCTTGTGGGCGCGATAACTTGAAAAGCGGCTGGTTTAACATGCCATTTATATCTTGGGTTGTTATTTACGTGATGACATTCGTCTTTACTTTCTTTATCATAATTCGGCGGCGGGCTATTATCGAGTGTGCTCTTGTTTCTAAATACACTGTATATGATAGGCCTGTAAATATTGATGTCGATTTTACTCAGTGGTGAATCACTTCGTGTTATCTATATTTGTCAAGTAGTGCTTGATGTAGATTGAAAATTATATGTATATTGCTGCACTAGAGCACTGAGTGGCCAGAGTATTACAATCGCCCCAGCAGACACAATATATTGAGCCAATGTTGGTTTAACGTTGGTGGGACAACGTTAAACCAAATTTGATCCAACGTCTTGTGTGTCTGCTTGAGCTGGTCTGTCTGATGTCATGCTGCCAATAAATTTATTCTATTAGACATGAGTGTATTACATGGCACCAGAGGGTTCACGATAATTAGGCATAAATGATTATATCACCACCACAGCGGTCCCTTGATGCCTATTTATCTGGCAGTTTGTGATGTTTCCGCGGCACATTCCTACATGTATATATCGACGCGGCACATTCCAACATGTATATTTCGACGCGACACATTCCGACATGTTTTTATCGACGCGGCACATTTATAAACAAATGAAAAGTATAGGCATCACTGGAAACATATTGTGATCAACGCCGGATTTTCCAGCTATTTTTAAACACTTACTTATGCAATTTAGCGCTTCATTTATTTTATTTACTGTGGATACACAAATATTGGTAATTTGTTTTATTGTTTGAACAGTACCCGTTGGCCAACCAAAATGTACCAATAATTTGGGGTCAATTCACTTCGATCTGGAAACGATTGACTAAGGGTAGGAGAATATTTCGCTTAAAAGTAACTCTGTTACGGATAATCAAAGTGAAGTTATCTCTATAATAGTGTCAATCTTTCAAACATTTTTGCTAAATTCTCGTATAGTTCTTCAAGGGTTAGACATCGTTATGACATGATTGAATTGTCTCTGTGGAAAGCAATCGCCAGACCAGTACTCTACCGGCTTTGATGTGAACTCAAGTATCATCGTATGAATGTGCCAGACAAATCCATTATGGGCGATAGAGCATTCCGTACGAATAAGCTCTTACTTTTATCTTTTAAACACCCCAAGTGTTGCAGGGAATTGATTGCTCAGTTATTTAGGCTTCACTCTTGAAAATTACAAATGCCCAGCTTCACATCATAATGATGAGGTGAAAGCTGAGTACGTTCTCACCCAGCAAACACGAGGTTCAATGTGGGGCTGAGGCTGGGCCAGCGTCGTAGACGCTGGGCCAACCTCAGCCCCAACATTGGTCAACGCCTCGTGTTTGCTGGGTATATATGTTATCTTGGATGAATTTGATTGGAAATATTCCAGGTGATGCATCTATGCGACAAAGGTGCTTAGCCCTTAAAGCGCCGACATATTTTCGATACATCATGGGTTCTTTCAATCTGAAATCATCATAAATTTCTTAGTTTTTTTTTCTTAGCCCTGTCCGCTTCATTTGAATACACATGTTATGGGTCTACGACTATTACACATATTTTAATGCTTACAGTGCGGGGATCGGTAGATTAAAGTGATGAAAAAAATGTGATGAAGCGTACCATATTTTACTGCAAACGCGGATATTTTGCCCTGGAAGTTTTTTATTGTTTCGATGAAGCTCCACCTGCGTCGTCGTTACGTCTATCACCAAAAAATCCTAGATCAAACTAGTTAAAATATTGTTAATATAATCGCGTCGGTAATTTCACAGCTTTTCATTTGTCTAATTTTGATGATTTTAACCTTATTACGTTGTTTTCTAAATAACAAATCGAGCTTTGTATACACCACAATGTTATTTGTTTGAGGACATTTGATCCCTATATAATGACCCAATTACTATGGCGCTGTATTGTTTTTTTTGTTTTGTGGAGTTAAAGTGGAGTGGTGTTGCTTTGTTTGTGCCCATTACTATATTAGTTTTTCAGCACTTTCCATGTCTACCCGTCACATATCATGTCGTAAGTACCGCATCTGCTACTTTACACAGTGACAGATGCGGTGTCTGCGATCCTTCACTCTCAAGGGACGTCATTTTTCTAAACAAAAGGAAATGCACGTTCATTATACCTTACTCCCAAATCTTCCGAACTAAGAATACCTACGTATATCCTGAAAAGTTGTCAATAACTATTTGTGAATTGATTAAAAAACATTAGGAATAAGAATATCTACCACATGTATATTGAATAACAAATGTAATGCTTTCACTGCCACAAATAAATTATTTTTTGTAGTCATACACATACGAATGGGTGCGAGCATCAACAATGATTTGTAGTGTAATTTGAAATCTCTTTTATGCAAAATAAAGTGCTACATATCAAAATGTGTTTAATCCTTAAAAAATAAGTTACTCTAAAAGCCACCGTTATGATGCGATCTTTTAAGAATTGTACTTCCATTGGTAACTAGGTCGTGATTAAAATGGTATGAATCAAACAATATAGTTAATTAAAATAAGCTGTAATGTCTTTGTGCGAGGGCCATGTACTGTGTGAATGGCACATATAATTAATATCCGTCATTTTTAATGTTATTACGTTGCTAAGTTTGCACTACTAGTCAATATCAGGGAATCTCCGAGCTCATAGAGAAACAAAATGATAGACCCCTATGTTCATATCTTGGCAATACCTTTTAATTTGGTCTCCCCCTCTGTACACAGGTGGGGAAATGTTGGTTTACCTCTGTATGCTCAGTGTGTCTTTCGCGTTCTGTTCATCTGTCCATCGCGTTCTGTCCATCTGTCCAGCAGTTTCTATCGTGCAGGCGGAGGTCGCCCCAGCATACACAAGACATTGACCCAATGCTGGGCTGATGTTGGCAAACTGTCTACGAGGCTGAGTCAATATTAGCCCAGTATTGGGTTACCTTGTCGTGCTTTGCGCAACGCTGAATGTGGGCCAGCCTCAAAGACTGCGGGCCAACACTAACCCAGCTTTGGTTCAAAGCATCGTGCCGGTACCGCCATCATTAAGTACTGTCGAGGGCTGAATGAAGACTGGCCAGCACCGGCGACACTGGTCCAACATGTAACAGACATTGGGCGGTGTCGGCTTGTACTGGCCGCTAGCAGTTCGCTCTAGCAGCAAACACGAGGCGTTGAACCAGTGCTGATTTGATGCTGAGCCAGCCTCGCAGACAGTGGGCTGTCATTGGACCAGCATTTGGTCAACGTCTCGTGTTTATGGGAGTGTTGATAGCCACATTGTGTTTTGCACATCCGCGTGGTTCCAAAACAAAATAATAAATCCCGCTTAATACATCTTGGCAATGCATCTTAATTGTATTTTAGGTAGTAGTCATTCGTATTATCAAAATATCCAGTGTTTATCATGGCAATGCCACTTAACCCTTTAACCGCCGGTGTCGCATATATATTCGGTTTTCATTTTTTATTAGCACATTACGTACCACCTTTTAAACATATTAAAGATAAAATGTGACATCAATCAGCAATAATTAAAAACAGTTGACCTAAATTTTGTCAAATCTGAATAATTTGCACTCACTTGAAGTTGTGGATCGCGTCAGCGAGACACAACTTCAAGTGGGTGAGAATTCAGATTGAATAATTCGGCGGTTAAAGGGTTAACATGATTTTAATTATGTATGTCATACCATTTATATTGTCATATGATTTTAATATATTATCTGTAATGACTTTTCTTCATGTCAATAAAATATTATCTGTCTGTCTATCTGGTACTACATGTGTGTAAAATCGTGAGTTTGTTTTTAATGTTTAGTTCATATTTCACAGCTGATGAGTTTTGTCGTTGTGTTGGATATCTTATGCTCCATTTGTTCATATATTACTTTGTTGCATTATTATGTGATCAGAGTGGGTGTTTTATGTTGTCTGTGTTGCCAGCTTGTGAAAGAACAAAAGGGTCGAATTACAGAGTTATCCAGGTCCAAACAGGAGCAAACCAGAGAGTTGAAGGTAAATAATACATATTAATCATTCTCTAGATCTATGATATTAATAACACCCGTATGATAATTAGTTGTCAAATGTTCTCAATAATCAGCAATTATGAGCATTTACATATAAAGACAAAAGAAATAAAATAGACATGGATAAAATTTTCTGTGGTATATGCTCATAGTTAATTATATAATTCATTTTGAAGTTGGATAGAAATTTCAGCCTTAAACAAAAAATATTGATAACGTACACTTTAGCTGTAAGACAGTTAACCATTATCCTGCTAAGTAAATTAATTTAAATTTCCAGCCACTTGAGGTTGTGTCTCGCTACCGCGATCCACAACCTGTCGCGGTCCACAACCTCAAGTGGTTGAAAATTACTCATTTTTGTTTAATTTGAGACCAAACATTTACAGATCTTGATGTTTAAACAGTATTTAATACCAAATATCAGTGAATTAATCGGCTAATAAAATGATATGAATTAAAAACGATGTTTGTCTTGATTACCAGGCAAAGGGTTAAGCCGCAGACAATACATTTGTGTGTTTGTGTGTTTTGTTGCTGATTGCGATCGTCGATGTATGACTTGTTGGATATGAAAGCGTGTATCTGCCACTTCAAAAAGTGGCAGATACACCCTTTCATATCCAAGGGGACGGTATGACTTGTTACAGGAGAGAGTGAGCGGTTTAGAGGCCCACCTTGAAGAAGCCAGACGCCGCATGCTGCACCTGGAAATGCTCAAACAGGTGAGCTCACTGAGAAACTAGTCACAACCATGTACAACATGCATGAGTCTGTGTAAAAATGTCAATCACAGCTTGTAGAACCGTGTAATGTAACCAGACGTATGATGTAACCGGTTTGTCTCCATTTGTTAACGGCGATGGTTTCGTAGTTGGTGGAGGAAATGCAAATATTTTGTACCTTTTTCAAAATACACCAGCATCAACCTACCTATTTTCGTATTTCTCTATACAGGTTTCTGGTCTGGACATCTGTTACAATAGAACACATTCACGTATACCTTCTTCCAGGGTTAGACCATCGCTAAAACTTTCAATATTACTCCTTGTTTGTGACGTTAGTCTAAATCCAGGCCACGGTGATAACAACACAAACATAGCTTAATTTCGACGGAAAAGTTTAGCCATCTTTTCCCCTTCCAATTCTTTGAAACCAAACATTCACTCAACTTATATTGCCCTAGCAGTTTTCTAGTTTGTTTCCACAGCATGCATACAGTTTGTCTAATTTGTATGGGAATTGAGGCCATCAGCATTACTGATTATTGGTGACTGGTGGCTCCTAATATGTGACGTGCCACATCGGCACCCGACCTATGTCGGAGCTTTATATTTTGAGCTATGGCCATGTTTTGTTAAAATAATATTATTTTGCTAAAAAAATTTTTTAACGCTGATCGAAAATACAACTACAAAGCAATATAAGTGCAAAATGTTGAGGTTACCCTAGTTTTATTTCTTATATAAAAATGATTTAATTTGAAGTATTAAACTATTTGTCAATTAAATTTAAACTTTGTAGGTCATTTTCTCAACATTTTGCGACATTTAGGGCTTAAGTTTCCAAATCTTGTTTTATCGATGATTTCCTAAATAATTGAGATATATTTATAATTTTTGGTGCATTTGAAGCATGAGCGCTGGCTCTTCAAACGCCACTTACTAACTCATTTTCTATATTTTGCGACATAGAACTGGTTTTGATATGACACGTCACATATATTAAATTTTATAGTAATTTTTGCATAACATGATGCAATATGCTACAAAATATACACGAAATCATAATAAAATCATTATTAAATATATAACTGACCATGAAAACATTGGTTAAAAAATGATAATGTTAACAATAGCGTCAATATTTGACGAGATCCAGCGAAAATAAAAATAGCTGCAAATGATTAAGTCGCTTTCCTAAACACAATGGATTGCTTTTGGACAGATTACCACTTTGTAAATGTGATTAACGATAGGAGTTTGGGATATATAAAATTATAGCACATTCCATAGTGAATTTGGCGGCCATTTTGTTTTTCAGTTTTAAGCACTATCCGACACAATTCAATGACATTTTAACATGGTTTGATTTCAAACAGCATTTTCCCACACATATTCATGGTCATTGCCTTGATCCTCTCATCTCTAAATACTCTTCTGACCGCAAAAAAAACGGATGGAATATCTGATCACCTTACTGTTGCTTCAGATATTGATATTGTTTATTCTGATTTGCCAAAAATAAAAACTTTCAGATTAGACATTTAAAATTTATCACTTGTACAAACACCCGAGAGTCAGTTAATCAGCACTATGCAGTCAATAAGATTCTGAAGTGAACGATATACTTCACAAAGATGCCCAATTCAGACTTAGTTTTAGAAAAAACCCGATACCATGGATGTCACCTGAATTAAATACTGCCGAAATACAACGTCCCAAGCTTGAGCAGAGATAGCAAAAATTTCGCTCCCATCTGAATCAGTCTAGATATCAAACTGACTCATGACTGACGAAAAATCTTCTTTTTTTCGAACCTCACTTCTGAAAATTATGAAAATCCTCGTCGTCTCTGGGATGCTGTTTTATATCAGCAAAAACTAATTGGAAAATACATTGCAATCAGCTTAGGGACCTATCTAAAATTTCACTTAACGGCGCCCACTTTGAGGAAAGTCCAAGATGCTATTGCCATTTCTCTAGACAAGGGCCAAAATGACGCTTCTTGATCTGTCTGCGCCTTTTGACAGTATCGATCATCCACACTAACCGACAGGCTGGTGAATTGGTATGATGCTTCTGTTGTTGCTCTGGATTGGTTTTCTTCCTATCTGAGGGACAAGTGTCAAAAAGTAAAAACAATTTTTCCATTCCTTCTAGGCATATATATACGTGTGTGTATGACGGACCACAAGGGTCTGTACTGGGCCCTTTGGTCTTACCTCTTTTCACTTTTCCACACACGGGTTGAGTTACCATCTTAATGCAGATGACACTGATATCTACATCTCTATGTCCACTGAAAGTGCTCACCAATATCTGGTGGCACTACAGAGATGTGTCATGGGTGTCGTTGACTGGATGACTCAAACCAAGCTAAAACTTAAAATAAGACAGAATTCCTTCTAATTGGACCTGAATTTCAACGGAAAAAGTTTAGCCATCTTTTCCTCTTCCAATTCTTCAAAACCGAACATTAAAGTTTCAGTTCGCTCAACTCATATTGCCCTAACAGTTTTCTAGTTTGTTTCCACAGCATGCATACAGTTTGTCTAATTTGTATGAGAATTGAGGCCATCAGCATTACTGATTATTGGTGACTGCTGGCTCCTAATAATTAAATATTGTGGTAATTTTTGCATAACATGATGCAATATGCTACGAAATATACACGAAATCATAATAAAATCATTATTAAATATATTACTGACCATGAAAACATTGGTTAGAAAAGGATAGTGATAACAATAGCGTCAATATTAGACGAGATCCAGCGAAAAGCTAGGTTTTCACTAATGGTTGCTTGTTATTTTTGCAATTATTAAAAATAAATAGCCGCCAATGAATAAATCGCTTTCCTAAACACAATGGATTGCTTTTGGACAGATTACCACTTTGTAAATTTTTATAGGAGTTTGAGATATATGAAATTATAGCATATTTCATAGTGAATTTGGCGGCCATTTTGTTTTTCAGTTTTAAACACTTTCCGATACACTTAAAAAAATTACAAGCCTTAGCGGTCATCTCTGGTATCTATATACAGTGATATAACATATATCTGGTTATATGTATACCTTCGAACAACGTTTTGCACCATGTTTACACGATAGCGTTTGATGGCTGGCTGACTATTAATGTGGTGTCGTTAATATAAGCACATACATAATATATCATAGTGATGTTTCATACATCAAAACATTGAAAACAAGTTAAACCTCTAAATCACGTCGCTTTGTCATGGTCGGATGGGTGATCCAAAGGATCGATGGACTGACGGACGAACGAACGAACGAGCGAGTGGAAGTACGGACGTATGAACCTACGAACGAACGGATGGACGACAGGACGGGTGAATGAGTCGCTTGACGACATAAGCACTCACTCAGTTCAATTTAACATCAGTATAAAAAAACTTCCCAGAGCATAATCCCATATAATAAAACATATACACTTTGGAAAGTTATTATCCCTGGTTACATTATGCGGCACTGGTTACATTATGCGTTCGTTTGGTACCTTTTTTCTCTGTTACGCTGCGACCATATAATGTAGCCAGTCGCCGTATAGTGTTGCAGGTTACATTATACGGCCCTGTATAATGTAACCGGTTACATTTTAATATTCGTGATCAGCAGTACAATAATGGTGCCTCCATTCATTTTGTACAAGTAGTTTATTTTCGTCACGAATGTTGTTGTGGATGCATCAGTCATATTGTGGCACCACCTGGTGTAAGCTTTTGTTGTTGTTCGGTTTTGTTATCCAACAAGCTCAAGACATTTAAGGCGACTTTACTCTATGTAGCATGCTACGTAACCAGTGGTAACGTAAAATGTTACGTAGCACGCTATGTAGTGGATGGCCACTAAGCGGATGCTCTACAACCAGTCAAAACGAATCTCTAAACCCACATTGGTTTGATGCTGGCCCAATGTAGTAGAGGTTGGGCAACAATAAGCCAACATTGGTGTTGTGTTAGCTGATAATGGATAATCCGTCACGTCATTTTTTGTATCTCGCAAAAGTAAATCCAACAAACACGAGATTGTAAACCAATACCGCTTTAATGGATGGGTTTTTTTTGTCTACTTTATGTCGGAAACTGTTGGGTGGATTACATCCGTATTGTTTGCAAGACACTCAGATCTTCAGATGTGCTTTTCAGGTCACCGATATTCGGTAGGCCCACTTCCCTCAAATTCATAACCGTCCGTCACAAATGTATTTCTGGACTGTAGTTTGGAATCTACTTTGCAGATTGCACACATATTGCACATAAATGATATTTAAGGCTCCTAGATGACATATGTGCTTTGAACATGTTTAAGCCTATGAACTATTAACCTATTTTGTCAGGAACATGCACTTCAGGAACTGAACTGCCGACATGTTATCTCTAAAAAATGTAGTACAGGTCTAAAACTGCATTTTATTTGTCAAATAATCGGCCTTCAAAAAAATGTATCAATACAAAAATGTATATATTTCCTTGTTGTGATAGTGTGTTTGAATCCTTTTATCCATCCAAACAACTTTGTCATAACTACTCCATTTTCGCAAGCTTAAGTGACATTGATATAATGCAAACGTTGATGAAAATTTGCCTCACACAGCTGAAATGTGTTTATTGTTCATGACAGGACAAAAAGAAGCATGAATCTCAAATTCAGGCTTTGGAGTCTATGGTGGAGGGGTTAAAGGCCGAGAGGAAGCTCTGGGGAGAGGAGTTAGCACAACAAGGTAGGTCTCATCTCATAATAACCCTCAGAGCGCTGATCACGACTATTGTCGTTTTTAATTTGTTTTATTTGTCGATCAAATCACTGATATTGGGAATGAATTGTGTGAAAAACATCAGAATTTGCAAAGGATAAACCACAAATTAAACAAATATGATTAATTTTCACTCACTTGCAGTTGTGGGTCGCAGTAGCGAGACACAAATTCAAGTGGGTGAAAATTTAAATAGATTAACTTAGCAGGATAAGTGTTAACCCTTGGAACGCCGAAGTATTTGTGTATAAACAATGGAGACTAAAGGTATTTTTTCAATTTGAAATCATCATAAATGTCTTAGTTAGTTCTTTCCACTACATTTAAATACCTATGATATGGGTCTACGGCCATTGTAATTTCTTCAATTCTTTCAGTGCGGGGACTGTCTTTAGACGTCAGAATCTGACGTCTAAAGACGGTCCCCGCGCTGTAAGGGAAAGCCCATGCTGGCTTAATGCTGGGCCAACATCTACTATGCTGGCTGAGCAGATGGTGGTCAAATGGCTGACATATTGTAGGTAATATACGTGAATGTTGAAGCAGTGAAAAGGATACGGATTAACCCTTTAAGTCCTCACGATGCATTAAAGCATCATATTACATCCCTGAAAACAGACCTGATTTTCCTACAACCAAGGGTTTTAGAAAGAAAATTTCTATGAAACTGGTTTACAAATACATAGCAATTTTCTTTAATTTTCAACCCAAATCAAATCATCTTCATCCACTACAAGTCGAGAATTGCGACAGCAATTCGCGGCTTGTAGTGAATGAAGATGACAATGTAAAGCCAGGCTTGAAAGGGTTAACACAAGAGATACAATTCTGTACATTTTGATCCTCACTGCTGCAGGTCTATCCTCAATTTAGCTCGCACTAAAAAGTTAACTGATGAATTTTGTGTATTTTTCACCACATATAATTATAATCTGTGACCGGGCAATTCTTCCCACATTCCCGAGCCATAAAGGGCCATTTTCCAAAATGTCCGCCCATAAAGCTTGTGGGCACTCTTAACTTATGAAACTTGGATTGCATTCAAATTTGATAGGGTGGTTTTATAGGTATTTTTGATGATCTGATTAACTTCTGGGATGAATCAATTGAAAAATTAACATGGGAGTGGGGTCATAATTTTCTCATTATCTTTTTAGATGTATGTATAGTGGAGTTGTCTCCATTTAAAACATGTTTCGTGAGGCACTTTTCTGGGGTGCGTTATTTCGGGGGGGGGGGGGTAATTTGTATTAATTGTGCCCTTTGTGCTTGGGAGAAATCAATCATTTTTTAACAACAGTCATTGACAACCGCCATGAACTGACCTGGAAATATGTAACGGGGATGCTTTAAATGTTCTTGTGCCGAGAACAGTCACATCAAATTTCGATACTTGATACTAGCGTTCATACAGAAAGCTGGACACATTCACATCAATATGATGAATGTCATGTTAACATACATATTATTTTGATACTTTCACATCAATAGAGTGTAGGACTGGCTCAATTTTTAAAAATGTTAGACCAGCATCCAGGCTCTAACAGCACTCTAACAGCTTGTTATTCTCAGTGTGGTGGTGTGTTTCTCAGGTGTGGGGCTAGCACAAGACCGTGGAAGATTGGAGGTGAAGATTGAAGCACAGGTCGCTGAGATATCCTCTCTGAAAAAACAACTAGAAGTGAGCTTTCAAAATAAGTTTGCTTCGAATTTGAATGTTGCACATGATCTCTCCAAATAGATTTGATATGTAATAATTATGCCCCCCCCCCCCCGGCACCTGTTATAAATAAAGTATTAACCCTTGTGCTGCTGAATTGTCTGTGAGTATTTTTCATTCATTTCAAGCTGATATTGCTAACGCAATTTCCAGCTTCAAATGAATGCAAAATAATGTTATTAAATTTTATAAAAAAGTAGACATCTCCCAAATTTATTTTTTGATTAACTGAGCATATACCACAAGATATGTTACAAATTTTTGTGGTATTTTTGTGGTCTGTAATTAACTTACACCTATGTACGGTCTTAGAAGTACAAGGGTTGAACAGTTTTTCTGTTAGACTAATTCCTATATATAGTCATTTTCAAGCAAGTTTCATACTGATTAAAATATGCCACAGAAATTGATAAGATATATTAGTGGTAGATGCTTATTGAAACCTTTAATCGCCGACCCCGATTATATTATGTTTTTCTTTTTTTTGATTGGCACATTAACACTGATTAAGTACCACCTTTTAAACGTGTTAAAAATGTGAAAATAGGTAACTCCCATGTTGTCAAATGTCAATTATTTTCAATCACTTAAAGTCGTGGATTGCGTCAGCGAGACACAACTTCAATTGATGGAAAAAAGTTTTTTCGTGACCAAAACTATTATTCTCATTTGAAGTTGGAAATTGCGTTGCGTTAGGCTTGTATGAATTATTCTAATCAGAGTGGAGCATCCCACTGTTTCCAAGTCTATAGGTATATTCCCATCAGACTAATATAAACTGATGCGATACTTTCACATTATTAACTTTATATTTACTTACATCACAGAGAGAGACAGACGCTGTTCGGATCAAGACTAAAATGATTGAAGATCAGACAGAAAGCATCAAAAAGCTAAGAGAGGTAAATTGAGTGTGTTTAGCCTGTGGAGACATATCTCAAGGCCATTTTATATATCTTGCTCTTCGAGTGCGGTCTTTCAGTGTGGGGATCGACTTTAGACGTCAGAATATGACGTCTAAGTCGGTCTCTGCACTGTAAGGGTTAACAAGTGGGCATCACAGATTGTACACTGTAAGCACCCTTTAAGCCTTATCGGATTGATGCACCACACGACATATTTGAATAGAATTGAAATAATAAACAATGTATGATGATTATATCAAATTCAGCACATCCATAGCTTTCATTGGATATATTATTACACGTAGTCAAATTGTAAAATCAGGTCATTTTCATTCAATTACAGATGGGATCATAATAAAGGAGCACATCAAAAAATGTTCCAAGTAGAGAAAATTATAATATTAAATATATACTATATATGTTTTATATTTTTAAAGGGTATAGCAGAGCGAGACCACGACTTAAAGAAGACCCGAGAAGAAAGTATTCACATACAGCGGCAACTGGAGGAACAGCTGGCCGTGGAAACATCTGCCAACCAAGACTTACAGGTGGTATTATTATTATTGATTGATTGATTGATTGATTGGTTGATTGATTGATTCGTTTATTATACTGACATTGAACATAATTGAATTTTCAACAGTATATATTATTTTTATAAATTGTACCCAGCCCATGAGGCTTATAAGTCAGTAAAACAAGAATACATTATATAAACATACGCTACACCGACAACTACTGATCACATACGTGTCAGTAACGGAACAACACGTTCTGCCTTTCTCTCCATGAATGTTGTATAAACCACGCTAATTTTAAAACCATCTTTTCACTTGACATAATAAAAACAAATTTATCTATATCTGCTAAATCATAGAAATTAGAATTTTCATATACATTATAAGCCAACAAGTACAATTTATTTCTGTAATGTTCATAATAGTGACAGTGACAAATAAAATGCAGCTCATCCTCTATAATGCCGGAATTACAAACCATACACACTCTGGTTTCAACAGCTTTACGATAGTATCTACCAGTTTATATTGCAAGCGGTGATACACCTATCCGTAACTGTGCTAATATACATCTTTTTGATTTGGGTAAATTAGTTAAAATATAGGGTTCAGCAGAGAACAATGTTTTAAATTTACAATAGGTACGTAGCTTAGGATAAGAAGATAAAGACTCTTTCCATTCATTTGCACATAATATTTCAAAATTACGCTGTGCGTCTTCAATATTACACACGCCTTGATTATAAAACACTTCAGACATATCGATTTTATTAAACATAGTACATAATTCATTTGACCAATTATTGTATCTCTTCAACCAATCCCATTCAAATATGTTCTTGATCAATCGATCTGGGTGCATAGAAGTCAGTTTATTCCATAAACGAGCTTTATGTAGATGAATATTGTAACCGGGAGTTAGCCAACCCATATATACAAGTCATGCCGATAACTGTCCCTAATTATCTCTGATGAAAGTGTATCAACAATCCGTCCCCCTCGTTAACCCTTTCCCTGCTAATCACGACAATAGTCGTTTTTAATCGGTTTGATCAGCCGATTAAATCACTGTTTTCGGAAATGACCAAGCACCAACATTTGTAAATGTTTGGTGTCGAATTAATCAAATATGAGTAATTTTCAACTAATTGAGGTTGTGGGTCGCGGTAGCAAGACAACCTCAAGTGGTGGCAAATTTGAATAAATTAACTTAGCAGAATAAGAGTTACTGACATAATAATTTTGGAATTAGGGTGATTGTGTTATCTATTCGACCATACTATCAGAGTTTCAGTTATTAACCCTTTGACCTCCAAATTATTCAATTGAAATTTTCACCCACTTGAAGTTGTCTGTCGCTGACGCTATCCACAACTTTAAGTGGGTGAAAATTATTCAGATTTAACCAAATGGAGGTCAACAATTTTGAAATCTTGTTCATTGATGTTGCGTTTCATCTCTAACATGTTCAAAAGCTGGAATTTAATGTACTAATACACACATTGAAAAAGCGGATATAATGGGAACCGGTGGTTAAAGGGTTAACGCCCATTCTATTGTGGAATATATCACCTAATTGAAGACGCACACTACCTTGCAAATGCAAACAGCAGTAACTGTCTCATTAAAAAACCCATTTACTGCCTTTTGAACTGCGGCACAGAATAGCGTAATGACACGTTGTGTGCTTTCTCCTGTTAGGAGCGAGTCGAGAGAGGACAACAAAGAAGACAGGAACTCAAACAGCAGCTAGAAGACGTACAGGAGCAGATGGAAGAAACTAAACGAACTCACAGGTTTGTAATAGGCTGCGCGACGACGTTGATTCAACGTCGCAACAACGTCGTGTGCCCAGTGGGAGTACCACGGGGCATATTGCGAAACAGACAAATCTCATAGACAATGAGTTTTTTTATAGATTTCAGATATTTTACAAGAAATTAATTATTTTCGGTTCTTCATTATCCTATATATTATTTTCAAGTAATTCGTCTTCGGTTTTTGTTTACTGAAATGTCGACCCTACTAGTTCAATTGCCATCAAACAGGTAAAGTTTCTCACTATAATGTTATCTCCAATAAATTTATTATTAGAGGGGGTGAATTCGTTTTTGCCAAATAATGTTCCATAATTACGATGTACGTAACGTAAGTATGTCGCATTTACCAGAATTACCAGAATTATAAAGTTAAAAAGCCTGTTTGACTGGCAGTTCTGTGAGCTAAAGTGTCTTGAACAACTCCATCTGAAGAGAAATCACAGACGTCCCAAACCGTTTAAAAATCTCGCTTATAAATGTGCTGTCAAATAATGAAAAGATTAGAGCGATCTGTCTTCAAGAGAACGGCCTCTGTTTGTTTGTATTCACCAGAAATAAATTGTCTGGGCTTTTGTAGATTAAATAGCTCTGTGATACTTTTTTTACAGTGCATTGAATAATAAATGGAAGGACAAAGCGGAGATGATTAGACATTTGGAGCAGCAGGTGACAGACATGAAGGGGAGATGGAAAGCTAAAGAGCAATCACTGACTGAGGAGAGAAACAGGGCCGTGGAGGCTGCTAGGTGGGTACATGTACGCAAACCGAGCAAACACGATACAATGAGCCAGCATTGTGTCAGTGTATCGTGCTGACAGGGTCGGCAAACAGCAGTAACTGTGGGAGCATGTCAAAAGAAAACGGTTTGCCGTCAGTGAAACTTAAAAAAACAGATGGCTGCATCTTGTATCTGTTGTTCTGATACGGCAATTGTAGCTGCAATTGAAAAATGTTCTTGGAATCGTGTCGTCAATGCCATAATATACAGAGCCTAATAAACCACTTGAATAAAAAGTATAACGTTATTGTCGAGTAAGGAGGTTCTATTTTAAATTTATAGATGTACGAACCTTGATCAAGTCAGTTTTTAATAGGTCTTCTTTAACTCTGATATTTCATACTTACCAATCTACTTTCATTTTGATTCAACTTGAAGTGAATAAAGCTGATCTCATTTTGTAAAATACCCGAGAACAAAATCTGAAGTGAAATCTAAGAATGGCCTTATTAGCCCGCCTTTAATTTTAATTAAAAAAGGTTGGCTATTGCAATTGAAGTTCAGCGGCGTCGGCGTTACCATTTGCTTGTGGGCGCGATAAATTTTCTATATGTTATGCATGTTACTGATGACCAGTTCTCGGGACAAGTTCAATGATGGCCGAAAAAAAATCAAAACGGCCGATTTTGCGATTTTTTTTGCATTTTAAGTCAATTATGTGACCTTGTGGGCGGAATAACTTGAAAAGTTGTTCATGTATACTCTTCAAATTTGTTATGCATGTTTCTTATAAGCAGTTCTCGGACGAGTTTTATAATGGCTGAAAAAAATTTCAAAATGGCCGATTTATTGCGATTTTTCGCATTTTACATAATTAATTTGACCTTGTGGGCGCTCTAACTTCAAAGTTTTTCATGTATCCTCTTTAAATTTGTTATGCATGTTACTAATAAGCAGTTCTCGGACAAGCTCGATAATTGCTGAAAAAAAATTCAAAATGGCCAATTTATTGCGATTTTTCACATTTCACGTCAATAGCTTGACCTTGTGGGCGCGATAACATGAAAAGTTTTCTCATGTATCCTTCTCAAATTTGTTATGCATGGGACTAATGACCAGTTCTCGGACAAGTTCAATAGGCTGGAAAAAAAATCAAAATGGCCGATTTATTGCGATTTTTTTCATTTTACGTCTTTAATTTGACATTGTTGGCGCAATAACTTTAAGTTCAATAATGGCGGCGGGCTATTGTCGAGTGTGCTCTTGTTGTGATTGAATACACCATTTTAATGCATCAGATAGCAAAAAAAAACAATTTTCTTAAAAAATAAGATAGAAAATAAACTATATCGCTTTGGATCTAAATGAGTCACATGGCCTCATCAAACACGAGACTTTGAACTAATGTTGTTTTGAGGCTGATCCATCGTCTGCATCGTTTGCTAGTTCTGTGCCCGAAATTCCCCTACCCAGCAAACACGAGGTGTTAGATCAATGTTCTTTGAAAATGTGTCCAGCGTATAATACGCTGGCCCAGCATTGTTTCAACATGTCGTTGTCACTGCCCAGCAAACACGAAGCATTTGTATAAAATTTATACAATGTCGGCCCAACGTCTTCGACGTTGGTCCAACATTGTATAAATGGTATACAGATGTTTCGTGTTTACTGGGTGGTCATCATCCCATTATCACCAGGCTAACATTGATTGAGTGATGGTGGTGTTGTAGTTTGGCCGTGGACAAACTGAAGAAGATGGACGACGCCTTCTGTACTCAGCTAGACGGCAAGCTGCAGGCGCACCAGCAGGAACTGGCGCGTCAGCAGGCAGATATGCAAGTACAAGTAGACAGGGCTAACAACAAGGTAATTACTAATCAGTCTAATCTACATGTTAAATACCTGTGACACTCGTGTCGCCACCCTCGCATAGCCTCAGCGTTATTTATTCGAACTTGTGGTTTATTCCAAATGCAGACATAGTTTATATTAAATCTTTTATATTGGACGTATAATTTAGTAACGAGCATCCTCATCAATTGATCACTAGATTTTCTGTTGATTTAGAGTGGCAAGCGGAGATAATATCTCACTAATCAAAATGACCGTCTCACATACCTTTTTACAGTCTTTAAATGTGATTGTATAGCTTATATGTAATGGCGTTTCTGAGTTTCAAAATAGTTGAAGATAAATCTTGGGGGGGGGGGGGGGAGGGGGGCGGGGAGTTGGGACATGTATGTGTTCAGTCGATAACCACCTCCGTCCCCACCGCCATTCAACAATCTCATATCACGCTACCAGATGGGCACATTCAGCTTAGGCTACTGAATTATTCTAATGTGGTTTTCCGCTTGATCAATTCAAATTCAGTGCCACCTCGGCATAACGCCAACATTGGGACACTGTCAATTTTGACGTTAATTAAACTGCACTAGATATAAATATGTCATCTGATTCACATTATTTCTTATATATAATATTTATTCTCACGTATTTATTCCGAATATATATTATGAAAAAAAATGAAGAAATCATTTTTTATGTGCACCTAGTACTCCCGCGATCAAGCTTCTACCAGAAGCGTCTGGAAAAGACAATAGCTAAGGTGCGACATTTCCTTCAAACCACGTATGGAGAAAGTGTTATTTGTAATCAAGTTTTGAGAGTGTGCGCTGCACTCATAAGATCCATTGACATTTCTAGCGTACCGTGTTTTATTTTAACTTGCACCGGAACGAAAAGGTTTAGATCACAAAGATATGTAATAAGGTTTCAATTGTAATTTTCATGATAATGTTGCATCAATCAAAACAATGGATGAAAGGGGTGTATTCGTTTCTGCTAGACTATGTACATTTCTAGTTAAATGTTCAAATCCCCTTTCTTTGAAAAAACAAGTGCTAACAACTTATATATGCTGAGCCGTCAGAAAAATGCAGATTTTGCGAGGTTATCCTTCAATTTTCTTACAGCAATTTCCTTCTCCATTAAGTAGGTTAACTCGGACGACGAACAATCTGCAGATCAATCAGGATTTTGGATATAAGGTGTATTCATCTTATTTTCATCTCATTATTATGTTCTAGTTATTGTCATTATGTTTGTACTTTGGAAACTATTGATATAATACAAACATAATTTACATTATTTTTTTTAACCACGGTGGAAATTTTTACCCGCTTGTGTAGATTAAATAGTAATGTTTGGTGGATTTGCAGTTTTCATGTTATATTCGTTGTTTGTCAGGTGCTGGAGGTAGAAGAGGAGATGAGAGAACTGCTGAAAGAAACAGACGCCAGTAAAAGAGCCATGGAGCAGCGATTCCGTAAACTGACTTCTGCCTTCTCTGAATTACAGCAAGACCTCTGATGTCAAGAAAGCCCGTAAACTGACTTCTGCCTTCTCTTAGCTACAACAAGACTTATGATATCAAGATAAGCCGCGAAGCAATGATTCCGTAGTCTAATTTCCACCTTAACTTCCCAACAAGATGTCACGAGAACCATGAAACATCTATTCAGTATACATGATATACTGATTTCTGCTTTCTCTGACCTAAAACATGACCGCTGTATTTGTATGGTCTCAAGAGAGCCCAGGAACAGCGATTCAATAAACTGACTTCCACCTGCAATATCTTTCCAACAAGACCTTTGATTCCAGGAAACAACCATTCCGTGGAATGAATTGTGCCTTTTCTGAGCTCACACAAGATCTCTTGATGCAAAAAGAACCACAAAGCAACGATTCAGTAAAACTGTTTTTGCCTTTTCTGAGATACAACAAGACCTCTATGTACAGTGCTCACATTTTTAAATGCCTTACATTCACGGAAAATATATTTTGAAAAGAATAAAAAACTTTAAAGCATTGTCAAGACGTTGGGGCAGCGATGTTTATTATTGTTGGTCTATTGTCTTCGACGGTGGACCAACATCGGATCAACGTCTCGTGTTTTCTCGGTAGTGAGTTGGATGGCTAACAAGCACAACAACCAAATGTATAATGCTGGATTAGGCTTGTTTTAATGCTGGTTTAGAATCGCAAACGTTAGCTCTGAATTAATCAAACATTGGCCCAATGCTGTGATATTTAGTTGTACATGGTACAACTTACATCCGGTCATTTACTTACTTTTTTGTACACTTTTTTCACAATATTGTATAACATGTTAGCAGTGGGAGAATCTATATTAAGAAAAGTGGTAGAGCCGTTTTGTTTACTTCTCATCACAATTGATCTGCAACACAACACGTAGCGGGTCGATGTTGGATGAAACCCCATACCATGCCTTTTAATTTGTGTGATACAATTTGAACGCATATCACGTCTCAAAAGACAGATTATACTATATTAATAAAATATGTTGGTTGTATTACGCAACGTGAGTATTTGCTTTTGTTCTATGTTTTTTCTCATTTTCAATTGATTGCGAATCAGTTATGAATTATAAAAATGACAGTTTTCCTCTTGCATGTTGAGCTATTCCATATAAACAACGTATCGTGATGCACTGTAATTTGATTAACTGAGCTGCAAAGGAGTTCGTCCTTTAATTTTATATTAAAAATCACTTCTATTATTTAAACATTACTTTAATCACACCCGATCCCAGATCAACAATTTTCTGACATTTCTAGTTAAAGATAACTGTTTTAATATGCCTATAGTCGCCTTATTCTCGCTGTGTCCTGGCTACGTTCATATTCATTATAGTCTACGTGATAAATACACTGTTGTCAGCGCAAACATGTGCCTCTTTGTATTCTAGTGTGTCAAACGATTACAAAATGTCATGGAATACTTTCACATACCTATCGTATTTCCTTTTTATAGTAGCCCTCCCCATGCCGGGTGCGGGTAGCATTAAAGACGTGTGTGGTAGATTTGTTTTTCCAATACAGTGTGTCGCTTAGTACAGTTATAAAATGTCACAACTGTGTTTTGTTGGTAGATCTAGGATATTTAATTAATCTTAATACTTCAACCGCCAAATTATTCAATTTGAATTCTCGCCCACTTGAAGCTGTGTCTCGCTAACGCGATCCACAACTTCAAGTGAGTGAAAATTATTCAGATTTGACAAAATGGAGGTCAACTCTTTTTAAATCTTGCTGGTTGATGTCACATTTTATCTTTAACATATTTAAAATGTGGTACCTAATGTGCTGATAAAAAATGAAAACCCGAATATATGCGGTACCGGCGGTTAAAGGGTTAAAAATTGAAACTATATAACGTTAGCATACATGCACTAAGCCTTCCCAAAAAAAGCGAGAAGTTGATCCAAGACGATGAGCCAACATTGGGTCAAAGTATTGAGTTGGCTTGGTTGTCAGACTTGCAAATTACGATCAGCAAGCACTACACACTGGGCCAATATTAAACGGTTTAATGTTTGTCTACCTTCTGCGACAATGGCCCAGCTGTAAGCCAACATGACTCAACATTTCCTGTTTGCTGGGCAACCACTTCAAACTTTTCTCGGGGCTTCGTTTTATTGGATCCTAAATCCGGCATGCTAGTGGGAAAGGCTGGTTGAGACAAGACCTAAAATAGCGCCACCACAAAAATAACAACTATTCGAGTGTCCGTATAGGATCTCTTCACTCATGACGACAAGGTTATGTGTAGACCAGATACGGCATGCTGCTGTAAGGTTTTAAGCCTCGGTCACAAAGGTTCGTATGACCATCATATTCGTGCGAATCTAATCTAAATTTCCTAATTTGTAAGCGTTCGTGTGACGTCACATATTTTCTGAAAACCTTCTTACGGAATTTGTGATTCAGTTTAATTCATAGCTTTTGTGTTATGAGCATCTTACTCACACCTGAAGTATAAAGGCGATGAGCATCTTACTCACACCTGGAGGCGTTGGTATGAGCGTCGTAATATGACAATCTACATTAAATTGTGTACGGCGTTCGTACCAGTGCCATAAGGGGCCCGCAATAACATATTGATGAATTATAACGACATGCTTATACGTGTTCTTATTGAGCTCTGTAGTTCTATCCTGTAAAAGCCTGGTTACAATGACGGGTACGAAGGCCGAAACAACAACTTCTGGACTAGAGCCTCACTTGTGGCTATTGAGCTCCATTGTCCATGATCCATCCATAGTACTGATAACGTGTGGTCAACTAACTTAGATCCTCTACTCCTCTCGAATTGATTGTGTGCATCTTACAATCACTTGTTAATTATCCAGACAATTACCATATAGATAAGCCAATTTAAAATCCGGATTATAATTATGTTGGCACAATATTAGTGTTTGAAGGTGAAAACTGTTGATAGTGATATTATCATGCAGTTAAAGTAGGTTAAACTACGCAAAATCGAATATATTTATATTCCTTTATTAACTATTAATTAACTTCACATTCAAAATTGAGGTTGTTGGGTTTTTTGGGTGGTCTACTTTTATCACCTGATCCAATGATAATGCCTCAGGGAAGCTTTTGTCTTCACATATACCGGTAGGCCTATTGCAAAAATAATTTTATGTGGGAAGGTTGTACTATGGTATATATTATTGTTAACGACGTGAAATCCTTACTAATTTCCTTGTGAGGCTACTATTCATTGTGTCCGGTTGACGGCTGCCATTCCATGTGTCCAGTTACCGCATGCATAGATGAATGTATTGAGTCCGGTTGGCGAGGGACCAAACGTATGTCGTTCGAAGATCCAGTGGTGTTGTTATTTTTGAGTTTGTCGCAAGGAAATTCCATTGTGACGTTATTATTTGAGGTTCCGGCAGAATTTTAGGTGGGCCCCCAGTGGCCCCCAAACCCCGCTAGTCAATCACGCCCCCTAACTGGTCACCACAGAGCCAGACGAGTTTTTTTCCGGGACTGACGCATGTCCGTGACCTTATTGCCCACTCTACTCACACGAATTAGGATAATTTATAGAGCCACTGGACGACCCGTTTTCACATTTATTTTGTTATTGTCTCTACTCGAACGTCCTCATAACATAGTGCCAACGAGAGCAATGAACAAATCAACCAGTTTGGTTTAGTACCACTTCACACGATCATTGAACCTTTCTGAATTTATATTTTTACTAATCCTATACCAAGTCATTAAGATGTAAAACCCCGGTATTATCAAACGAGTTTCCATAGCTACTGACTACATCACCAATTTGATGTCCGATAGCCACACAGGCCACAACAAACAACTCAACACGGTCAACCAAAGGCTAAAAAATGCTCGAATAAAATATTACAATACTACATATTTTTTAAATAGAAATAATGTAGTTCAGCTCACTGCCTGATAAACAGTAGGCCCTATTGTGTAATTTCGATTGCTATGTATCAAATCTAATAAAAAAATATATGAACTGAAAAATAAACTCTAGGGGTTCGCACAATCTTCAAAAGTGCTTTAATTTCGAGGCTTTCAATGAAAAGTGTTTGAATTTGAAAGAGCACGAATAGTACTTGAAAATGGTTAACTTGACTTTAAAAGTGATTGAATTTTTGTACAAACTCTAAAAGAATAGTTTAGAAATAAATCTGAGCGGAAATTTTTTCAGCAATTTTAATTTGAAATTTCAATTATATTTCAGCATTAAAAAACAATATGTTTTACTTCTGAGTGTTCTGATTAATTAGGATGGGTGCTTGGAAACGGCATTAGAGTCCTTGAAAAGGTGCTTGAAAATTGCTTGAATTTGCTAATGCTCCATCTGTACCAACCATGATATTTACTCGCAAATAACATTTACTTAATGCACAGGCGCACTATATGTAACTTTCATATGGGTGGTCATCAATTAATTGCTTAGATATCATGGATATAAAGTGATACAAGTCCGCATTTTGGTATTGTTGTCGCTTTTATTTTATAAGAATATTTTTTGAAACAATATTTTGTTTATGAAATATTTAACTCAAAACAATCGATGTGTGCCAACACCACGCTCTAGGAATGTTTTTGGTAAAGATTGGCATGCCATATCTAATCCATATATAAGGTTTTTTATAGCATTTTTAAGCTGTCATTTTCCTTATGTCCCTGTGGAAAACTGATCCAATTCAAATGTTTCCTATTTAATCCCATCAACTTGGATCACTTCACTGGCATTGAGGAAATGTCTCATTTTGAAATGAAATTATTATGACTCGAAATTTTGAACGATCGATGTTTTAATTTATTATTTCTTTGACACAATCTTACAAATTGACTGTTTTCTTCGACCCATTCAAGTAAGCATAATAATATTGGGCATGTAATTGGTCATGTCTAAGATCTTGGTCAACCGCTTTGACAATGACTGTCCTGGTTTATAGAATATGCTGGGCAGGGGCCTACCCTGATGACATCACAAGGCTCTGACACAGAGACCTCCATTTTTAGATATAATAGTCCAAAAAGATGACAAGTTTACGCCTGCTGAAAATGGCCAAGTTTTCAAAGGCCCTTGAAATATTTGTTTCAATTTCATGGCATCCGAATTTTTCTGTAGGCGGCGCGAGTAACGTATATCCACAGCTGGCTGGCTGGATATAAAATGGCGGTCAGTGTTACCGGGCCTACGGCGAAGTTAGGCGGCCCGGTCATGCCGGGTAGCAGGGGCCGTGGTGCAGCGGTTAAAGCTGCCAGCTGCTTGGAAAGTGTGAGAACGCGGTTTCGTCCACCGCTCTGGCATTCAAGTTTCAACGAAACAAAATGTTTTTTCTCTGCTCACTCGTAAAGATTCAGTATTGTGTGTAGCTTCCGTGACCGAGAGGCATCGCTCTGGGGTACGAATTTCGAATCCTGTGTCTGAAAGGCAGTGTCATCTCATAATCTCGCCAACCTGAAGAGTTTCTTCTGGCCCAGTTCAGCCAATATTATGTGTACAAAGATTGCCTAACCCCCTCATTCATTCATCCATTCATTCATATAGAATGTGAATTTTGAAATGCGATATTTTAGGCCTAACTCGTCATGGTCGCGAGAAGTAATATCCCAGACTGATAACACTGCATTGAGCCAATGCTAGTTTATTGTCGACCCACGATTGCAGCCACCGTCTGCGACGCTGGCACAACAGCGGTTTATTGTGTAGTATACCCACCAACCATGAGACGTCGGCCTAACAGTAAACCAGCGTTGGGCCGACGTCTCATGTTTGCAGGGTATAGTGTTTACTGGGCCACCGCATCCCAGCATATAATCTCCTAATGTAACGTCACCTCTGTCATTTGTTTCTCATTTTAATTCAATAAGAGCAGGAATATCAAATTCGTAGACATAATTGTGCGCAATTTTAACCCTTTAACTATCACTGCATTTTATATTATTTTTCGCCTATTTGAAGTATCTCTATTCGTCCATATAAAACCTACTCGGACACATAATTTAGCAATATAGTCATTCCGTCTAGAATCATACGTGTAGTGGCACTGCTGCAATATGATGAGATCGAGAAAATGAAAATAAAACAGAGATAAAATGTGAAGAAACTGTCAGGACGTGGATTTTATGTTTGGATGGTCCATCTGAGATAGCTATGTATCAGTTTCATCCTGTCATTATCCACATTTGCTTTAGAACAGTTCCAGCAAAGATAGCATTTCAGGATCTTCTCCCGCCGCTTTCACATCCTGGGCATGTGACCGCGGCGACCATAATACTCATAACGATAATAACGCGTGATGTTGCATCTGGAGATAAGAATAATGACATGCTTATATAAAGTAATGTAGGCCTACATAACCAGATAACGTTTAGTAAAGGTTCGTTTCCCTATTATAAAATAGATCATACATTTATTGTAATTTTTTTGCTATTTAACAATATATAATTGTACAGTAAATAAATCGTCAGTATCTTGAGTGTTTCTATGCACATTCAACCATGGTCTAATTGGGAGAGAAACACTGCGCTAGGCTGTTTAGGACGTGGAGTACTGCCCGTGGTAATCAGGTAATGTGCGGAATAAAGATACCTTAATTAAATTCACAGTTTGTTCAGATTTCAAACTGCTGTTTATTATCACAATATTACATCTGGCTGCAGAACGCGACGTTGGATCTATTATGGTTGGACGTCGCGCGGTTAGAAAATAAACCTTTTCAGTGTTGGTATAATGTTAACCCGACATCATACCAGCACTGGGCTAACGTCACCTGTTTTCTGGACTAAAACAGCAATTACCCTTAAAACGCCAAATTATATAATTTTAAACCACTACCCCGGCGCACAACTCCAAGTGGGTGAAAATTATTCGTATATGTTTAATTTGGGACCAAACATTTGCAAACATTGATGTTTGAGCACTCATTTCATTTCCAATAACAGTGATTTAATCAGGTGATACAACAGATTATCATTGGCTGTGAAAGTGTTAAGAACCGTCCCAGCAAATACGAGGCGTTGGCCAAATGTTGGGCTGATGTTGGTCCATACGTCTACGACGCTGGACCAGCATCAGCCCAACATTGGGCAACGCCTCGTGTTTGCTGGGGTTTGTTTGCAGGCTTGCTCATTCTACGCATTTATTCGTATTCTACGAATTTTTTCATGTGTTTAATTTCTACGGAAGGATTTTTCTTATATCGATTCTATGGATTTGAAAATCCGCAATATATTTTTACATTCTCGCAAACAGTATTTCCCCTTTCCGGGTCACCTGGATAGCTTCCTATTTCGCCTGTAGACTCCTCATATAATCACTTATTACGCCGTACGAGGTAAATATACATTATGTGAACAGGGGAATTAGGGGCATGAAAGCACCCCACCCTCAACAGAATCAACCATCGCCAGCGATAACCACTATCCCATCTGTGATTGGCCAACGTAATGTCACATTTGAAACAGTTGGAATGGTACTCGGGGTCACCAGACACAAGTTTTTGAGGCCCTATCAGGACGTGGCATTACAGAAGAGATTTTTCAAAGCTCTTTAGCAGGGCCAGCCTAGCTGTGCGGGTCTGGCCCTGAGACTGAGATGAGAAGGAGGCTGCCACTAGCCTAGTGCAAGCCGTCATCAGCCGTCATCAGCCATTATGTCATAGGTGTGCACGGGCGACGATAGTGAAGGAGCGTTATCAAACAGGTTTATTACAGTCACACAATGTCCTTGACTTGACTTGGCAATAGTTCCAAGGCGCCTTCCAAATTAGCATGGCACTCACGAATGGCAACATGACGCTAAAGAAGGACAGCATGGCGCTTGATATGGCTGGATGAAACACTTCGTGAAATTGTAAAAAGTTTTCTGTTTTTTTTTAAATATCTTAGCAAATCTCGCGTTTTCCACCCTATGTGTTATGTGCTCAAAAGAGGTTTATTTACCGGCGTTGAACTCACTCACTCACACACTCATCACTCAGATGTATCATTTTGATTAGGCCTATTCTTTGTGGGAATTTACTGTTATGGCAATTACTTGTTTTATTTGAAACAACATATTTTTTGTTCATGTTATGCTCGGCCGGTTATTAGGGGAAGATTAAAGAGGATTGTTTGTAAATTAGTAATTCAGAAAACACTCCTACATTTAATAAGGATACCTATATCACCATGGTTAGAACGCAATTGCAATCAGACAGACCCTAATGACTATAATTACATTTCAAGACTGTGTTCCTGTACATCAGGATTATTTTTTTTATCAACCTAGCAAGCAGGAAACAGTGGCTCAACGTTGTTTTACTGTTGGACCAGTCTACGACGCTGGCCCAACAGTAGACCAACGTTGGGCCAACGTCTCATGCTTGCTGGGAAGATATAAAACGGAGCGTCTTTCTCTGAGCCGGGGTCGTTATTTCGCCAATTAAAGCACTTTCATAAACAGAACCGATATATGGTCCGGTATATAACAGACATAGATTAAATGCTCTTATATTGATTAGTTGACACAGGTAAAATGGAAATGCAGTTGAATCAAATTGAAATAAAACTCAAATACTTTCTATGTTTACCACCTGAACATGATGAATACAATTTGAGTTGAAAAAAATCGTAGTTTGTTATGTAAGGTCAAACAATATATGAATATTGGCAAATAAGTTATCGATTGGCATACCGAATATTGTTTACAACGAAAATATAGGACTGTTGTAAGAAATAGGTGAGAAGACTAGTGTAACGGTTATCAAATTACACTAAATTATTTAAATATAATTAATTCTATCTATATCAAGAAGACTGACCTAAGTTACGTCTTAAATGTTGGTAAAACAGGGCCCTGGAAGCGAATTATTCGCATATATGAACAAAGTAGGCACAGGAAGACCCTATCAATAAAATATATAATACATTGGCCAATTATTTGTCTGGTAGTTTTAACGGTATTATTTGATATCCAATCTCACGTTTTTTATGCTGCAGTTTGTGAGAGAGGAAAAACAAAACAAGAGTATGCGAAACTGCTAATTTGCGAAACATCGAAAGTGCAAAACTGCGAAAGTACGAAACCGCGAAAGTGAGAAAATAAAAAAGTGCGAAACAACGCAAGTGCAAAAAATTGTGAAACCGTTACCGGGAAAGTGTGAAACAACGAAAGTGCGATACAATAAAAGTTCGAAACTGCAAGTGCAAAAATGCGAAACAAAAGTGCGATGGGGGATGTATAAAGTTGTCGCCGTTCTGCAATATGTGTTATCCAAGCTAAAGGTTGAGGCAAATATTTTTGTATTTGTTTGGATTTTTCAAGTAGCCCCCCTGGCGGCCATCCGGAATATTTAAATGCCTTAGGGTGAGATTTCTACATCCAGTATAGGCTATTATAACAATTCGCAAGTAAAACAATTTAGCAAACCGTTTGTCAGAGTCAATTTACATTTTGCTTACTATCGGATTAACAAACGTTACTGGTAAATGGACCGTGTACACCACATGAGCGAATGAAAGAAACGATGAAAATAGGCCTTTGAATGATTGTTACATTGTTTTATATAGTCATTCATTTAAAAGAAATCCTCGACAAAATTCATCCGGCTATTTCATCATAATTTGCTGTTTGTTGCACGAACATTTCTAAGAAGTGATGTATTGCCTCTTCCAAAGTATAAAGTATAAATGGCCTTTTCACAGTTTACTAGTAACACTAGGCCTATATGTATCCCGATATAATCACCCGACAAAATGGACTTTCAAGGCTGAAGTTAGGTGGACATATAATATATTGGTGCGGCCACTAATTATTCTCTTTGACGTCAGACTCGGTTGCTGACAAGTCGCTGAAAATATGCTACTGACATCACGGTAGCATTTGTTAAATGTCGTGTCGGGCCAGCATCTATCACATCGACCCGACTATATATTAATTTACCTCAACGAATCTTTCAATTATCCTAAAGTCCACATTCCGAGTAATCACATAGGGAACAAGACAGTCAGTCAGAGACTGCAAACCTCCGCCGCTGGATCCGTTTTCTAGATGGGGATCGTAATCCGGATCATCCTCAAAATTTAATGTATTGTTCCGTGGCCCGAGACACATGTCTGGAAACCAACACGACCAAAAACATAACCTGATTTGGCTGTGGTAATTAGGCATACACTGTTCTGAAAGCATGAAGGATGGCGACACAGAAATTAAAAGCATTCTACTCTACTCTCATCACAATATGACTAATTTCAAATCCTAGCAAACCAAATCGAGTTCAAAGTCATAGAATGATAATTAGATTGTGTATATATTACAAAATAAGACCACCGGCTAGGCGAAAATACCACAATTCTGCGTAAAAACTGGCACATTTTGTTTACCGCCATTTCTCGACACGAACCCATTATACTTGGTAGCGCCCACTTTCCAATGCAATCTTGGAGAACAGCTTATTTTACAACAATAGCTCATTTACCTGGATCAATCACATCGAACATATTTTCCAAAAAGCTGGTAAATTACTAAACATGATGAAGTACTTAAAATGTTTTCCTCCACTCGAAGCTCTGGAAAAAAATCTACCTAACACGAATTCGCTCAATGCTAGAGTATGTTAATGTATTGTATGACAACTGCCCTAATCTATAATACAGTTATATCTATCTAATCGGCTTGAAAGTGTGCAACTAGACGCTGCTGCTTGTGTGTGCACAATCGAACTGTCAAGAAATATTGCAGAAATAGGTTAGGAAACCCTGCCAACTCGTCGAAAATGCACAAAATAATAAAGCAACTTGTGCCCGACTACCTGCATCCCCACTACTCACTTCCACTACCCACTTCCATACATATCACACTCAACACTTTATTATTGAGAGTGGGTGGTTTACATAATTTATACTGGAATAATGTTATAATCTGATACATTTGCTGTAAATGTCCAGAGTGTCATGTACATATTGAATTGTCTTTCCTATGTAGTGAAGAGCCCCTCGACTAGCACTCGTTGCTACTTGGGCGATCAAAAAGCAAAATCAAAATATTTATTTAGCATTGCCATTCGAAAAGCTGTGTATCGACTTATCTTGCCCAACCGATGGATTGCGCAATGAATTCAGGCGCCCTTGCTCAATTAATAATTTAATAATTACTTTATAATGACATATTTAAATCTCATTAGATGTATGCCTTGATGTGGCGATTCAACTGCGAGTCTTTATAAGTGAATTTATCATTTTACCCTCATTTCATGAAATCGTTGATATCAGCGTAAACTGGTCACCAAATGGCAATATACAAAATGCTAAATTATTGTAGTTACGTCTATCTCGTACTACAGATAGATGAATCTGTTTGATATGATTAGTTACTGTTGTATGATTTCACAATGACACAAATGGTGTTCCCCAAAACACAATAAGTCATAGCCTACTCGCGATTCTCAAAAAACATCCTCAGACCACGATAATGACATAAAATACCATAGGGCCTACCAAACAGTTATCTCTCCAGTCAAATTACTCTGATCACGCGTCTAGACAAACTGATGGAAGCTTTTCATTCTATGTCATTCTCAATACAATTGCTATGTAAAGATCGTTGGGAAGTGTTTTCCAGACAACAATTGTATTGTGAGTGTCCAGCTGATGAGATGATTGTAGACCATGGAATGGTAGGTCATTGCCCTGCTTGGATAATAATTTGCATTACAGATGACAAAGGTGCAACCTACTGGGCACACGACGTTGTTGCGACGTTGAATCAACGTCAATGACGTTGATTCAACGTCGCAACAACGTCGTGTGTCCAATGAGAAGGCTGTGTCAGATAACATAATCAAAATAATCATGTATTAGACCTATTATGATGTTGTGCTAGGGTTTGTCATTATTTATTATTAACGTGGCTAATTCATCCAGAATCCGGGGATAACTGTCCCATTCCTGCTGCACATATAAATGTAGTCAACCTAACTGGCAATGCAAATGCATGATATAAATACAAACTCTAATATATAGTCCTATTATTTTGTTGAAAATCTATCTACGATACTATGATAAAATAAGCCCCCATTCAATCGTAAACTGTGTAGGCCATGTATGCCAGACCATCGAAAAAGCTAATACACAATAATAATTTTCGAAGATGTAATATCAAAAGCTTATGGTTATTTCAAAGTGTGTGGATATCCACAGAAGAAATGAGTCAAAATAACTGTGTATATCTAGACTTGACCCTGCGATGGGTCAGCTTCGTAGATGCAAGAACGTTTTAAGTTCCTGGTAGATGCTATGGTGAGCCACCACAGGACCAACGCCTCGTATTTGATGGATAGTTTAGAATTTTTAGTGTTTGATGAATGTGTGTGTTGATTGGAGAGTCAGACAAAGCCGCATTATGAACCTGCTGGCTTGCCATACTTTGCATGATTTCTTACCGTACCGCGGCGCTCCATAACGACCACGTCTGTCCTCGCGTTATCCCTGATTTTCAGAATTCCCACAAGTAACTAAGGTGATTTTTTATGGACATCATTTTTAATGTGATTTGCGTCGAGCCATTCCAGTTTTTTTTCTTTCTTAGACTTCTCTGCTTTCTTCGATGATAATTCCATGACGGAACCACGTTTGGTTTATTTACTTTCCTTACATCTCATTCTGTATTTTGCTACTCTAATTGACATAATGTGTTAAACCCAAACTATATTTACAGGAAGGTTTTTTTTATGTAAATATTATCTATATGATCCATGGAGTCAAAAAATACCGGATGATAAATTTATATGTTGAGCATTTTTTATTAGCATAATTATCATATTTAATGAGGTAACTTAGGGACTCTTCTATATCAGAACCCCCCAATCAACACGAGTCTCAAATTCTGGTTATCTTCGCATATTTTGAAGCCTAATAAAAATAAGATCTATATATGTATTGTCCTGTTAGGACCATGTGACATTTCTTGGTCATGGTCATGACATGCATTGAGACGGCCATTTTTGATGCTTTATAACCGCCATCATGGTTTTAATCATCTCGATCATCTATACAATTATTTTCTGATGACACGGTCATGTCACTCGTACCTGAAAGCCCTATGATAAACACAAAAACCAACGATTTATTTCCATCACGGCAAAGGTTATAAACATTTCTTGCACTGTCATGGATCTGTGACGGCTAATTTGCTTGCACTATGACCACATCGATCGATCGTCTGCGATGTTATTTTACATGACACCACTATGTAGGGCTGCCTAATTGAAACCCTTACACCAATTGGGGTAATTATCAATATATCAATATAAAGTTATAAACATGTCCCACTCAGTCCTGACCCCCTGTTGGCCACTTTGTTTGTTGATTGGTCGTCATCTTGGTTTCTGAAATCTATAGATTGTCTAAATGTTTTTAGGCGTTTACATATAAAACGTCTAAGGTAGAGTGCATACCAAAACCATGAATCTGTCTCTATTCTGTCGAAAATGATATATATTTATTGTTTGACCTTTCACAAATAGCGATTATCTCGGATTTTACCCACAAAGCACCATTGGTTGCTTATTCCTCATCCCTTATTCGCGTTTGAATAAGTAACTGGTAGGCCTACTAATACGGTAAACACCACTTAATAATGCCAAAACACATCTAGAATACGCTTAAACTCGACAAAAGACGTTTATATTCTTGTAATATGAGGAGATGCAAAAGACCAACCTGATCACACAAAGATTAGTACAAGTCTTGTTACTTATTCGGTTTTGAATAAGGAATAAGTAACCAGTTGCTTATTTCTTATTCAAAACCGAATAAGTAACAAAACTTGTACTACTTTTTGTGCGATCATATTGGTGTTTTACTCATTTATCTCCCAAAATACAAGAATGTGGAGTCTTATGTCGAGTTTGAGCGTATTCAAAATTTATTTTCGTGTTTTAAGTGTTTTTTTGTTATTCCTTATTCAAATCTGAACTACTTTAAAGCTCTTTGTGCATTTCAATATTGCCAGGCTGGTGATTTAACTTTTATCTGCGGATAACTAGTGGTATATCAGCATATATTGTGGAGCGTGAGCGTGAGCATTTTTGAGCATTCTTTTATTTTCGTTTTGTTTTTAGTGTTACTTATCCAAATTCGAATAAGGAATACGTAGCCAGTTAGTTATTCCTTGTTTGTTCCAATAAAGAATAAGTTTATGATACTTTTTCCTTATTCGGTCCAATAAGGAATAAGTAGCTGTTACTTAGTCCTTATTCGTTCGAATTAGGAATAAGTAACTGCTCTTGATCCTTTTTCGTTCGAATGAGGAATAAGTAACTGTTACTTATTCCTTATTGAATAAGGAATAAGGAATAAGTAACTAACTTTATTGACGTGCATTTGAAACACGCTGTGAATTTGCTGTCAACTCGCCCCATTTTTCACAATCCCCACTCAAAGTTGTTGTTTTTTATGCGTAGACTGTGCGCCATGTAGGCTATGTGTGACTAGAACGAACCTCGGTCAACAAAAACACAACGCATTTGGAGCATGTGCTGTACTTGTGCCTAACGTTAGACTAGCGCTGGTCTGACGTTCTTCTGATGTCTATATTCACACGTGGAAAAACGCCCACATTTTTGAACATGCAGAAACTGTGCGCAGAAGTTGACGCACACAATAAATGAAAAACGTTCATTCCGCGTTCTCGTAAATTTATCAGCGAGTTTTGACGCACGCCCAGCGAATCACAACGCACAAACCAAACGTCTTCATTTTTTTGTGCGCTAGTCGTGCCTGATTGTATCATGTGTGTCTGGGCCTTTACTTTACAACTAAGAAGATACTGCCTTTCGGGTTTGCAGAGCAGTTCTAGTCTGCCAAGGATCGTGCTGGAACAAAATGCTAGCTGCAGCAATACTGTATATTGTGACATCGTTAAATTTAACATGACAACGTTTCGCCATTTAGTGGGACGCGTATTACATCCCGAGTCAGATTCAAATCCAACAACGTTAACGAAGTGTCCATAAAATGGCCGACAATTCACAATAACTTGTCAACACTGATGATGTTATGACACGAGACAATGACAGTTATCCAAGGTGACCATCATTACTTACAGCATCTCGTATCGACTCTTTCTCAATGTTGGTCCTACGTCTATATGGCTTGACCAATATTGAGACATCGTCTCAAATTTGTATTCTTTCTTCGCATCTTGTTAAAGACATTAATAACCCAACGTTGGATTAATATTAGCCCGCCGTCTGCGACGTCGGCCCAGCATTAATGCAATGCTGGGTATTATAGTCTACAACGTCTCTTGTCTGTCAGGTTGTTATCATGTCCCATCCCAGCAACCACAAAACATTTGTAAAACATATGTACAACATCGGACCAACGTCTTCGACGTTGGTCCAACATTGTACAAATGTTATACAAATGTTTTGTGTTTTCTGGGAAGCTGTCCCATGACAAGGACAGAAGACGAGGTTGTGGGGATCATAGCCACATCAATATTCCGGGGAATTACGCTTGTCCACAATCTGGTCAGCTTTAAGAAATTACCTGTCTGCACACGGTGACAGATGTATTCACACCCATGTCGCCCTTCTGTATCGCCGTCAGCAGTCGAAGACTTGGCAAAAATATTCTGGTATTCTGATACACGCAGACAGATATAAAGATGTTTTGTAGACAGTGTGGCTGTAAAGAAACAAGAGTGGAAATAGGCTCTCTATATGACAGCTTACGTAATGTGTAGGCCTAGTCCTATTACACAGAGATAAATGTGTCATTCGGTAATTATAAAGATAATGACCCTGCGGCATACAAAATAATATGAAATAACATTCTGCGAATTTCTATAAGCCTTTCGGGACAAACAAATGATCCGATTAACGGAAAAAGGTAGTTAAACCGAAAAACTCTTCTTGTTAATTCCAATAAGTAAGTTACCTTTGAAAGGCATTTGGACTAATCAAAACGAAGATATAATCATGATAATAGAGCGATACAATATGTATGTTATACAAGAAAGGTATACTCTAATACCCTTACAATTATGGGATGAGAATAATTTAATTGGTGCAATCTAGAAAGGAGAGCTGACCACTATTAAAATAAATATATACAATGACTTACAAGAGGTTGACGATATCCCATCAGTGCTTACATGAATGAAAAAAAAAGATTTAAGAGATTATATAGTTTGCGTTTCAAAGATGTTGATTTTAGCATGTTTAGTAAAACGTTTCATAACGATTTTGAAAAAATATATAAAAAATAATGGTAATGATGATCCTAGAACAAATGTACGTACTGAGCTGAGATTTTATTAACATCAAGACAATATAGAGTGCTCACAAAGTGGAATTTAAAAAAAACACTGCTGGGGCTGTCAATATATAATTATACTAAATGAGGTTCTAAATTTGCCTAAATCAGTTGCAATTTTCATATATATTTTTAAACGAAATTATACAAACTTATTAATTTTAACGAAGGTTTTGTTTTTGTCAAAGTAACATACCACATTAATGGGAATCCAAGCTAAGCTAATTAAATCTGAGTTTTGTGCATAAATCTGGTCAAAACTGACACAGATTTTGACCAATTTAGAATTGTATCGAGATTCTGCCAAAAGGTGGTTTACTATGACGACAGCGCGTTCAGCGCCTTGCCACACCCACTCAGAATTTTCGATTCGCTCAGAAGTTATAAAGTTATTTCAGCGTCATAAGGATTAAAACAGCATATTGGATGTACAATGGATGTATATGGATACATGTAGGCCTACCCAGCAAACACAAAACATTTGTAAAACATTTATACAATGTTGGACCAACGTCGAAGACGTTGGGCCAACGTTGTATAAATGTTATACAAATGTTTTGTGTTCGCTGGGTATATTGAAGCTTATTTAGACGCTACTGATTAGTTCATCACTCGAGTTTGTTTGTTTCTCTATAGGTAAACATGTCACTAGATTTATGTTTTTTCACACACAAAACACATTGATAAACAGATAAAATAACCACATACTTATATTCTCACATCTGCAACAATCCCCAGGAGAAACATAAAACCGAGTAAACATATAAAACACACTGGATTTTGTTTACTTATTATCTTCACATACATCTACACACATAATATACACTGATAATTGAAAAATTGTTAAAACATCTGGTGCTATTCTCAATCACGACTTATTTATCATCACATATCCAATGTTACTTACACTACAGTGACACTGGGGAAAAAATATCCCAGACCTTAGCAACGAAGTGACGTCAAACGTGACGTCAACCACATGACCTGTAGCTCTCACCTAGCGCTGATCGGTTTTACGCGGAGCGAGTCGCTGGTTCACTTAGCTAGATTTTACCATGATGTTTTCCCGATAAGAAAATATCAGGATACACCTAAACTCCTTAGGGTCGCGTGGCTGAAAGAGACTGATCAGGAATAATTCAATATTGAAGATAGTGTGGTATATCACAGCGAAGGCGGCTTAATTTGAGAGAAGATGACTCCGTGGTGTTGGCCTTTTCGTCTTTATAAAAAATTGATCACAGGGTGTTCGGTGTCTCTGTGCTCGTATGGCATACTGTCGTGCAAATACAAACAGCGGTAACTAAGTACTTTTCAAGTGAACAGTTACTGTTCTTTGCCTTTACATAACTACATCATAGCCTCCACTGCAGGCTCAGCTGACAATAGCCGTGACGTTCTTTCAGCTACGGCTGGGGCTAGACTGACAACACCTGTCCTATTCATGACAGTGTCCCGCTTTTGTTACATAAGGGTCAACATTTGTGGAATAATGAGAAAAGAGACGAGTTCGGCCATATTGCATTACAAGCAAACATCCACTTCAAATCATCTCACTATATTGCCATATTTAAGACTAGGGTGGACGTCAGTCTCAATTATTTGTTTCAAATCCGACAAATACAATTATTTTTAAGCAAAGTTCAAACAATACTTATATGTATATTTTTGGCATAAAGGAGCATAATGTAAGATTTTGCTCCCAACGTTTTTACAGTATACCAGACACGGTGGTGTTCCCAGAATTTTTTTTAGAAATAGTATTGAGAATACAATCCAAGATGGCGTCCATTACAAATAAAATGTGGCTGCTACAGAGTTTTAGCTTAAGACGAAATAGACCATGGGCCAACCGTAACCCCCTTCTAAAGGCGGAGTTTTTTTAAGATGATTATTTTTAAAGAAGAAGACGAATAATTGATTTGACCAAACAGATAATATACAATGTATGGCTACAATATACAGAAGAACAGTTTCCAGCAATATCTCTAATCAAGTTGGAATCATAAAAAAACTGTCTACCAAATGGTTCTCATAGTGAACGATTGCAATTAAATGCACTTATAATTAGGCCCATTCTAATAGATTACTATAAAATATACAAATTAAGCAGCCATGACCAAGCATCTGGTTTCAAGTGTATGTACCCTATGTTTTCATGGTCAATGATCTTACTAAGCCTATTACCCATGACCAGTTTAAACATTTTTTTTTAAATGTTGATATTTTAATACTACATCAGACACTACATTCCAATGCTTTACTATGTTAGATTAACTATATGACCCCAAAAGACAGATCTCTTAGAAATTATTTTTAATTCCAATGACACCTATCTGTTGTGACCATAACTAAAAACCCAAAAGTTTTTTCAGTCTTATTTTGTTTTGGGCATATTCAAGTGTGGTCATAAAATACTAACAAAAGGGGATTCCATTACAAAAATAATGTCGACAAATAGATTAAACATGGACAGAAGTTGTGGCCCACATATTCTGCTAAGCTAGCTACTAAACGTTTAAATAAGTGTGTTAGGGATATCGGAAATTGAAAATAAACACATCAACCTAGCATATCTTGCATTTCCAATTCTCAGCTCCAAAAAACTATTCTCGTTGTTCGATTTTTTTCAGACAAACGCTTTAAATAACAGGGTTTCTTATCAGAAAAAGTATGTACACTATACATACTAACTGATGGTAACCAGCTAGCTAAAATAATAATAAAAGACAGACAGATTTGTAGACCTATTTGCCATCACCTACATCTGTTAATCCGTTTGTGACGAGCCCCGTAGATCTCAGTAATTTCGGGAGACCATTCAGATACGAGCCCTGGAGATCTCCGGGTCTGATACACTGCCCCCCGCTACACACTGCATCCCTGCATGTTAAAATTTGCAGATGGCTGACGTCATAGTCCCCCACTCCAACGTTCGACTGATCGTAGTAAGCTTGTGATTGGCCGGCTCTCCTGCTAAAAGTTCTGTGAGCGGCTGGCGCAGATGTGTACACATCTCATGGAGGGAGAGGGGTGGGTGAGGCATACACCTGTGTCGGCATTTAGAGACGGTGTGCCGTCTGTGTCTGGTTGGAACAGGCTATACACAGTGCTCTGTGTCAGGGTCTGATTGCATGAGATAACTATGACGTCGTAAAATAATCTCATTTCAGAAACAGCGCATTGGCATAATAAATCAATCATTTAATTAAATCGAGACATATGCTTTGGGTTCAAGTCAGCAGAAGAATTTTCAGCTACAATATTAATCCCGTGACTTCATGGTCGATAACATATTGTGATTTACAGTACTTATATTTTTGCTTTGCCAATAACTGATATTAGCGATGAAAACATTGTAATTAGTGGCACAATAGTCACCCTCTGGCCGTGGCTGTTGAGCATTTTTATTTCGTGGTCAGAAACAGTATGCACACTATTCATTGCTTATGATGATGTAGTAGCATAACAAGAAATTAAACAACGGTCTTTTACTCAGTGAATCAGAATCATCAGCTGGATATATGTATTGCATCAATGACTATGGCGAAACCGTCGATCAACACAATTGATATCTCGGCCTCCGTCTGGAAGGAGTTAATGGGCATTGAAGGACGATGAGAAGGAGTTAAAATGTGACTGGGTGTGGTAAAAGGTGACTGGTGAGAAGCAATGGGTGATGTGGATGCGTTAAAGGGCGACGAGGGAGCGTCAAAGGGCATCACAGAGGCATTAATGGGCGCCTAAGAGGCATTAAAGGGTGACAGGGAGGTGTTGAAAGGCAATGCATGGGAGGGGTTAAAGAATGACAAAGACAACGCGGTGCTAAGGTGCGACAACAAGGTCTTAAAAGGCAACGGAAAGGGGTAAATAGTAATCGTATGCCCTGAATTGCGACAGAGAGGCAGCAAAAGGCGATTAGTAAGTGCTAAAGGGTGATGGAGAGGCCCTAAATGGCGATGGGAATGTGGTGATTGGACAACGTTATAGAGAGCATATGGGGGAGTTAAATAACGACGGAAAAACGTTGGACGATGTTACATGTTTGCTGTTGCGGTGCGAAACTGCGGTTGTGTTCACCACCAGATGATTTTAGTTATATACTGCTCTGAAAAGGCAAAAGGCAGTATCCGCTTAATTGAAAAGTAAAAAGATACTGCCAATAGGCTTATATTCACCTGAATATCGTATTAATTAAATTAACTGGTCACCATGGAGCCAAAAAATTATTGATAGTGGCACATCTGCCACATACTAAGTTCCTTTAATTTCCTGGGTTGCCGCACGTCAGTGACCTTATTGTCCACTCCACTAGCTAGAGGAGCGCGCAGTGCGAGGGCTGACGCGAGATTATGCACTAGTTCTGGTATAAACCTTATAGTGCCTCTCTCTTTTCACCTGGTGAGGTAGGTGATTGTACAAGCATTGGCAAGAAGTCCAGGAGACAAGGAACCAGGGCAGAGGCGACCAGCCACCAGAGTAAGGGCAAGGACTGACCCTTTGAGATGTGCTCTGCTTTCTGAGCAGTGTGTTTGAAACCACCATCATGAACCGTCATCGTTAGCCAACCATCCGTGTCCGCCGTGCCATCACCCAAGCTAGCAATGTAATGATAGAGAGCTCATTGCTTAAGACCAGAATCCGTCTCCTTCAGTGCTATGATTGAAAGCCCACTGCCTTATGTGTCTCACAAAACGGCTCCTTTCAGAGCCCATCCACTCCACTAACATGAAGTAGCAGGATTTATAGAACTACTGGAAGACTCGCTTTCACATTTGTTATTGTCTCTACTCGGAACGACCCAATAACATAGTGCCAACGAGAGAAGGGAACAAACATCGTCTCTGATTTAGTACCACCACACACGAGCGTAAACCTCTGTAAATTCAGCTTTCATTTTGTGTACATATAACACTGCAATGTAATGGGTATAAGCGGATATGAGTTCTCTTGGAATCATCGTGACCAAATCTCTCTATATAGTTTATTAATGTAGGTTTATGTTCCGAAGTTAGAGGAAATAATTTAGTAGGTATTGCCCTATATACATGTATAGACAATTTGTAAAGTACGTTTCAGTGTACCCATTATTATTGTGCAGGCCTACACCACTTTATTCTTAGTTTAAATAATCAAGTAGCAAAATTAATAACATTGTGTTATACATTGTATTGTGCAAAAATGTTTTGAAAAAAGTGACCTAGCCAATTTATTTAGTAGGCCTAGCCAGCTAACATGGGGCGCTCACCAAACGTTGTTTTAAAGGGAAAAATTCAGGCAAATAGCATAATTTTATTTTAGCTATGTTATATATTTTTGATTGTTTGAATGTCACATTGTGTGTGCGGGCAACATTCCAATGAATTACAACTTTTAAAAACACCCGTAGGCAACGTAATTCGGTTTACCATATTACCAGATTATGACAAATGTCCGTCATTACATTTTCGTCATTTAGACCCTTAGTCTAATGTCATATTTGAGAGGAAAAGTCAAGGAGACACCAATTTTATATTTTCCTTCTAAGAATAGTTTTTTTTATAATTTACTACCCGTAATCTATGACAAAAAAGTTTTTAACTCGTATTAGGAGAAGTATGTAAGGTATCACATCGTCATTGACGTTGCAAGTTTAATTACAACGTCATCGGGAAATGACCATTTTCCTATCGGGCCACACAGTTCAGATGGCAGGTTTCTCTACCACTAAACTTGGCCAATTGACATGTTATAAATCATAGCGGGGCATCGTCATCATCGTAAAAATACGCCAGCGATATTCATGGGATGTTTGTGACTGAATAATTGGAATAAATTGGAATAATTAATACAATCGCATGTTCTCTTTTCTTCTCTCTTGATACATTTTTTTTAAATTGTTAACCTTGCTAACTATTTTTTATTTCACCATTTCTGAGATGAAAATGTTAACTAAGCTGTTACAGCACTCACGATTTCTGCCAGTTCTACCTGACTAAAAGCGCTCAAATAGTATAAGGTGCTGACAACTTATCATCTGCAGACGTCATTGGGGATTTATTGTTTGATATTACGGGAACCAAATCTTTTCTGGCAAAAACGTCGCATTCATTTTCCACACAATACTTGACATTTTCCGAGATGTTTGAGATCGATCCTAACTGCAAATGGGTCACACTTTCTAGGTTGTTGAGACGCAGGTACGTGCACTTATATAATAAAATCGGGGTATTGACCGGAATCTGAATCTACTTCACTCTGACAACCCCTCGAACGTCTGTAATCATTTTTTCGTCAATCAACGGTTCTCGGAAGCGAAAAATGTGATTAATCAGGTAGAAATGTATGCCGATTGTATGCTAATGCTGTTTTAATGTTTGCCAACATGAAAACAGCAGCGTTGTTTTAAAGTCTCTAGTTTTCGGGGCAGTGCAGGGCACTGTTAGCTGAGTGAAGCTCCACGAGCCTGGATCAACCAAGATCATAAAATGAAGTGTACGATCAAGTGATGATAATATATTATATTGCTAATGGTAACAGTGTCAAAATATTGGAGTACACAAAATATATATTATTTCTATCAATCAAAACAGTTATAATATATAAAGAAATTTAATTTGAAATAAGAATAATACAAATGTAATTCAACCAAATAGACTATGTACATATAGCATGAAACCCCTTACCGTTGACAGAACATGTAAACTTCAGTCGTCCCATTGAAGATGGAAAGGTGTATATGCCCCTTTGTGAAGTAGAATATGCACCCTTTCGTATGCAATGGAAGTACATAATAACTGGTTGAAAGAGAAGGAGAGCGAGAAACATCTGCCACATGACATAATTATGTCCTCCTTTTTCACTTTCTTATTAGCGTTCATGAATAGGATGATTTTTTTGGTGAAAGAAGTCATTTAGTTTGCATCAGAATGAGAAATTTTGGTTCGCGGATCTGAGTTTACATCTGATAACTTTGATTGACTTCCTCCGTTGTCAAGTGATGTCATCCTTCATTTTTAATCAAGATTTATCGGATGCCGTGCCCTGTTACATAACGTCACGTTGTCATATTTCCACTGAAGGTAGTATTCAGATTCTAGCTCCAGTGAGATTTACCTGGTACAAAATCGTGGGACATTTCTTTTGGCGGTCATATCTAAGACTCTAAGACTCGAATAATCAGATAATCAGGTCTGAAATAAATGTTTTTTTATAATCAGTAACATTTCAGCTACGGGGTCGGCTGCTCAGCTGATATTTCGTACAGTCATTAAAAAGTTATGGACATTTTTTATACTTTGAGGTCAAAATTACTCTTAGTCACCGCCATGTTGAAAAACGTTGCTGTTTTCTGGTAAAACGATATAGCAAAGCATGGCCTCGGAGAGGACGTCACGGCTATTCAGATTCTTTCTACTTGCACGTATAATATGATGATTTAAATCCGTCCGTACTTCAATGTGGAAACCTTTCTTGCGCATGTGTACAAATATACTGTACACCACGCACAATAGTTCGTTTCAGACATATTTTGGCATAGACTTCGAGAGGTTTTCCTGACCGAATTTAACATGATTGCATTTATAAAAAAGTAGATTAAAGGAGGTTATTTAGCTTACGACGATGTTTGGGTTGACGTTTACTGAAGTCCGGGAATTCGTTTGTTTTCGTCAAGCTCCGATGATAAAAATTCAAATATTCGAGCACCATCGACAAATGCTGGTAAAAGTTGTATACGTGATAGTTTTTCAGCATGTTTACTTTTGTTTATAAATTGTCGACGTTTTGCGACTGCTGATATTCGTGAAGGTAGCTAGGGCTAATTACCACGGACTCACGCCCAGCTGATGTAAGTGTGTACCGTATGCACGACAGGGACGTTCAGACGGGAGTGGGGTCAAAGGGGGTTTCGTTATATTTCAATCCCGAACAAGCCACCATTTATGTTTTGATATGATAGCTTTCACAGACTGCATGGTAGCTTTGTAGTGGATATCATCAAGTAAGTGGACACACCCATTTCGGTAAAACACGAACACATAATTGAAGTGGTTCCAAGCAAGAACATGTCAAGTTAGCATGAATACAGTTTTGTTGTTGTCGTATAGTGCTTATTTCAGCCTGATTCATAATCTGTGTGAAAATCTCAGAAGCAGTAATTTTAGTGCTGTAAAATAATGTTTTCACAAGTATGTATGGTTGAACTATTTATTCATGCAATTCAATGAAATATATATTAAACATAAACAGAAGTGGAACTAGATTTGTATCATTTGCCTGCAAACCCTGGTCAACTGCAAGGAACAATGTTTTTTATAGAAGTGCTAGCTGAACATAACACACTAGTGAAATTCAAGCAAATTAATGTTATGTAAAGATGACACGCGATTTTGCTTGAAAAGTGTGGGCCTCATAGATATGTCGTCTTAGTTTTTTACATGTTAGCATGGCAAAGAACTGATGTATTGTTGTTGTTATGTGTACTTTGCGGGAACGACAACGCTGAAAATTGTCATCATCACCTAGCATTCTCTTGCATGATGAGCTTCGATCACTTTCTGATGGCACAAAATGTCAATTTTGGATTTGGTTTTTTTTTAAATAAATCATATCATATTGAATATCGTTTATGTAGAAACAAGACAGTCCGTCACGAAACAAACAGTTTTTCACTTTATTTCAAGTCACTAGCATACAAATCAAGGGAGCTTTAAGTATTTTAGACGAGTAAAGACCTTAGCGTTTTCTCAAAACGACAAAAAATGACTCCGCGTGTTCTTGCTTGGACCTCTTCAATTGACAATTTTACTGTCGCAATATCACATGTCTTAGACTCATTAATAGAGTCAAACTACAATAAACCACTACTATCAATACTTTCTCAGATTTGCCAAATATGTGGTGAAATATAGTTTTTTATATGATAGGTTGGACGAAATATGTAAAGTTTCCAGGAAGAAAATACTTCAAAATATTACCTTCTATCATCATCGTCACATTCATCTATCAAATTATATTTAGAGTGTTCTCAAAATTATTTCGAAGTAGGCCTTCTGCAAGACTACTGCAGCCTTCATTGCCATAATAGTATGCCATAATATTATTTATCATGACAAATTTAAGGAAAATGTCTATGTAGTCACTGATATATAAACCCTAAAAAATGAAATGTTACAATGATTACTTGTTTCCTAACTAAAGATAAAGTATGAACTAAATTACATTTGCCTTACTAAATAACCCTAAATATTTCTCATCAAATAGGACTTAACTCACAGCCATGGTATACATGTATCAAATGCATCACACTAGCTGAAAAGAAATCGTTTGTTCTTATGTACTATCTCTTACTAAAAATTTCCATCAAGACTGAAAAGGAATATATACATAATTATAATGTACTGAAATATAACGAAAATGCATTTAGTTGCTAGTTACCACACACAATTTAGATTAGTAGGCTACTGATGTGGTAATATGTCACGTGTCAGACAATTAAACTATACATTGCAGAAGGTTGTGGCTTCCCTGGCATCTGAGAAAGCCAAGTCATTCCTTGCAGTTTGGAATGTATTAAATTAAAAATAAAACAAAGCCTAAAAAATAAGTTTTTTCTATAGGTGAACCATAGTAGTAAATGTAATAACTATACTAGAATATTTAAAGCAGTATGGAAACTAGAAAAATACCTATCCGATCGTGCTCTATATTCAATGTGTTGGTGACTAGATTCAGGTGTCGAAGCCACAAGCCTACGATTGCAGCTGGTTGTCGCAATGGGACATATATTGTATTGTGGGAGATGAATTTCATTATTAAAAGTGTGGTCAACTGTCAAAATACGGGGGACAATGTGGTCCCCAGAATGCAACAGTGGTCCCTGTTTTATGCACAATGACATATCACCCCACATCCACAGTTATCAGGCCAGATAATAATACTATATGCGTTTCATACCCATCGCCGCATTAAGAGCAAGTTCCCAAATCATATAAACTCTATATACTTGAGCGACATCTATGAGGAAATAATTCACCATTTCTCTCATGTGGGCTTTGTGTTGAGACACAAAACGTTGCGTTGCCGTGGGGGTATGGAAACAGTTGACCTCCAGCATATTGACAGTAAGAGCTTTCCCAGCCAACACCGCACACTCACCAAATGTTACTTTAATGTCGGCCAACGTCGCAGACGTTGGTCTAACTTTAAAACAGCATTCGGCCAATTTCTCGTTGGAATCTTGTCGCTGATATTAATGCCGTCAAAGTGTACTCTATAGGCTAATGTAAGCCTACACTTGACCATCCCACACATGCGCATTTGCATGAATCTTTAAATTTGTTTAAATGCTTTCACTTCAATGACAAACGAAAACGTTTAATAAATTGTTTTTACTCTCGTGCACGAACAGTCTCAATTTCGCTCTGCTAATGAATGTACAGAACGAAGTCGAATTAGAAAATCTGTCTTCGTATGTGAATTGTATACTAAAATTTTTTAGCTGAGTACAATGTAATAATAATATAATAATATTATATTGTTATCCACCTGTAGCATTTATATAATTTAAATGTAGGCCTATTGTTACCACGCATGCTCACATGGCATTCAATTTCTCTGCATGTTCCTTCGAAATTTCCAGAATAAATTACTTGTTTCGTGTTGTTCTTTGATAAGGGGCTCTAGGCATACCCGAGTGATTTACCTCCAGATAAGTAAAGACGACTGGAATTTTGGATGTCGCTGTGTAATTCAATGCTCCCAGCTGGCTTTATACTCAGCTTCGCAATTATCGGATGGGATATTTTCCAGAGTGAAATGAATGAATGAATGAATGAATAAATAAATAAATAAATGAATGAATGAATCAATAAATGAATGAATGAATGAATGAATGAATGAATGAATGAATGAATGAATAAATGAATGAATGAATAAATGAATGAATGAATGAATGAATGAATGAATGAATGAATGAATGAATGAATGAATGAATGAATGAATGAATGAATGAATGAATGAATGAATGAATGAATGAATGAATGAATGAATGGGGCTTCAGGCCACTTTTTTATTGTGTGCACATGCAGGTTGAAGTGGGCCAGGAAAACTTCCCGAGGATGGTGAAACGAATCAGATGACGAGGCCGAGCACGCCACATCTGTCACGAAGGCCTAGTGAGCGAGGATCGAAAAAACATTTTTGTTTCTTTGAAACTTGAATGCCGGAGTGACACCATCCTAACGTTACTGCTATCTCGTTTACTGGTGATGTTGCATTAAACTGATCAGAAAGTAGTCTGTGCTTTTTATTAAGTTATTATCACCGCCTAAATTTTACTTCTGTCCATCTCCCCCCCCCCCCCCCGTAGCGTATTTTTATTTTTTGGGTGAAATTTTGTCTTTTTGTGTGTCTTTTTGGTGTTGTTTTCATGTTTCCAAATATTTCAAAAAAAAATAAAAATAAATGGATAGGGGGGTGGGTGGGTGGTGTCTGACCAATCCGAGTTTTTCCCGGATTTTTAAATTTTGTTTTTAACTTGACAAGACCCCTAAGATGGAGTGCATTGAGCATTGAGCTTAAGATATGGATTCCGTGATCCCTCCGCAATACAGGCGCCACTGCTGTTGTGAAATCCGATGTCAACTTTCTTCCAAAAATACACGCTGTACCTAATCAAATAATTCTTAAAGTCAGGATTTACCATCATCAGAGATGTGTTTGCCCACGGTAATTAATTGACAACGGATATTTTGTGACGTAGATGGGGAGGTGGGTTCTTTGTGTGGTTAAGGGATAATACGACTTGATAGGATCTGTGATCCAACTGTCAGCCTGGATGAACAAGGACACATTGTCTGCACGTCAAAACTAATCCCCGTCAACCAGTCATCACTCACTAGTGATTAACCCTTTAACCGCCAAATTATTCAATCTTAATTTTCACGCACTTGTAGTTGTGTTTCGCTGACGCGATCCACAGCTTCAAGTGAGTTTAAATTATTCAGATTTGACAAAATGCAGGTCAATTATTTTCAAATATTGCTGATTCATGTCTCATTTTATCTTTAACATGTTTAAAAGGTGGTACTTAATGTGCTAATAAAAAATGAGAACCCGAATATATGCGGCACTGGCGGTTAAAGGGTTAAATTACCCACCCAGCAAACACAGGCCGCTAATCCACCCAGCAAACACGAGAAATTGAACCAATGTTGGGTCAATGTTGGGCCGATGTCGTAGACGGCGGGCCAGCATTGACACAACATTAGTTCAATGTTTCGTGTTTGTTGGGCAGTGCTGGATAAATGACGCAGACGGTGGACCAACATTAAAACAGCACTGGGTCAACGCCTACTGTTTTCTGGGCACCCTTTCAGCTAATATCGGACGTTGAATCATCGCTGAAGAACTATTTTTACGTCAACCCAGCGCTGGACCAGCGTTTACTGTCTACAGCAGCCTAGCCGCCGGCTCTCTGTTTACCCAGTTTTTATGTAGAGGACTAAGCCCGGTAAGCGGCTTATACAGCTATTATAAGCACATACTTCGGATTTACGAGATTCTGGACACCATTGAACTTTTGAACGGTATTGTGCATTATAGATCAAGGACAATATAGAAAGCAGCCATCATATCATATGCGTGTGACGCAGGTGAGAGGGCTGCAGATGCATGCATCAGTCAAAACAGGTCAAAGAAAAGTTGCCACTACCCCCGCAGACAAAAGACGTTGAATCAATGTTGGTATAACGTTGGTCCAAATTTACATGCGTATGCCTACACAAAAAGGTTAGTCGTGTTTGTAAACTGATGAAACACGTGTTTAAAACAACCGTCACAGCCACTACCAGTAGCCTTGCGTTTTAAAGTCCACATTTTTTAAATAAAAACAACACAATCACACACTTTTACAACATTTAGTTGCACTATTTGCAGATCCATGAGAATGCAATCCTAAATTCACTTAAAAAACTTTAAGGCGCTGTAACAATCGACTGGACTTAACGCCGTACATCCAGGGCCGTACATCACCGGACAACGCCACCGAAGATCCACGGAATCTAATACGGAACAATAATGAATAATAGAACACATTCAGGACATTTACAGGACAAAAATAATTTCTTACATACGTAACGACCATGAAACGTATTTGCCAGGCAACAACAGAACATAAAACGAGCATTGACGAACACCAACGGATGCCGTGCGTTCCATGTCCGTCGGGCTTAGCCGGCCTAGTGTGAAAGGGGTATTAAAGGGAGGGTGTTAAGGTTAAGGTTGGGTGAGCATCAATAAATGGAACATATCCTATTAATTGAAACAGCTAATTTAATTTTTACTTAATTTTTTTTATTATAGGTAAAAAAAATGTTTTTGTTAGATTTTTCGAGCCGAAGTCACTTCGGATTCTGTAACGGTCACGGAAACTCCCGAACAGCCTGGCACGTCACACGTTGAAGTCATGAAGAGGTCCCCGTCAAAATGACTACAACTAGCGATGGAGATTTATCCGATTTCTCAGAGAGTAGTGAACCTGTGAACTCCCCCGTCAACTCACTCTGACTCAGTCAAAATTCTCAAACGATTTTGATGATATTTGGTAGCCTATTAACGAAAGTTAAACCAAGGAAAATAGAATCAGAAAGAAGGTCTGCTTCGAAAACGTCGAATTTGAGAATTTCTCTCTTCACTTCCATCAAAGATCGACATTGTATTCAAACAACGGGCATCCTTGTTAACCGCCCTGCCATAAATGCTGATGACCCCATGCGCCCCTTTCGCCGGATCTGATGCGAGTTGCGAAGCGTAACGGCTCGGACACAACAAATTTGTCTAAATCCCCATCACCGCCAATGCTGGACCAATGTGGTTACCCAGCAAACACAAAACATTTGTATAAAATTTGTACAACGCTGGCCCAACGTCTCCGACGTTGTTCCAGCATTGTACAAATGTTATAGGTCTACAAATTGTTTGTGTTTGCTGGGTAGGCACTTCGCGACGTCATCATGGGAATCCACTGGTTTATGTCGGTACGTCACAGGAATTTTCCTTTTCTCATTGAAAAGTGTAGCATGTTGATGGTTGAACCATCTGCGTGCGACGTCTCAGAACGAAGTTATGGGAATTTGAAGTTTGGTCGTATTTATTCATTGAATTATTTACAAAATAATTCTCAAAATTATGGAATTTAACCACAACGGTGCTCTCATTGACTTTTATCAGGCGAGAGTTTGAAATATTGTAAATAAACATATTAATTTTGTTTTCAGCGCCGTTTGGCTAGTCTTACTAATTTTTCAAGTTTTTGGTGACAACCCTGGGTCGCTCAGTACGTAGGCCTGATCACCTAATATGAATTATTTTTGTTCCCCGTGGGGCTGAGTTTTCATGAACAGTTTTATTCAAAAAATTGTCATTTATCAATAATGTATCTGAATAATGCAATCTGGTATCACAGGTGTGAACCACAATTCTACGTGTATAAAAGTTAAGTAGCTGAAATTGAAAACAGTCGTGATTGCTATGCGTTCTGGTAGTAATAAGTGGTTATGGGGGTGTTGAAGTCATCATCGTGATCATTAGCCCTGGTAGCAGTAGGCCTAACGGTTAGAACTAGACGTTTGATCTAGATCTATTCTGGGACATTTACTCTGGGTAGGCCGGGAGTGAAAACTGAATTTATGTCTCCACTGACCATAAGATATGAAATCATTAAGTTGTCTTAAGTGAACACCACACAGAACATATGCGGGATTACCATGCTTCCAGTTAGCTCTGTCGAGTTTCACAAAACGATCCCACTTGCGTGCGATTTGGGAATCTTTTGGCCATGTATCAGTGCTGTAACATCTTCATTTGTATTGTTACACAAACCGGCGACGCAACGTTTTGGCATGATAACAATTTAAGCAAAGATGACGTTAAAACTTTGTAGGACAATCCATGAACAAGACGCTGTACAGCCGGGTAGTGACTGCGGGATCACTATAGGATCAGTGCAAGTGGACTGCTGTAGGCATACGACTTCACCGTGTGACGTCAAACGGCAGCTGCTGATAGTGGGAGCGTTTTTTATGACCCTCAATATGAGATCCATTTGGCCTACTTCAAATGCACTTTTTCGTGGCATATATTAAAAATTTAATGATGATTTATTTTGGGATGTACTTTAAATAGTATAATTAAGCCAAAATAATGGCCAAAACTATATTTTAAAACCTTAGCAGCCTCCCTTTAACTCTAAAGGCCTACGTATACGATTTTCAATGACGTTCTATTTTTCTGCAAAATAGGTCATCCCCTTGGATATGAAAGGGTGTATCTGTTACTTCGTAAAGTGGCAGATACACCCTTTCATATAAAAGGGGACGAAGTATAGATAACCTACCAATCTACATGGTAATTAATAACATTAGCTTAAGTATGGTGTTAAGGCCCTATGTTGACGTCAGGTGATGGTGTTTACAAGTTAGAGTCACCTTGGAGCCAGCATAATTCACTATTATATGCCCTGTGGGAATCACGGTCACCGTGATGTTCTGCAAAGCCAAAGCAGTATCTGTTACTTGTAAAGTAAGCAGATAAGTACTGCCTTTTGGCTTTGCACGGAAGACTGCATCACCCAGTTTTCCCTGAAGAGGCTGATTCTAAGTAGAAGGTGCTCGTTATCGGGTTATATAGCCATATAATATATTTGTCAGGACGAATGACCGTATATGGGGACACGTCAAATTGGATCTGACCCATCTCCCCAAGGCCGACGTGTGCCATTAGAACATGAGAATGGCATGCCTTCAAAGGGAGGCTACATGGGGCAGGGAGTTGTTAGTGAGGACAAACGGATGTCTGGCGGCTGATGGGTGTTGATTTGAAAAGTGGGATAGAATCATCACATTAGGACAAGTGAAGGTAGCTGACCCCCCGGACAGGTACATGTCCCAAGCATAGTAGACTCCAGACAGTCTTCCATGGTTGAATCAATGTCGGTCCAATGCTGCAGGGGATAGTCTGATACCGATCCAACAATGGACGAGTTCTCTCATCATCATGCAAAGTGAACTAGTTACATGTCCAAGAAGAACTGAAACTATGACCTCGAGGTCATTTTTTCTTGCAAAGCGTGTCCATACATTAGAACAAGGGGTTTTCAGATTACAGACAATAAATACCGAGGTAATCTTCACCAATTCATTGAATATGATGGCCTGGCAACGTAATTTGTGGATGCTACTAGTATTTGGGCTATCCAGCCTAAATAAATATGTTTATATAATAGATAAATAGATATATAGATGAATAAAACTTCTAATGCGCCTAAATCCCTATATGACAAGCTCGGATGAGGCGCTTTAAACCAACTTGTATAGTCAAGAATCGTGTCCATGCATGGTCAGTCAAAGTCGTCAAGGTGAGAGCAACATGATGTCAGACTATTAGGATGGAAAACAAGATGCAAAGAAGTGTGTCTTTAATTTTTTGCGAAAGATGGAATACGTCTCAGCTGTTCGTACTTCTGCAGGAAGGGAATTCCAGAGGTATGGAGCAACAACATAGGAAGCACGATAACCAGCCTTGGTTTTAGGAGAGCGAGGTCGAATAAGATCTCTAGTCCCTGAGGCACGGGTTGTTTGTTTTTCTGACAATGACAATAATTCTCGAAGGTAGACAGGCTGATTAGTATAGCCGCTACCCGAATCGCCACAAAGGCCTTCTATTAAACTACCGGTATTATTCTATACAGACAATGGACATAGTCTATACTATGTTGATATGAAATAAAGGCAATTAAAATCGTGTTAACTGACATTGCCATAATAAAACACTGGATATTTCGAAATTGTAAATGATAACTACCCGAAATAAAGTCAAATGGCAGCAAAACAGGAGCTAGAATAGCTACTATATGTATAATATATAAATTATATAATTATGGTAGCCAAAACGCACTCTGGATTCATTTTTATTTCTCTTTTAACTGGTAAATAAGCAAGCCAAAATTTAAAAGACTTACGCAATTCTAGTCCATGGACATTTTGAAAACATATCAAGAACCAAAATAAAAATGACGATTTTTGCCTAATTGGGTCGTTTTGATTTTGGCTATAGAATTGAATAATATTTTGCGTTTATTGTTCATAGCATAACATTGAAGAAGGTGTATTTCGTCGTCAATTTTGTTTAATTCACACCTTGTGTATATTCGCCGATATATTGGAGTTATTGGATTACTGTATCGTCCTCTTCTGGAGTAGTGGATCCGGAGGGCCCCCCACTTTTCAGGGTAACAAAAATAAAGAACAATCATATCCGGGCCAAAATATGCTTCTGAATGCACCATTTATTTTGAAGCCTTAGATGTCAACATGTTCCGGGGTATGCCAGCTGTTTAACTTCTGGTAAAACAGTCAAATAATGAACCTGCCACAGCTAAGGTGAACATAGTATATAGAAAACAGTGACTTTTAGGTGTTAAATTGCCAATCAAAAGAGCAAGCCAATGTGGATTTTGTGTCGCGATTTGTTTGTAGATTTTGCTGGAACTTCACTTACCGATTAGTTGATACAATCGATAATTATTTGCTATTTAAAACGACTTAATATGTTTTAATGTGTATAGTATGTACAGGAGATGTCTGAACACGCAACATAATTTGTTGCTTAGCTGGACAAAAATACAATTTCAACATACTCGGTACTCTCTGTGTAGATACCTTTCCGTAAACACTAAAATTATTTCTCTAACTCAATTATAGCAAAAGTTATTTTTCTCAGTTTGACCCTATTTCGGGTGGCGGCCATTTTGGATTTATGCAAATCACGGATTTTCCCCAAACAACAACAAACTGTGGATCTGACATCTACAATACCTAACCAATGCAAATCAATCAAAAATTTCTGGGTCCCATAGTTTGGTAACTGGACAAGTATGCCTGCAGATAAAGTCAAGATAGTCGAGAAGTATTCCAGATTTTTAATTACGATACTATGCGTCACTTCGTTGTTAAATATTGATAATAAGGGGTAGAGCGCCATACGCTTAAACGTATCATATCTCGCTACAGCCATCATATCCCAAGCCATCACCTCACCCTTAACGAATGTGGAGACAATTACATGTACAGCTGCATGCAAATAAAAAAAATATGTTTTATTATAGAAACATATGCCTCCTATTCTGAGAGCATTTAATCAGCGACCATTGGCGAATGTAAAATCACATGTAAATCGACATGTTATGTTGTACACTGAAAATCAGGCTTGACATTTATATTTAAGCAAGCATAATATATACTGGACAAAAACTAAATGATTCTTATTTACTGATTGACTTTGTCTTCCACAGCTTTGATTAATTGATATTTAACACTTGCAAGCAAATTAAACGACACGAATAATTAGTCTTGATAAAACAGACGCTAATTAAGATGGATTCGACATTTACCTAAAGCCTCGCCCAAAATGACCCATATGAACGCCAAGACGTTGCATCACTGTGGGTTTACCGTCGAAAACGGTGGACCAACGTTAAACCAACATTGATTCAACGTCTTATAGCGACTTTGAGAGCAAGTTATTGTCAATGTGAATTCTTAGCAAGATACATAATATCTGTGTTTTTATTTTAGCAGACGAAATGTATTTAAAATTAGGTAATAAGTAACAACTTTCACCATGGAAAACGTGATTGCATAATTTGATTCTGACAGATTCTGACGTCTAAAGTCGATCCTCGCGCTGAAAGGGTTAAAGGGCGATGTCAGGTCTGACCTCGAGGATATCATGATGTGTTAGGCTGAATAAATTTGACACAAGGTTAAATTAATACCAAATGTATCCTCATCCAGTTAATTGCAGCAGTTTAAGGCGTATCGATCAATTAGTTATCGGGGAACACCTACTATACCAACCTCATCACTAAATAAAGTAACTCCCCAGTACGAACGAGTCACCGCTATATGGATAACTACAAATGGGCACATGTTTGCAGTAGCTTTGCCCAATTCACCATAATTCGTGTGCAAAGGCACTGGGACACGGTGATTCATGCTCTGCAAGATCATCCCATTCAAACCTGACCTTGCTTTACGTTGTCTGCCGGACGATCTAAAAATTGCGGTTAACGCGTATGATGACATATTTAAAATTTGTGGCTAATTACATTTTTTTAATGAAACATTCATAGGAGGGTTCTTTAGAGTCAAGGAATTCATTTCTGCAATGAAATTTTACATTCTGACTTTCATTATATATTATATTAACATACAGTGTATATTATACTGTCAACTTAATGTAATATACGGATTTTATATCATATCCCAATATTAGCGCTACATCCCAAACTAGCATTGCAATATCCTGACATAATAATGTTATACACCTCAACTATTGTCACTCCTATGACTATCCGAATGGAGAACTGGAGCTGAGTTGAAAGCCACAACGTTTCAGAATTAACCCTTGTCCTGCTGAATCGCTTCAATTATATTTTTCGCCATTTGAAGCTGGAATTGCTAACGCAATTTCCAGCTTCAAATGACGAAAAATAATACTATTTATGAAAAATAGACATGTCTAAAATTAAATTATTGGATCAACAAAGCGTCTATTAGAAAATATTTTATCAAAATTAAGTGAGATTTGTATTGATCTAAAACATCCTTAACCCCGTATATATCCGGGCATAGCAGGACAAGGGTTAAATTGCACAGCAAAATCCAAGTCGATCTTTGGCCGTCCGCGCAGATTTGGGGGTAAATCCCCTTTTTATTCCCCAAAACATACACTAACCAACCATGTCGTACTCCGCGTTCGCTAAACGTTCTCCTCGCTCGCTAAACGTTCTCTGTGTTCGCCGAACGTTCTCCCCAAAGTTTTGGAAATGTTCAAAATATCCGCGACTATTCAGCGACCTTGACATTTGACCAAGTTAAGTTGGTATGTCAACTGCTCGCCACATTCGCTATTTGTTTATCAAACAGTTTCAAATGTTTTCCGAACAATCTCAAAACAATCACTTTTTCGTCGCTGAATTCGCCAATTGTTCGCCCATTTCTTCCAGTTTTTCACCAAATTTCTCACCAACTGTTCGCTTATTGAAAATAATTAGTGTGGCTGCAAGATGCCCCGGACTATAGTGGCAGAGTGTGTCGCCGTTTTAATTAATCGGGCGTATAATAAAATACTTGGTCGCATCATTCTACGTTTGCACCAATAAAAAAACAATCTTTCATAGGTGGATAGTATTTTCAAACACTCACTATGTGCGAGGTCAGTTAACGGATGAGATACTTTAACCACATATTCACCAGTATTAAACTTATTTAAATAACTGGAAAAATATTTGACCCTATCTTTCTCGGTCACATGAGAAAGAGACGATTAAGTATAGTGTTTAGGTCACTGTTAAAGTGCAATTTGCCCAATGAAATCTGTATTTTTTTGGGAATATTTTTTTCGGACAATAATGAAGATTAGATGAAATTTCAAGGTAGGTGAATAGTTAATTAAACGTTTTTGGGTCAGTTTTAAATATTTTACACTTTAACTGGTTCATCACACTTGAACTGGTCAATCACAACTGAACTGTTTCATTACGCTTAAACTAGTTCATCAAACTTAAATCGGTTCATCACACATAAGCTGGTTCATCACACCTGAACTTTAGTTAGACTAGCACATTACACAACTAAAATGGTCAATCACACCTGAACTGGTTTATCACAACTAAAATAGTAAATCACACCTGAACTGGTTTATCACACCTAACATGGTCAATCACACCTGAACTGGTTCATCACACCTGAAACGGTCAATCACACCTGAACTGGTATATCACACTTCAACTTGCTCAACACCCTTGAATCGGTTCATCACACCTGAGCTGGTTGATCAAACCGGTTCATCACAGTTGCACCAGTTCAACACATCACCGCATAAGTTGTCAAACGCAACTGATTTGGTCATTCAAATTTGAACTGTTCACTTCTCTATGAAAAACATACACATTACTACAATAAATATTCGACTACATAATATATGAATATTGCTTTACGTCGCTTTCTGCACATGGCAATATCGCGACAGAAGGAAGCCCGAAGCCGGGACTATGCCCTACTCTTATTTCGAATGACCTCAAGGGTTCTTTCTAGTACGCAGTACCATAGGCAGCACTGTACACTACATGCCTTTGAACAGTTTGGAGCACTGTATATGCACAACCACGATGTCAAATATCCGTCCCGACCGGGATTCGAACCTGTTACCCCCAGGTTACAAGCCCCAGTCGATACGAATGTGCGATCGGGGCCGGCCTATTTGACTTACAAAATACAAGAATAATACGATTATAATTAACAGATTTATTTCTTATAAAATGTGCTATATATACAATAAAAACAGATCACATTTTTAACATGTTTATCTAGAAGGTAATACATCTTACCAACGACCTAAAGAGATAAAAAGAACACTAAATACATGTACGTACTGTAACGTAATATAATGAACAATATCCGGTAACATGAAATATTGGATTGAACACAGGTTAAACACAGAAACTATCGAGCGAAAGCTATATTGAGATCAGCGGCTATAATGTTGTGGTATGTGTAGTTCACATAATTTATGTTTTTTGTAAAGCTACATACATAATAATCTACAGGTTGGTATAGAGCAATCAAGCTGTCAAGCACTCCCTTGTGAAAAAGTGGGACAAAAGTAGGAATATGAAAATGTAGGGTGAATAATTGTTGTCTTTTTTCAAACAAACGAGGGTGTATATATTTTGCAATACATATAGAAACATCCTTGAAATACCTCCTCCATCTTTTTGTGAGGTCATACAATTTTTTTTATCTGTAATATGACGAGAACATTATATTGAGCGATAATATAATGAAAATTAGCAACGCATATGTAACTATCCCAATACAATTCTACAATGCAGCCTGAACGTTATTATATACAAAGAATTGACAAAAATACTTGAGTATATGGATTTATTGTAATAAAATTATCAGTTTCTTTCAACAATTGTATAGTTTTGTAATGTTCAGTTCGTTCTTCCAAATCCAAAACAATGATGCTTTGAAACAGGTTGATTTACTAATTAGCTCCATCTATATTTTGTGCATGGAAAAGCAAAAAAACAAAAAAGTGGAAAAAGATGTTTTAAAAAAAAAGAGAAAAACGTTCAAAAGTATGAAGAGAAAAGATAATGTCTATGCTAAAATATCCATTTATAAAAAAATATTTACCTGCAAACAAAATCTGGATCAGTGACCCACATGCTCTTCTCATAGAGAATTCATCAACATTATTATATAATCTACATATCTTGGACAAGCAGTTATCTATCTTTGTGGAAATAAAGGAGGCAAATTTACATTTTCGAACGCGGGGAGTTGTGATAGCCGTGACGTGACATATATGTACAACTACAATACACACTTGTATATTATCATGATTATGTAGGCCTAATTCCGTTTCTGCTACATTACTGTGCTCTAATCTCTGATGAATTGAAGGTCATAATAATGTTATATCACCTAGTAGAAACAGTTAATACACTCTTTCATTACTTATAATATAGGAATATAATAACAGTTAACAGAAAGACTCTATCATCCCTTATACTCCATGTCGCCCACTTCGCACCAAACATATCGTCGCCTCAGAGCTAAAGGATCCTATCTGACACTCGTTAGAGTGGCAGATAGGATCCTTTAGCTCTGAGGCGACGATATGTTGGTGGTGCCTCCCACAAAACTAAAATCATATGGTGATAGATCATTTAATAAAAGCTGCCCCCTTATTTTGGCACGAATTACCATATCACATACCAAGCTCTAACAAACTTGATCAATTTAAGCGACATATCAAAAGTCATTTGTTCAATATCGCATACTTGTAAAGATGCTATGATTTTCACCTTAATGTACCAAGTTGATCATGTTTATTGACATTTTTGTTTGTAGCGACGAAGAGCAACTTAAGATTGGATATGGCGCAATATAAATGTATATTATAATAATAATATTAACAATAATAAAAATAATAATAATAATAATAATAATAAAGTTGACACGGCCAAACAGAAAATGGTATATTAGTGCTCGGTATATAATACGGGTAAAATGGCCGTTGTTAAACGAACGTTTTGCCAACGCAGTATAGTAGCTTTACCCTTACAGCGCGGGGATCGACTTTAGACGTCAGCATCTGACGTCTGTGGACGTCAGATTCTAACGCCTAAAGTCGGTCCCCGCACTGTGAGATTAAAAATATTTATAAAGGCAGTAGGTATTCAAATGAATCGGAAAGAGTCAACTAGATTATGATGATTTCAAATTAAAAAACCCTTTCATCTTCAAGGTTTTTATTAAAATAATTCAGCGCTTTAAGGGGTGATATCGTTAGATCGGAGCTAAAATGTCCTATCTGCCACTCTGGTTCTGAGGCGACCACATTATCTTAACATAATATAGAACATTTATTTCAATCCATTAATAATCACTATCATTTGAAAAATAATCATCATATCAACTACTATTCGCAATAGGCCTACATGTGGATTCTGCTAACATAATTAAGCCCAAGTATTTTATACTCGTGTATATATAACAGCGACAGTGATAAACCGCTTCCACCATGTGGTAGAGTGTGTCACTGTTTTGATTAAATATGCGCAGAATACTATACTTGCTCCATCATTCTATTTTTCATCTATGTACATAAAAAAATCGTTCATATTATAAGTGGACAGTATTTCAATCACTCGTCAGTCACCGGGCGAGTTACTTCAATCACATATTCACCAGGTGGGGCTAGTGGAGATTTATACATATTGAAATACTAGTAACTAAGTGGGAGACCCTTACAAAAATATTTCAGCGTTGTACCCAGCAGACACGATACGTTCACCCAATGCTGGGTTATTGTTGGGACAGCGTCGGATATGGTGGGCCAACATCAACCCAGCATTGGTTGAACGTCTTGTGTTTGCTGGGGATAAGGGTTGTGATGTTTAAGGCACCGCTAAAGAACAATTACCACAATAAAATGTGTAATATGAATAACAATATTTTTTTCCTGAAAATATAGAAGCCCGTAAAAACTGGGACTTTCTCAGATTTCATAGTAAATGATGATTACATGAAATTTCCAGGTACTGAATGGTTGCTTAATCGTTTTCATGGCAGTTTTAAATATTTCTATTTCACGGACAAGTGTATTTAAAAAAAGGAAATAGCATTAACAATTACTACCACATTCAGTACCGCTTTCTAAGCATGTTTAAGCCATAATGTGACATCAATCAGCACGATTTGAAAAGAGTTGACCTCCATTTTGTCAAATCTGAATAATTTTCACTCACTTGAAGTTGTGGATCGCGTCAGCGAGACACAACTTCAAGTGGGTGAAAATTCCAATTGAATAATTTGGCGGTTAAAGGGTTAATAACATCAACTACTGCTACTGACAATAATCATATGCTTTGAGTGTCACTAATTGCATTACAAACATTGATTTATTTCCCGAATTAATAATTTAATGATACAACCCCCCCATGTGCCTTACAAAAAATGGGTGATCTGCATTAAATATTTACATACTCTCACAATAATGGGATAATACAAAACGTAGGCAGTTTGATCCACGACAAGGACAGAAAAACGCATTGAAATATACCAAAAATCAATGTATTGTCAACAATCATGGTAATATATACAGCCTGCAGAAATTAGGCACATCATGTCGTGATATCAGACACAAACATTCTGCTGGTTTGTGCAGCATAGACAAACAGATCATACCCCTTTTATCGCTCAGCAAGGTCTTGAGATGATGAACTTTAGAACAGATACATGGAAGTAATCATTTGCAAAACTGTTAATAATATAGCTTGGTAAATTAATTGTCCTTTCCTATACAATAATTTACAGTATAGTGATACTGTGCTTAATCTGTGTGTTGAAAGTTCCCATAGTTTTTATAATTTGTCTTACCATTGATCACTGATGTCGAATGTCTGAAGCCAGCATGGTCCATACCCAGTTTAATCAGTTGAAAAAGGTGAAAAAACGTACCCGTTCCCACACACTGTTATGCTAGGCACATCACGATTTGGTGGAAAACATTTGATATAGATTAATAATGGAATTTTTATGTCAATTCGGCTTATATTGTAATCCACGGGCATGTTCGGGCATAGCCATCAACATAGTATTGGCGTGTAGTCTATTTTTGTCTAATACCACCTATGAAGCGAAAATGATGTGCCTAACCATTTCCTAGTATAATATCTAATATGGGTTGCTGGCATGATTCACTGTCATTTTCTGTTGATCATTGTTAATAAACACCCAAAGCTTTATTATTGAGAACGCACAACTTATCTCTTATGTTATTTCTTCATGGCAGTATACACAATATTGTATTCGCTAGGCACATCAAAGACAAACTTTCGAAGGTGGTATACATTCATGTGCCATCCCAAGATATGTATTGTGCAACTTTTATACTATTTTAAACTATTATATATCAAGCCTGAATATTTGTTAAAAACTGAGTTATTTGGACTCACATATGGCATTGTGGGACTGAAAATGAGCACCAACGAGTGGTGAAACACCATGAAACCTGAACATTTCGTTACAGCTAAATTAGATAGCGCTCTAAGCTCGTCATACACTATATAGAAGCGTACATCTTTTACAGTAACGTTAACGTATTAACAGTTAGTTTTTAAATTATCATATTGGGACATTTGCTGATGGAGAACCAATATTTAAAATTCTAAAGTTATATAAAAGCTAAGTAAGTCAATTTAGGGGTTTGCACCGGGTCATCACAAAATATAAGGGTCATCGCCAAAAATATAATATGTATACATCTTACATTTCACCCCACGTAGGCCTCCCAACCCTCCTCTTAATACAGCGTTTTATAGGCGCACCATGTAAAACGTACTGGATTTTTTAAATTGCAATTTAAAATTGCACATTGATTTCAAGACAATTCATGGTGTTAATAGGACGAATGTAACTTGATGCGAAGTTCCTTGCCTATTCTAACTCCCGTCTGGGCGACGGTACATAAGTAACTCGTATTTGACTCAATGATGATTATTGATGCTTTATTGATATAACTTCAACTTCGCTGTGCACTGTCTCAGATGGACCCCAGGATAGTGATGAAATGTCGAACGCGGCGACAGCCTCGTGGCTGATCCAGCGGGAGCGGGTGGGGACGACTACCCGCTCCGCTGGTTGAATCACAAGTATCTGGGTGGAGCGTGCCTCGTGGCTGATCGGCGTCATCGGTACCGCCCGCCAGGGGGCGGCTATTGCCGACCCCTGGCGAACGAAACCGAAGCGGTCCCCACAGTGTCACCTAGCGATGGTGTCAACTAATGATGAACGAGGTTGCACTGGTTCTTTTTGGCTGCATGATGGGAAAAGCCGGATTTTTTTCATATAGCCGCAAAGACTGCTTTTGAAAATTTTATAACCAAGTAAAGTTGAAGTTACACACACACCATCTGTATGGATGAATGAGAGAATGAAATAAACGACTTTGTGCTCAATATTTATGACTTACATCATTCCTGCCTGGAAGATTTCGTTCATTCACCTTTTTGTATATTGGAACGTTGGATAGTATTTTACATATTAATCCAGCGACCGTCCGGACCCACTCGCCATCTGTGGATATTTTAACCACTACCGAGTTTTAATTTAAATCAGTTTTTCCATGTATAAAAAAATTGTTCTCAGTTTTATTTTCTGTGGAAATATTTTTCCTTTAATGTTGTAGGCTACATGATTCCTGCAGACAATTGAACAGTCTGTAATTGTCACAACTTTCTGCATGACCTACATAGGCCTACAGTATTTAGCCAATATCACTTTTAAAATATGATTCTGTGAATCTGTAAAATTAGAACTTCTAAAAAATACAAAAAAAATCTCTTTTTTCCATACATATTTTGTCTTCCGTTTTTTTGCGAGCCTCTGTCTTTAAACTATTTTTCCTAAAATTAAGTGGCTTAACAGCATCTCTAAAATATTTGTAACTAGACAGTGGGGCAGAGATTGCAAATCTCCGCTGAAATTAATGATCATAATCAGGGTCCTGTATCCAGATTGCAATCCGGATTATCCCTAAAATTCATTGGCCCGAGATATAATATGATAGGCACTAGGCTACTTATAGGGAAGGCTCGTTCCCACTTCATGACATTACGACATTTGTGCGCCAAGCATCCCCAACCTATAATAGTAGTATTGCATTTATCGTATGCAAGATGAGGGGTCTCCAATATCGTATGTTAGGCTAGGGAACACCAATGTCGATCTGAGGAAATAGTCAGTTGCCACTACGGCAAACTGCCCTCACCAAACTTCGATCACTAGGCCTATCATTCAATTTGCCAGTAAGTGAATAACTTCCTTAACTCTTTCTTTCCTTCATTCTCTCTTTATTATTAGTCTAGACATAATGCTGTGCACTTAACAGATGGACGCAACGGCTCCGTCCTTATGGCTGGCTCGGCGGGGAGCAAGGGGACGACAGGTCCGCCCTGCCCCCTGGGTAGATCGCAAGTGGTTGAGTGAGCGGGAAAGACCGCGTGGGTTAGCGTCGGTGGTGTCGGCTAGGGGGCGGCCTCTCGGCAGATGCCAAATCCTGCTGAACCTAGCCGAAACCGGTAGCAAGTCCCCACACATTCATTCATAAATGGTTGGTACAAATTCACTGCAGATGATCAATATTGACGTCATCAGATCTAACCTATTTCATTTAGGTTTAGCAACAGTTAATAATAATAATAATAAAATGTTCTTATATAGCGCAGTTCCAGTCCGTGGGTCTGCTCAGTGCGCTATACATACTAAACGTTTATTAAAAGTTTTAAAATCAGGTAAGGCATGTTTAAAAGTCATATGCGTGTATAAAAAGATGGGTTTTCAGGTTTTGTTTGAAATGGCTCAGTGTAGGACTTGAAGTGATATGAAGGGGTAGCTTGTTCCATAATGTGGGACCAGCTTTATAAAAAGCTTGATCACCGAAAGTCACAAGGCGTGTTGGTGGCTCTATTAGCTGGTTCTTCATTCCTGACCGTAGGTTAGACTCAGGGGCATAGGGTTTTATAAGTTCTGAGAGGTACGCTGGTGGCAACCCATGAATGGATTTATATACCAGAAGTAGGATTTTAAAAATGATCCGTGATCTAACTGGTAACCAGTGAAGAGATCTTATGACAGGTGTGATGTGTTCATGTTTCTTGGTATGTGTGATGAGTCGCGCTGCTCTATGCTGAAGAAGCTGTAGACGGTGAATGAGTTTGTCTGGGAAACCAAAAAGCCACGAATTACAATTGTCCAGTCTGGAGGTCACAAAAGAATGAACAAGTTGTTCTGTAGCACGTGGTGTAAAAAAATTGGCGATCTTTCCAATCATGTGACCACATGACTTACACAGTACGCTAACTTGTTGCTCCATACTGAGATGAGAGTCAAATATTACACCCAGATTTTTTACATGGGGTCTTGTCGAGACAGTTGAATCACCGACTTTTATTGTGAAGATGTTAAGCTTTTTCTAGAGAGATGTTGAACCGATGATGACAAAGTCAGTTTTATCGCCGTTCAGTTGGATTTTAACAACTATCATCCATTTCTCAATTTCATCCATGCACTTCTCCAGTTTAGCGATTCTTGTGTGTTGAAGTATATGTATAGTTGAGTGTCATCTGCATACATATGATATTCAAGTCCATATTTTCGAATGATTTTACCTAGTTCAACAGCTGTATAAATTGTGAACAAGATGGGTCCTAAAACTGACCCTTGTGGTACACCCCAGGTCAAACAGTGGGCCTTGCTACACCGTCTTAACGGTTTGGGTTCTTCGACTCAAGTATGAGGCGAACCATGTCAGTGGCACGCCAGATAGACAACGTTTTCTGAAAGAAAAACCTGAAAGTTTTCTGAAAGCAATATGTTGTGGTCGACTGTATCGAAAGCTGCACTCAAGTCTAGCAGCACCAAGCATGATGCTCGATGACTATCAGCGGCTGTTAGCAGATCGTTGTGAATTCTCAGCAATGCCGTCTCTGTGCTGTGACCTTTTCTGTAGGCTGATTGGTCTGTCTTATACAGGTTGTGTGACTGCATATGATGGGATAGTCTTGCAGCATCAATCTTTACCATCACTTTAGAGATAAAAGATAGTGAAGAAACAGGTCGAGACTGTGACGTCACAAGTAGTCTTCCATACAGGTACCTCAAATTTACTTTTCCGCCAATCAATGGGATCTGGATCGTAATCTAGATCCTGTATCCGGATCATAATCCGAATCATTCTTAAAATTTAATCGATTGTTCCTTGGCCCAAAACATATCTCTGGTGAAACTTAATTCAAATCCGCAAAATGAAGGATACAGCAGCAGTCTCTGCCAAATCAAATAAATTCAATATATATAGTGTTACCATCATCATCCTTTATTTTATTATGTACTGACATGTACAGCAGAAATGTAAGCACAACATTTCAATTTAATTAATCGTACCCAGCCCATAAGAGCTTATAAGTTATATCAAACTGGGTAGCTATAAAACGAAATAGTGTGAGCGACATATCGTCCAAAAAAGAGAAACCAACCCATAACAGTGCCGGCCAAGTGCTGCCCCACCATCTACAACACTGAACCAGCACTCACCCAACACTGGGCTGTAGTCTCGCGCTCGCATGGAAAAGCTGTCAGAAAAATAAGTCCTATGTAAGTCCTATGACATATTAAAAAATTAACAAACACGAGCAATTAGCATCACCTACCCACAAAGTGACAGTATATACAGATATTCGGACATGAGAATACACCTATGTATACGTGTAAAAATGAATTCATACAACAGGCAATTCTTAATAAATATATACATTTATACATTACTTTGGTGATATAGATATCACAAAAATACAGTATTATTAAAAATAACTACGATATATATTGGAAACCGTGGACGATTCATCATCTCGTCCCCTCGCAATCAAAGGTGTCAGCTCCTACTTCACCGGTGGCAACTAGCACCCCTTGATCCCGAGGCGACAATATAAAAAATATGATAACGACTATTTAAACAAAGTGTTTTGTCTTATGTTCCACGCCGTCCTCACAAAACAATACAATGACCTAGTGAGGTCATCAGAGTACATACAATATGTGAATTTATCTTCTTCGGTTCTTAATAAAAAAACCCACGCGCGGATCCAGGGGGGGGGGGGCGCAGGGGACGCATGCCCACCCCTCTTTGTGCCAAATTCTTTAAAAAGTCCCCTAAATTGGCAAAAAAATCTTAGGGGCGAGCCCCTGAACCCCCTGCGCCCCCTCCTTATTAAAATCCTGGATCCGCCCCTGAACCCTGGCATAGTAAACCTGGCATACATTTTTCATTATCATTGAAAAGAGTAATATCGGTAAGAAAAGCATCATATAGAGTAGGCTACAATTACAAATGAAATGTTGTTCATCTTCTATCACACCAGAATTACAGAAAATGCACTTCCTCTCAGAGATGTCTTGTAAAGCGACCAGTCTCAATTGCTAATGGTTAAACTCCGCACATGAGACTTAAAATTATCTTAACTTTTTAATGATAAATGACATAAACTAGGTCAAAGTTAAGATAAGTGAAACGAGCCCCAGCTGAGCTGCGCTAACAAAGATCTAACACTTTTAAAAATACTCAGGCCAATATATATAATTAACTGAATAGCCCAACACCGAGCACGATGTATGTTACCCCCCCCCCCCCCCAACTAGACACGATAACATGTGTGTCACAATTCGCAGACAACTCGCAACACAGGTGTTTGTCTGTACCCACACCTCCCTCTCTATGAGATGTTGGGAGTTTTGTAAAATGAAAACGAGGCTGTCGGCAACAATTGGCAGACGTGATATCAGTGCATGGTCGGGATACCTTGCACTGCAGGGAGTGTAGACAAGCGTATAGTCCTACTAATGAGTGAATGAATTACAGAACACTCCCCAAAACGTTCTCATGAGGAGCTCGTAATAATCAGGTCGACAATGAACCCAGTCTATATACCACTCGGGACGAACTAAACTTGATAAATTATAGATATCAAAGAATGGAAATATATTATTACGATCAGTTAATAAAATCTGTTTAAAAAGTTTATGAAACTCCAGGTTTTGTCTGTGCACTTGTTGGTTAATGGTGTAAACTGTGCCATTGTCGTGTACTTTATTCACGTGATGGGGGTTATTGGGTGGTAGATTTTGCTCACACCAAGACATCTGAGATAACCACATTATTGGTATAGATGGTGACACTACGTCAATCACTAGTCGCATCAGCCACATCTGCTGGGTCCTCCATTGAGATAACGGTAAGTATCTAGTATGAGCTGTAGATCCTATTATAATGATATCTGGTTTAATTTGCTCAGCGTAATCCTCAAATATGTACTGCTGTAACGTTCTCGCGTTTCTTTTGATAACTTTCGGACAAATAATACTGTTTTTACTGTTAAGTAAATTAACAGAACTTTTCATTTCATTCATCATGGTATAATATATAGTAAGATTTCTTCCTGTAGCTCTTTTGCACACAAATATATTTGTAAATATCCACTGACAATCATTCTTTGGTTTGATTTTAGGTATTGCCAAAGTACCATTTTCATTTCGTGGTACCTTGTTGCGCACAGAATTGCATTCGAGCATGTCATTTTCTTCTAAAATTTCCAAAAATCTCTCTGTAGGACGACGTATGTTGGAATCTCCGACAAAGAAAATTTTGGTTGTATTAGTTTTCATCAAACAGGAGGAAAGCCAGGTGTAGTCCCCGAGATTAGGTGTGAGGTGACACATGCCAGGATCGTAAAAGACGCGTTCAGATGACGACGATGATGAATTCTTCTTTTCAAATCCAACAACTCTACCACTTTCCTTAAAACTGGTATGCTGGAAAACATGACTCCTTATTAAAGGAAATGTACACGTGTCTTCACTTCTGTTTGCATGAATTATGTGGGACATGTTTTCAAATGTGATAACAAGTGGTGTTTGTGAAGGATTTCTAAGGATAACACTACAGGACCAGTAGAGAAAACCAGTTCCCATCAGCACTGACAACCAAACCAACCTCTTATGTTCCATGATCAACTGAAAAACTAGCACAGCACATTATATTAAAAAAACACATCTAACAGCAATAAACAATGTAGTTAAGATATAGTTAAGATGTAGTTAAGACAAAATACCCCATTTAACCCTGTACCCACTACGTCTTCACTCGCTTAAAGCTGTGTCTCGCTACCACGATCCACAATTTCAAGTGGATGAAAATTATTTATATTTCTTTTATCTGAGACCAAGCATTTGCAAATCTTGCTGTTTAAACATTTATTTCATTTACAATAACAATGATTTAATCCAATTAATAAGACAGATTCAAAACGACAATAATCGTGATTAGCGGTGAGAGGGTTAAAGGGACTGGCCCAGACTAAAATCTTCAAAAAATCGGTGATTTTATTTTGGCTTCTTAATATGACCATATGTCTACCTGGTGAATGCGCAGCAGAAAAAATTAAACACTTTTGCAGTTCTAGTCTAAGGACATGTTTACATCATATGGTCATATTAATAAGCCAAAATAAAATCACTGATTTTTCTATGATTTTAGCCTTGGCCAGTCCCTTTAAAAATTCATACACCTTCGAAATGGGCATGCATGGGACGGTCAATTAGGTGTAAGCCTACAGTAGCCTATAGAGTACATTTTGACGGCATTAATATCAGCGACTGAACTGATTACAAGATACTACTCTAACAAGAAATTGGTCTAATGCTGTTTTAATGTTAGACCAACGTCTGCGACGTTGGCCGACATTACATTAACATTTAGTGAGTGTGCTGTGTTAATTGGCTGAGAAAGCTCTCACTGTCAATATGCGTGCATAGTGGAGGTCAATTGTTTCCAGACCCCCACTGTAACACAACCATTTGTGTCACAACACAAAGCCCACATGAGAGAATTCCTCATTAATGTCGCTAGATACCTATTGCAGCCCGTGTATATGTAGAAAATCCCACTGTAGACTATATGCAGCCTATGTGTGACCCATCTGCACAAAATCGGCCGCACTTTGTAGAAAATGAGATAATAAAATGTTGTAAAACAGAACAATAGAAATATTTATGCTATGCATTATACTTATTCAAATCGAATTTATGAAATTTTAATCATTTTAAAATATAATTTAAAAAAAATGAAACTTCTCAAAATGAAGATTTACCCTCCACCCCATATCTGTTTATGTATGCACTATTTTAAACAAATTTCAAGCTAGAAGCATATTTTTTATATGTACATATCAATCATTAACCCTTTCAATAATGAATTCATCGACATTTAAGTGGGTGCAAATTACTCATAGTTCTTTAATTTGAGACCAAACGTTTGCAAATCTTGATGTTTAAACACTCATTTCGTTCCCAAATGCAGTGGCGGATCCAAGAGTGGGGGGGAGGGGGTTATATGTTTCAAACCCCCCCCCCCCCTCAGAAAAAATCATCACCTTATTTAGGGGTTTCCTTATGGTTTGGTGATTAACTGAGTGGGAAACAGTGCCCAATATGCCTTAGATTGCATGAGAAAGCCATTGGAAATCAAAAATTTCCCTGGGGCGGGTCCCTCGACCCCTTTACAGTAGAATTTTTTTTGACAATTTTAAATCATTCCCCTCCCCTTCACTGAAAAGCTAGATCCGCCCCTGAAATGAGTGTTTGAGTGTTTGCTAATAAAATGGGTTTAACACGACTATTGTCGTGCTTAGAGGGTTAACCCTTACAACGCTGAATTATTTTTGTTTTTTTTCAATTTGAAATCATTATAAATGTCTTAGTTAACTCTTTCCGATTCATTTGAATACCTATGTTATGGGCCTACAGCCATTATAAATATTTTAATTCTTTCAGTGCGGGGACCGTCTTTATACGTCAGAATCTTACGTCTACAGACGTCCGATTCTGATGTATAAAGACGGTCCCCGCACTGAAAGGGTTAAATGCCTGTTTGTTGGATGATAAGTCTAAGAAATCATCGGATCCCACCTTTATCAAAATTCTGGCGACGCCCCTGGTTATTTTGAACATCCACCATGACCAAGTTGGTCAAATTCATTGATATTTCGAAAGACGCCTGAAGAGGTTAATCTATACCCAGCAAACATGAGACGTTGGTCCAACGTTGGTTTACTGATGGTCCACCGTCTACGACGTTGGCCCGACAGTACGTAAACCAACGTTTGGCCAAAGTCTCGTGTTTGATGGGATATGTCCTATAGCCGTCTTTAGCCATTTTATTTTTCAAACAATAATATTTTAAGAAGAAATGGACTTTATAATTCATAGATTGCCGTATACAAGTATTTGTATTAAAATTTTCAGTATATTATTATAATGCCCACTTGGAAGTTGTGAGTCGCGGCCGCGAGACACAACGTCAATGTAAAACATTAAATTATATAAGTAAGCGCTATAGACAGGGATATATCCTAACCAATCTAATAAACATGTCTGTGAAACTTTTTTCAACGGTTTTTATTGTATTTTTTCCCGTAGATTTCAAATCTGCCAGATACCATTCGAGATTTTGCATATTTAAATAGCTAATTTGCATATTTCCAAAATAGCCGCCTAAAATCGGCTATCGGCTATGAATACGGTCCCGGCAATCATAGAAATGTGTTTTTTGGCCCTAAGTTCGGGTTTTGAGATCCCATAATGCCATTTTGACGACAATATTATTTTTTGGGTCATTGGAAGGTCATAGGTCACGTGTCCATTGAAATACAATATCCCACCTTTAGGTTTTAGCAAAAAGTGCACAAATTGACCTTTTTGGGATAAAATGATGATTTCAATGACCGATAATATAAAATTTAACTTCAGAGTGTTACATCTCATACACAAGACTATATTTATTAATACAAGATGGCCGCCATAATTCAAAATGGCCGCATACCGAACCTAAAATCAAGATATCTTAGCTTCTAGATAGATATCATATTTGAGCGATCTTAGTGTCTAGATTGGGTTTTTTGGGATCAAGGAATACAATGTCAGACATTATTATACTGTCAAATGATTTTTTAGAGGTTTTAGATGTCTTTTTGATCTCTACAGTTTGATATTTCGGCAAAATTGTGTTATATCATAGTTTTATTTGAGTAACTTCCTCTCATAACGAGGTTATCATCCGCACACTGTTCTGAATTTACATGCTAACATGATGTAAATTAAAACCATATACATCACATGTATATGACAGCGATAAAAGAGATGAACAGACATATCATTTACATTATAATATGGCACTGTTATTTCGTAGAGTATGTAGAACTACTACCCAGGGGGTAAACATCATTTTTTTCTGGAAAACTGACACGGCGTGTTGTCAAAATGGCATTATGGGATCTCAAAACCCGAACCTATGGCCAACAAACACATTTCTAGGATTGCCGTGACTATTAATAGCCGATTACTTTTTTGGCGGCCATTTTAGAAATATGCAAATTAGCTAATTAAATATGCAAAATCTCGAATGGTATCTGGCAGATTCAAAATCTACGAGAAAAAATACAATAGGAACCGTTGAGAAAAGTGTGACAGACATGTTTATTAGATTGGTTAGGATATATCCCTGTCCACTAGTTACAGGGTTGAACATGTTATTTGTGCAAGCATAGATCAACACCATTTATGTCCACTGTGTGGTTGCATATGGTTCGGCGGCGTTCGCAAATATTGACGATCTGTATTGGTCGATAACGCGATTTAACCCAACAAATTACATACGTTGAGACACTGTTGGTTTAATGATGGGCCGGCGTCGTAGATGGTGGTCCACCATTAAACCAACATTAGGCCGATTGATATAACGCGCCTGTCTCTCTGCGAATACGAGACGCTGGTTAAATGTTGGGCCAGTGTCTGCGACGTTAGACCAGCAATCTACAGGCCTTTATATATATAGTGAATTTAGCCAATCGTGAATGCTATCTCACATCGTTGCACACCACTTAATATTACGTAAACGTCACGTCAGACAGCGACATTTATCCCTCGACGCCTGCACGCTTTATTGAATATTATATTTATGCGGTATGCGGATCACTCTCTCAAATACCATTACCGGTACACTTGGGTGGGGGCCCTGGTGAGGTGGTTTTAAAGCTACCTGCTTGGAATGTCGGAGTTCACGGGTTGTCCACCGCTCTGGCATTCAGGTTTAACTTAACTTTATTATGAAACATATCCTAAATATATACCCCATGCTTGTTTATATTTTTATGTGATTTTACAGAACTTGGTCGGGGACCCCACTCTGACAATCAAGTTTCAAAGAAACAAAATATCTCTTCTCCGCTCACTCATAAATATTAAATATTGTGGGGAGCCCCCGTGACCGAGAGGTAGCGTGCTCGGCCTCAGACCTCCAGAGCTCGAATTTCGAATCCTGTGTCTGGAGGGCAGTGTCACCTCATTCACTCGCCATCCTCGGGAGGTCCAGTTTAGCCTATATGTGCACAAGGGTGGCCTAAAACCCCTTTTATTTCATTTTAGTTTGTGTATAATTATAATTAATATTATGATAATGGCAAGTTCGTTTTAGCCTACATATCATGTCGATTTGTATGTGATTCTACAGTTCCAGTCCTATTTTATATACATGCGCATATATGTAGCAAATAAATATCTATCTATCTAATAATAATAATAAATCGTTTGCAATTTATTTTAAAAAATTGGAAATTAATCAACTTGTGGTTGTGGTATCGTTTTCCTCATTTAGTCCAACATTATGACGTCACCCATGGGATTCTTAGTCCCCGCTGACACGATACATTTAGCCAGTGTTGGATTAATGTTGGCCCACCGTCTACGACGCTGGCCCAACATTAAACCAACACTGTCTGAATGTCTCGTGTTAGCTGGGATAAGCCCTACGTAGAGCACATGGTGCGATCCAGATATACGTATTCGTATTCTTATGCGTTTTCGTATACGTGTCAGTTTATAACTGGAACACGCACACCAAGATAACATCAACCCCTATCCCAGCAAACACAAAACATTTGTGTAACATTTGTACATTGCTGGACCAGCGTCGAAGACGTTTGGACGACGTTGTACAAAGTTTTACAAATGTTTGTGTTTGTTGGGTATCCTGCTGATCATGACTATTATCGTTTTTAATCTCTTTTTTAGTCAACCAAATCACTGTTAGGTCTATTGCAATTAATTTTTTGTCTGAAATCAAGATTTGCAAATATTTATGCTCAAGTTAAACAAATGTGCGTAATTTTCAGCCACTTGAAGTTGTGGGTCGTGGTGGCGATGTCGAGACACAACTTCAAGTGGTGGTGGTGATGATGATGATGATGATGATGATGATGATGATGATGATGATGATGATGATGATGATGATGATGATGATGATGATGATGATGATGATGATGATGATGATGATGATGATGATGATGATGATGATGATGAAGATGATGATGATGATGATGATGATGATGATGATGATGATGATGATGATGATGATGATGATGATGATGATGATGATGATGATGATGATGATGATGATGATGATGATGATGATGATGATGATGATGATGATGATGATGATGATGATGATGATAATGATGGTGATGATGATGAGTATGGTGCGTGTGTAAAAAACCTAACTCTTTATATAGCTTTATTTTGTGCTGCGACATAAGAATGTATATATTCAAGATAATTTAACTCACCTGCTCAAATAGATCCACCGGTTAATGTGTCTATAAGTACATCGTAATTTGCTTCACGAGTAATAATTATAGTTTTTAGAAAATTTCTTACTCCATCCTTCTATGTACCGTATCCAACACTGTCATTTATAATTGTTTCACATAATATTATCCTACACTTAGGTCACCGGATCAAAACGGTTAGAGCATGATATCATCGACGATGTTCACTACGACTTCTCACCCTGTACCAAAGTATTGATTTGGATAAAATCGATCACTCTTGTCTTATCTTTGTCTATGTTTTGCCGTCTGGTGAATCAGACTGGGATATATTCACTCACCTATAGTGAAATGAGCGGCATATGTTGTGTCACGGTGAACCTCATAGCCGAGGACGGCACCACGCCGCAAACGCGTGGGTCGTGGATTGCGCAATTAGTTTTGTCGGGGATGTCGGGGAATCAATGTTTTTCAAAATGACGGTGACTGAGAGTGATCTCCACCAAAGGACCGGAAAATCGCCACAATTTTTTAACGATGTTGCGGAAAATGAACTGAGCGTAAATGCCGGTGATATGCTGCTGATGCTATATGTAATAGTTTGTCCAACGGTAGTGGATTGTCCAAAGTGAAGGTTAGCTTTTCGTTGATTACTCAGTCAAATTCTGAAGCGATTTTCATGAAATTTCGTAAGCCCTATTTCCCGTCATTTGGCATCCATCCTGACAATTTCGTAAAAAATATTGGATAGTTCAAAAGCTAGACAGACCATTTGACATGTAGTTAATTTCTATTTATGATGCCCCTCTATAAACCCATTAACTTTATTCCGGTTTATCCTCGGAATAATTTGTGTTACATGTACAAATTTTCAGAGATGCTGCTAAATGACTAGAATAAAACAGTTGCACAATTTTGTAAAAATCGCTCGGGAATTGACTGAGTAATACCGGGAAAGCTTACTTTCATTTTGGACCAGCCTCAATCGCCGGACAAACTACAATAAATCTAATATAGATCTGATTCATCGCCCTGTTAGATAGGAGCGTTCAAATTAAAGGGACTGGTCCAGGCTCAAATCATCAAAAAAAATCGGTGATTTTATTTCGGGTTCTTAATATGACCATATGATGTAAACATGTACATAGACTAGAACTGCAAATTTTTATAATTTTTGTGCTGCGCATTCACCAGTTAGGCCAGATATAGAGACGGAATTCCTGATTTCTAATTATTGACAACCATGTCAAAATTAGGAAATGTGGGAATTTCGTCTTTATATCTAGTCTAACTGATGAATGCGCAGCACAAAAATGATAAAAATCATATGGTCATATTAAGAACCCAAAATAAAATCAACAATTTTTTGATGATTTTAGCCTGGGCCAGTCCCTTTAAGTTTTTCACGTTTTAATGCGGTTACAATCCGTAACCTAAGCCTTGAATTTCAGTCACGCTGAGGGTACTTACCCCGCTCCTCCGGCTATTGATTGTAAATGATCTCTGTGTAAACACCATGGCAAACACAAGACGCCCCGCCCAATGGCTCATTGGAGGATGAAACACGATACGTAGCAGTGCTTCCACACACCACTATGACATACGAGTGCCCGCCCAGCAAACATGAGATAGGACCCAGTGTTGTTTTAATGCCAAGTCAGGGGCGGTACCAGGATTCCTGAAAGGGGGAAGTGTCAGAGGGTTTCTGGGTTTCTGGGAGCTCCCACAGCAATTTTGTCAAAATGTAACATTCAAATAATAAAAATTAATAGCTAAAGGGGAGGGGTCCAGACCCCCTAAAGCCCCTCCCCCTGGATCCCACCCTGTGATTAATATATATAAGTCTTATATATAAGTTATGATTCTGTATTTTATGTGTCTTGAAAAAGAATTACATAAGACAGCTAGGCCCCCAAGAAGACAAAAAAACACAGCAGGCGCGCGTATACAGGCGCGCGCAAGGTATGCACGTGGGTACCTCCGAACGATCAAGCCATGTCTTTTTAGAAACCATTAGGCCAATGTAACTTCCCTTTCATGTCTACAAATAAAACATTGATTGTCGGCTGCAATGACTGCCAATTAGTCGTAGGTGTTAAGATCACAGACACTATGGCGCGATGGTAACCAGTGGCTGTCTCGCTTGGAATGACTCCACCCCTTGTTCAACATGTTCAATGTTGCGGGAAAAATATCCTCAGAGCCCAACCTCATTATGACCATTATCTGATTGGTCTAATTAGAACCGGCCGGAGACCGGTACTATTAAGTTTATTTTGCCTGAGTTTGTGTCCTATTTAGGGGAAAGAGGGGTGCTGTGTGTAGGAAACGGTGACATTTCTGTACACCAGTCCTTATGAACATGGCGAATATAACGTTTCAGGTCCTTAGGTTAAGAACTTTTGTCTTTAACAAGTATTCAGCAATAATTATATTCACGATTATATTTGTGGTTAAGAGCTTAAAGGGTCTTGGTTGGAATAATGTTGGCCAAGCGTCGCAGACAGTGGCCCAGCATTACATCAGCATTGGTTCAATATATCCTGTTATCTGGTTTTTCTGGCTCCGGGATTTTAAAGGTCACCAGCATAATGCAGCATCAGAAAATACAGTACAATCCCCCAATGCTGTTTCAATGACGGGCCAGCGTCGAAGACTGTGGGTCAACATTGAAACAGTATTGGTTGAATGCCACGTGTTTGCGCAAAGTATACACCAGATCAGGTGATAGATTAGTGCTGGCTCAGTGCCGTAGACGATTGACCGGCATAGAGCCAGCGCTGGCCCAACATTGAACCGGAATTTGGTGAGTCGGCCTACATCCTCTGTATCAGGTACATCATAGGCAAGTATTGAATGAATGTTGGCCAGCACCGGCGATGATGGTGGAAGTAATACACGTCGAAGACATTTAGTATTCTGGCCCATGAGGAAGACCAATACACTGATTTTTGTCTATAGCACTCTAGCAGACTAAAGCCGGGCCTCGGAGTTCGGGAAATCTTCTTTTAGTTCTAAATAGCTTGCGAAGGGGGGATTTTTTTCTGATCACCCACATTTTATGTCTCTCACAATTCTGTGTGAATGACCTGTGTTGACAGGGTGAGACCCAAATAAATGTTTTACTAGTTTTGTGACCCATCTGCACGAAATGAGTCGCATGTTGGCTCCGTAGAAGTTGAGAAAATTAGCTTGTACATGATATGGGTTAATAATAGCGATTTTTTTTTCGATTTTGATACTTTAAAGCCTAGAATTATCATTTTAAGGCCACAAATGGGTTCTACGCCTTAATATTAGTCAGAAACGACATATCACATGATTGTGATTATCAGATTTTTTGTTAATTTATTTGGATTTTACCTTTTAAAAAAAACCGCTCGAATTTAACCAAAGTCCACCCAGCAGATTCTGAAAGTAAACATCCTCGGCTATTGAAATAAATCGTTAAAAACTATAGATACACAATTTCCAGGTTTGGCCGGAAAATCCTGTTTGGTCATAAGGAACTATTTTTTATACTAAAAAGAGCTTACAATCACATTTTTGTCATGACTTTAAAGCCAATTTTCTCCATTTTCATTTTTTGAAATATTGACCCATTCACGTCACTAAAATGATCATAACTCAGCTCCGCATCAACATAATTTCATATTTTATTTTTCCGACATGAGACTCGTTATGAACAGATGGATCACTACTATACTATACTACCTTCATGACGTGGTGAATATAGTTATATTTTTACCTCTTCCACAATTTCATAATCAACACCTCAGCTACACCACCGCGACTCTTTGTTCGCCAAAGGCGCAGCTAAATTATATGACATTCTAAAATGTCTCTTTTCCCGACTCCCTCCCTGCCAGACATATGTGAATCAGCAGTACATTATATGATTAATGAATTTGGTTAGGCAAAAGGCAGCTTAGAAACGATGAGCTACAACGCTTTAATCACACTCAACACACTTCGGTGCTTGATTT